>OY992771.1:4205000-4422420 GCA_963921325.1 Logfia minima | reverse complement strand
ATTATTTTGTTAAAACATTTGGTCAAAAAATTAGTCTCTTAAATAGCTTTGGTCAATGAATCAAATTTGTAATTTTCCCTCGATTCGTGAAATAGACATTGACTTTCACTTGTATCATGTTTAGTCGACTTTGTAATTGAGATGTAATTGTATTTTGAATAACTTCTATATATATATATTATATATATATATATATATATATATTTAAAAAGGAATGTAAAAAGGTAATACTGTTACTTTAAAATTTGTTTTAATTATCAGTATTTTCAACATCAGTGAATTGGCAATGTGATGGGAAATTGTTAGACACCTCATCAGTGAATTTATATAATATATATAAATTTAATTTATAAAATACATATAAATTCAATTTATAAAATACATATAAATTTAATATATATATATGTATATAAGATATGTATGGTTTCAGAGATGGGTATGAGACCCGAGAGAAAAAAGACATCCCAATCTACGGTTTTCAATATCATAAATTTCTTGTTCCCATTGCCCGTCAACTCGTGAAATTCCATGTCAAATCAGGTTCAGGTTCGTGAAATTCCAGAAACAAGGTGGAATCGATTTATCCTGAAAATAGTCAATATTTTTATTTGGAGAGTCCTTCGTGACCGTCTCTCAACAAGATGGAATCTTAGTAGGAAAGGTATCGAGATTGATACACTTTCTTGCCCCATTTGTGATTCTAACATTGAAACAATTGATCACTTTTTATGGTCTTGTACTTTTGCTTTTTCGATTTGACGGAGAGTCTTTCTATGGTTGGATTTGCAGCTCCCTATAATTTGTAGCATATATAATCTCTTTCAGTGGCCTGATAATCTTCAGATTTTGTCTTCTCCAAAGTCGTCTTTGACCTCTATCATTGGAGTAGTACGCTGGTGTTTATGGAATTTTCGTAATGAGACGATCTACGATGTTAGTCCTCCGTTGCCAAATGGCTTATTTGATAAGGTAGTTGATTATTCGTACCGTTGGTATTCGAATAGAAACAAGATGTCTTTTATTTCATGGAGCAATTGGCTCCAAAATCCTTTAGCTATCTATATTTTGTAATTGTTTTTTTAGCTTCTTGCTAGTTTTATATAATTCAGCCGTTCCAAAATAAAAATAAAAAAGATATTGATTTACTAAGTATTTAAGGTACATTAGACTTTAAAATTTTGTAATATTCATGATTCACTTAGAAACTGATTGATAAAAACTCAATAAGAAATATATTTTTTTAGTGAATAATTATGTAATAAAAGAAAGTAATAATAATACGAACGGCTAAAATAAGATGAAAAAAATACTTAACTTTTTATTATGGTATTATTATTATTATATATCACTATTATTTACTGAATAACTTTTTGTAAAGTTATTGATATCGTTAGCGTAGTTATATACGTTTTACAATATAATTTGTTGAAAAAATTAGTGAACTTACTTTCTATTTATATATTAGTAATTATTAATTTCGTTTCAATACAAATATTTTTATTTTTATTTTGTCGTCCTGTCCATATTCTATCTTTCAACTAACAAAAAAGATTTTAGTAGGTAAAGATGATATTTAATTAGTAAAAAACATAATTAACAGACATTCTTAAACTACATGCATTTTTAAAATGGATATTATTACTGGAACGGAGAGACCGAGTACAATGTCTTAAAATATTATAGCATTTAAGAAGTTTGCTTCTATGTTTAAGAAATTATGTGGACCATATTAGCCTTCATAAAATTTAGTTCGCTGATCATATACAAAAAGATTATGGGATTTAAAATCCAATATTTATGCTGAGACTTGAGACAATTCCTTTATATGTTATGAAAAGTTTCTTAAAACAACTGTCTATCCAATATCAATAAAAAAAAAAAAAAAGCAAAAAAAAAAAGCTTTTTTAATATGTTTATAATAAGTTATAGTATTTCAATTGGCATATTATTTAACAAAACATGTTGTCACTCATTACTCATTAATTAATCACCAAACATCTAAATTATTCATAATCAGAAGAAAACAAATAATTTTCAAGATGGTATCATAATTTTTAAGATGGTATCACAATTTTCAAGACGATATTTTCTTGTTAAATTGGTAGATTTAGCAATTCTCATGAATTAAACATATATGTTATATAATTCTATAAATGTTATTTTCTCGAGATTAATTATAAAAAGTAAAAAGAAAAATGCCTTATTTTTGTTTAAGACAAATGGAGGATAAGTACATTCATTAAAGTCGTGATTTACTTTTTGGGTTGGGAAGAGTACGATACGATAAGTTGATAGGAGCATCTCGCTGCACTACTTGACATATAATATAAGCGGATGATTTGTATATCACTTTTCTAACCGTAAACTATCAAATATATTTTAATGTATTATAGTATAATATTATATTATATAGCACTGTAACATGATCCTATAACATTAAACTTCGACGTCAAAAGAGAATAAGTACAACCAATATAGTTCAAGTTTTCACCTAACACAAAAGTTTTTCAGGATGACTTTTGTTTGGGTCATGGCAGCTAAATGTAACAACCTATTCATTCTTTAGACCACCATGTTTAAGATTCTAAAAGCTTCTACATTAATCTTGAAGATGTGGAGCATTATGGAAGATCTCTAGAATCATCCACATGGTTCCTCCTTTGAAAGAGTGTGGAAGGTCCATGTAAATATCTAGAAGTAAGTAGGTTGTAGATGATTCTAGTGATGTAATCTTAGCCATTGATCTACTTTGATCTTGACCATTGATTTTGTGGGAGGACTAGTATAAATAGGTGGATGCCTCATTTGGCACATCACACCTCAAATAGCTCTTCTAATCATTTATAAAAGCTCTCTCTAATAATCAAAGCATTTCCTTTATTCCACTTGTTCTTTCTCTTGTGCTCTCATTTGATTTCTTGAATCGTTGGTTGTTTTGAGCAAGGCTTACTTAGTCGAGACTAAGGCCGCACGGTTAGTTTATCGAGATAAGTCCGTGACATAACGCTCTCTAGATCATAAAAGTAGAGCAGAAAAAAAAATTGTTGCAACGTAGCTTCATAAGAACTATAAAGAAAAACGTCAAATATTAGTAGAAATAAATATTAACAGATTGAAAGAGTTTAGGAAAGAAGAGTTTTTATTAATATAAGAAAAGGATATAAAGAATCGTCTTTCTAACTTATTTGTCTTAAAGATTTTAGTCTGAACAAAAAAATAAAAAGCATAACTCTTTGCTTGTTGTCCTCTTACTTATTCAATTGTGAGCGTCTTTCGGGTGTCTGATCCGATTAGTCTCGTGATGAAGAGAATTCCGATCTTCCACTAAAAAAGATCTCGTCACAACAACTCAATTTGTCCGGTAAACTAATGGGGGCTCCCATGGTTTAGTAAAAGGGAGGGAGATTTGCCCCTCATCCCGGGGTTTATTTCATTCATTATGAACTAAAAAAGGTCTTAAAAACTTAATAGAATTCATGATCGGCCATTTCATTTATGCTTTCGCAAGTAGGCTATGCAAATCTATTTCTATGCTTCAATCGGATACCAATTGCTTGGATGCGTTTGAAGCCTCGAGATGACTTGCGTGAAGAAAAATTTCTAGGTTTGTCTTCTGTCTCCGTAACAAATTATCCATTTATTGATGGGTGAACGATGAGAACTGAACCCACGCGTGGTGGATTCAGAATCCATTGTCTTGATCCACTTGGCTACATTTGCCCCTACCCCCTCACAAGTTTCGATCTCTATTTACTCCCTTTTTTGTAACTGTCGTATTCGAGAGAGCTTGCTTTTTAACAGTGATACTAGCAGCCTAGCAGCCTGATGAAGACTGGTTGAAGACATTTTAAAATAGGATATGCTAGACTTACTTCTCATGAAATTGAATAAAGAAATAAAAAATGAACTTGTAAACTATAGAATTTTGAACACACGAAAAAGGGGAAGTGGATCTAACGACCAGGACATGACAGATAAGGACACATCGTTGTCGCATAAATGTATCAGGATAATGTCCAATCTTAAAATATGCTTAAACATGTTTAATATAAATGTGTTATATGTAAACTAATATCATTTTATTAATTTTAAACTTTTTGCAACTATGACGTATGATTCTCACTCTATAATGCTGTGCTCTTATAATAGGTCCACCGTTGCTTTCCTTTTCCATAAAAGATGAAAATCACAACCACTTATATACTATGTGTAAATTTAATTTTTTTTATCCATACATTATAGTGGGGTTTATAATTATTATCTTTTAAAAAAATAAAGTTAATAATTAAATGTCAATAAGCAAAAAAAACCCAATCTATTAGTATACAAAGATGAAAGTTAAGTTATTCCAATATCAATATTAAATGAAAATTATATAATGTAACATCCTAATAATACATATGATATAGTGTCATGACGTTTTATATATTGTAATTCTAAATGAAATATATTCACTTTCTTTTTCTTCATTTGTACATATTTATGATAGCATCTCAATTATTAGAGTTGTGACACCGTACTAATTTGTCATAGTTGACGTTATACATATCCTCCAAATATAAAATAAGTACAAGTTAGAAGTGACGGAATTATTGTAATAAAAATAATTAAAAGAACTTGTTGATTTTAATATTATAAATTAAAAAAATAACAATTTCACAATTTCATTTATATTGAGTTATTATTACAATGATATAGATATTGAAATATATAGAACTATCATCAACTATATACATATTATAATAAGTAACATATATATTTGATCATGATATATATTTGATAGACTAATACATCACAAAATTACGTGTAAGTTATTATAAAATATGTATATATATATTAGTGTTAAAACTCGTACGATGCATGACAGTATAATGTTATTTATTTTATTGATAAAATGTATGCAATAATTAAAGTTTGTACATTAATTAAGTTAAAATTTATTTTTATGTGTAAATAGAATGTAACAAAATGTAAGTCAAATAAATGCACAAGTTAGGATGATTTCAATGATACATTAACAATATCCTGCCTAGAACCATTAGGAATCGCCGGAAGTACTTGTTAGGCACATCAATAAAATGAATATTTAATTTACAGTTATACAAGTACGAACATTATTTCATAATTATCTATGAATCAACTGTCATTTAAATTCTAAGAAGTTAGTAATTAGTTAAGTTAATTTAGTAATTAGGCATAATTTATTTATTCAATTATGGTAATTAGTTAATTAACGAAATGTAGTGTATAGGTATGTTTAAACTAAGTGTCTTAAATATGTTTAAAATACAAATTCAAGAATAATTTATTCTATTAATTCAATATCTAATACATGACATACCTAAAGGCCGTCCTCTAAAAACAAAGTCATTAATTAACTAAAGTTGGAGAGAACATTATCAATATATAGTTGTCTAATTAATCCATTAATAACTAAAAGATGATATCAATTTGTTTATGTGGCTCTAATTATAGCTTGTCACGTATGTAAAAATTTGAGGTGTCAAAGATACAATTTTTTTGAATTTTTTTTCTGTATATATACTGTTGATGTGTCTATGTATATCATAAAAGTTGGATTAATTTCAAGCGTTGACTGCATTAATTAGTAGAATTAATGACCATCGTTAAATAAACTAATGACTATCATCAATTGCTATTGTTTTTTCATTCTTAAAATTAATAAAATAAATTAAATAAATTAATGACCATGATTAATTGTTATTGTTTTTTTTTTCATTATTTGAATGAATTGTATTAATACCTTTAGAATTGATTAACTATTCAATCCATTTTTTCATATGTTATACTTATCACATAGTTAACTGTTAATTAATTAACTGCATGATTAAATTATAACTTAATTAACACATAAACTTTAAAAACTACATATATTTCACCAAATAAATAAATAACATCACACTACTGTGCATCACACGAATTTTAACACTAGTATCATATATAAAACTTTATATAAGCATGCACGATTTGAATATCAGTGTCTCTTGGCACGAAATGGCATCTAAAGGTGTCTCATAGTGGTGGCATTAGGGTCTCATTTAAGGCTTCAAATCTTTGTTCTAATGCCTATCAAATGTAATTTTGTTATATATTTTTGTATTGTTGAAAATAATAAAAGTGAAAGTAGTTGAAGTGATTGATAGCGATAACTTTTAAAAATTAATGTGGTGTTAATTTGATGGTTGAAATTAGAAGTGATTGGACATTACACGATGGACGTGTGATGATTTGGAAACTAATGTTTTTTCTTTACTATTTGAAAACTCTTATAAACACACACGTATATATATATGGGAAGGATTCATAGGGAAACTTTAAAATTTGGGGAAGGAGGGAAGTAAATTTTAGCCCTTAATTTTTTTTTATAAAAAACGTTTTTAACATTTATTGGCGATGAATATTAAATTTTGAAATTTTTTGTAATTTTTAAAATTCATTTATGATGAAATCAATAGTTGAGATTTACTTCCCTCATTCCCTAATTTTTTTGCTTCCCTATTGATCCCTACCCTTTATATATATATTATATATATACTTATATAGGAGAATGATCCATAAAGAAGCTCCAAATTCTAGGGAAGGAGGGAAGCAACTCTCAACCATTGATTTCATTATTTATAACATTCATTCTAGATGAATGTTAACTCGTATTTTGTTATTATACATCTATGAATGTTACTTAACATCATTTCTTGATGAATTTTTCGTAATAACATTCACCCATAAATGGTATAATTAGTGTATAATAACATATATGAGTTACTATTTATCATAAATTAATGTTTTAAGAATATTAAGTTTAAATTTTGTCTAACATTCATCACAAACGAATAATAAATGTCGTTTTTGAGAGTTTTTTGTTTAAAACATAAAATTATAACAACATTGTTTGATAAAATGATGTATATAATCGATATATTTATATTTTAAGTTTTAATTTGATGAATCTCACTTGAAATTCATGTTTTGATGATAAATGAGTATTTGCTTTCCTCTTTCCTTTTTTTTTTGCTTCCTTCTTAATCCTCACCCTATTTATATAATAGGGTTTATACATATACTCACATGACATGTGTCCATCAAGAAATTATAGAGGAGAAAATTACTTAAATAATCAATTCAAATATAAATTTATGGAATTAAACCGTGTCAGACCTCCTTTTCAAAAATAGACAAAACAATCGCCTAAATGTAAAAACATCTTAGGCGATTTAGGCGATTAACAAGGCTCAATAGGGTCGTGCCACGTGTCCAAATTAAACATCGAAAAGTCAAACCAAAAAAATCGCCTAAACTAATATAATGTTAGGCGATTAGGCTTGACCCAATTATTTCACTACACGTGTCTGTCAATCCTATCCATTTGACCACGTCTCAAAAACCCCAATCGCCTAAATGCTAATTCTTACGGACATGCCAGGCGATTTATTCAAACTGTGATAAAAGCATCTTTTCCGTTTGTCACATCTTTCAAGTTATACTATTCACCTTAAATGAAATAATATTTAAACATATATTTAAATTTTGAACATAATCATTCTGGTTCTATAGTTGTAAAACTTTTTCCACTTTCTTTAAAATATTAAAAATAAAAAATTGTAAAAAGTTTTCTAACAACTAAAAATTGTAAAACTCTTCCCATTTTTTCATTATCTTTAATTTGGTGTCGATCATAATTACTTTTTTTTGATAAAGATATATTACATGCATGACTACGATTTGCATCTATCTTTAGGGATTTGAATCTATGACTAAAAAATTGTAATTGTAATTACAAACAATTAAGTTGTAAGTTGTAACTTTGTAATTTCGTATATTGTATGTAATATTTTCTTTTTTACCATTGCAAAAAAAGTTTTTTTTGTCAAAGATTAAAAAAGCAAGTCAATATGCAATATACGAAATTGTAAAGCTCAATACATACAATATTATCTTTAAAAAGTGATTACATATAATAATTAGAAATTAAAATTAATTATATAACAAAACAATTAACCTTTTTTATTTTTTCTAACTCTTAGTCCCGACCAACAAATTTCCTGAACATTTACAGTTGGTATTGGGTCAATAAAAACATGCGAATGACTTGTACTTGGGGACAAATTTGCCGAACATTTACAATTTTTTATTTTAATATTTTGAAGAAAATGGAAAGAGTTTTACAACTCTAGAACTAGAAACTTAAAGTATATGTTTAAATATTATTTCATTTAAGGTGAATTGTATAACTTTAAAGATGTGATAAACGGAAAAGATGTTTTTTATCAAAGCTTGAATAAATCGTCTGGCACGCTCCTAAGAATTATCATTTAGGCGATTGGGGTTTTCGAGACGTGGTCAAAGGGAAAGAATTGACGAGTGAAATGATTGGGCCAAGCCTAATCGCCTGGATCGCCTGACATTATATTAGTTTAGGCGATTTTTTTGAGTTTGACTTTTCGATGATTTAATTAGGACATGTGGCACAACCCTATTGAGCCTTGTTAATCGCCTAAGATGTTTTTACATTTAGGCGATTGTTTTGTCTATTTTTGAAAAGAAGGTCTGACACGGTTTAATTCCGTAAATTTATCTTTGGATTGGTTATTTAAGTAATTTTCTCATTATAGAGTATCCGTTTAGAAAAATCATTTTCATTCATATGCCTCCAATTACGATTTATATAATATACTAATATAAAATATGTTTAATACTTCACCCAAAAAGAAAAAAAAACTAGTGACAGTATGAATCACTAGTAAAAAACTATGTGTTAGATTCAATGTTTTAAAAACCAGTTATTTGGATAGTATATTTGTTGGTTTTGTTGACTTTTTAACACTTTTGACTTTTTTAAAATTATATGAAGGTTGATGTTTAGTTACATTTCAATATATGAATTTGAAACTAAAATTTTCTTTAACAATTTATAGTGTTCAAAATGCGTTTAAAAGTCAAAATAAATATAAAATATTAAAAAATAATTTAATTTGAATTATAATTAAATAAATTTTGAGAAGTTAACAAATCAGTTCCAGATTATCGGTCAGACCGGAGTTGCTAACTCAGTCAAACTTGAGCCAAAACCAGTCAACTCCCGACCAGAATTCTTAATTTTTTTCAGTTCGATCGGTCATATCGTTTCTTAAAACATTGGTGATTTGGTGTTATGATGACCAAGAGAAAAAGAAGATTATATGTACGGTTCATGATGTACTTAGAAAGAATTATTTGGTCCCACTTACAACTGGATTCCACGTCATATGGAGATTCTTTTAATATTTAATTATCCTATTATCTTATTATCTTACCAGGACAAAATATAATAATCATTTAAAATATAAAGTTGTTTTAAGTTATTTAAAGATAATGAATAATTTTTATTTAGATGTACATAGTTTAATCGGGATACTTCATAATCATTCTTGATTATTTCTTTGTCCTCATATACACTTAGTGAGATTTGAATCTTAGACCTCTTGTTAAGATATTAAAAAGTCAACCACTACAACATCTTGGTGATTATATACAAAATATAATGCTCTCTCCGTCCCGGTCAAAGTGTCCACTTTGATCGAAACACAAAATTCTAGAATTCTTCACTAACTACAATATTTATTAACCAAATATTATATCTACCTTTTAAAATATTTTTTAATCGATTAAAATATAAAATAAATATTTATATTGGAACACCTGAAAATTAATGTAAATATTTCTAATGGGATGAAGGTAGTACTCATTTACACTGTATCTCTAGAATATTCATATTCGTATACCGAAAGATAAGTCTCATAATCCTTACATAAATGACGGATGTATAATCGTTTACATTACCGATCCGGTAAATTAGTTGGTATATGTAGCCGAATGCTGACGAATTTAGTTGGCAATTGAAGCTTTTATTTAGAGCTAAAAAATAAGTTTTTTACTACAATATAAATGGTCAGTAAATTCGTTGAAATTAGAGCATCCAACAAACCTACAATAAATCAATAATATAGTAACTATAACTATAACTATGTTTTACATTTCACTTTCACTTATATTTATTAAAATACTAACTAATTAACAAAATGCAACTGTGGCTGTGTGGCATCAATAACACTCATGTGGTGTTTTCCTTGTTACAAAGGTGTGTGAACGAGGATATATGTGGAACAAAAGTGATAAGTGATAATGAGTAAGACCATATAAGAGTTAGATTTCCAGTCTATTTACATTTTAGGTTCGAAGTTGTTTTAATCATTCGTTACATATTTTACAGTATCCAAATACGCCGTATGTGTTAAACATAAAGGAGTTATGCTTTAAGCTAGGCAATCCCATATTATATAATTTCTCTTCGTCTTATATATCGAGTATGCTTTGAAGGTTATATTACATTGACGATAACTTAACACTGTATACCTTTGTATTTCGCTTTCACCAACTTGAAAGTCCTTATACTTTCTTTTCACCATCATGTTTCTTTACGAGAGTTTTTGACACATACGTACATAAATATACATCAATCATATATCATATACATAAAAAAAATAAAATAAACAAATTGTATTTCTTTTCATAGACTGTTAACGTATCAAGTTGATTATAAAAGAATAAACTGAAACATACATCAATCATTAACGTTGGTGATATACTTTTTAAAAACTGTATACCAAAACTGATACGGTCGTAACAGTTAAACTACATTAATGATTAATATTCTCATAAGAGTAAATTACACGGATCGTCTAGTTTTCACCTTTTCTATACATCAGATATTTGAAAATAACTTCACTATTCGCTCCATAGCATACAAATCTGATTAAGTTCATCATTTGATCAAATCGAAATGAAAAACCCTTTATTTTGTAATTCAACGAGTTCACTAAAGTATTAATATAGATCTAAAAATCAATCTAATTCATTAGTAGTTAAAGTATATTCTCTCTCTTCATTTATCATGGTATGTGTGGTCAATAATTAGATTAGATTGATTTTTAAGCTTACTTATTTATGTCTATCAATCGTACTCATTTACATAAAATAGTTTATTGGATATCAGGTCCAAACAACCAAAACAAACAATTTTGCCACAAATTTGGACAGCCCGATCAATACCCATTTACCGAACCAACACTGAATTTAACGCATAGAATGAAAAAGGCAAATTACCTAAAATTAAATTAAATTATTGACTAATTTTGAATTCCACAAATCTAACTATCAAAATTATCGATAACAAAAACCAACTTTTAATTTTATCATAATTATAGTACTATTGCACATTACACATCATATTTTTTCCAAATATCAAGTTAACATATTGCTACAAAAATATGATAAAATTGAGAGTTCATTTCTATTATTGATAAATGTTGATCCCTTTTTATCGTTTTAAAGTTAACTACCAACCAAAAAATGTAAATGTATAATAATAAATTCAAGTTTAAAGTTTCTTTTATTGATTCAATTAAACAATTACTTTACAATAGTTTACTGCGAAATAAGACCAAGACAAACTAGTCTAAGTAAATTACATTTGTGAGATTTAACTTTAACAAGCTAATCAACTAGTAGATGCTGATAACTATCAGTGATTAACACTTACTAAAAGTAAGAATACAATGTTTGCTAACAGACATGGGTGATTGTTTAAATCAAATGTTGAAGTTAGTGCAATTATGAACATTCAATACGGTTGTTTAGGGGCTTACTTATAGTGCAATAAATACTTGCGGGATGTTTCAAACTCTAACTTGTGTCATCATCGTATTGGAGAAGGTTAAATGAGACCTCCAACAAATGGAAATGACAGTATATCCCATGAATAGTGTTTATTGTTGATTTTATTCCAAAGATGAGAAAAACCAATGCACTTTTTCTGATAAGGTACAATAAACGGTAAGTATCTTTATGCTAGATGTATCCAGTTGTTTCTTTGTACTTTATGAGTTAACCTTCTACGGTGCACTAAGTATTTGTCAAACTCAATGTATTTGCAAGATAATAGCCCGATTCGCTGGTTAATTAGATGCTCATACTGAATTCCATTTTAGCATTGACTTCTCTATCTTTGTCTTCAGTTTTTGACTTGTACAAATGCTTTAGATATTCGTTTCCAGCATTAGGCTCTTGTAACTTGTTTTATGAGTTTAAATGTCTATCAGTAAATGATAAAAACACTAAAAATATTCTATATTAGAAGCAGAACCACTACCAACGCATGCATCGACTAATAGAATTTAAGATAATATGTGCAGCGATCTTATCATCAAGTCTATTCTAAGATCGCTGTTAACTTATAGAGCGAGCGACCAATAAGCTACTCGGTTTATCTTTGTCATATGTAAATTACATTAAGTAGAATAACTGACCCAACAATAAGTTTGATAGTTGATTCATAGAATTTAAAATGAGCTAATAGTTCAATTCTATTTTAGGAAATTTACCGAATGAAAACTGATGATCACAACATGCCGTTCATGCTCTGGTCTAAGTCTAGAATAATCAAACTAAACCTGGGATATTTTGTAGTTTGATAGGCCAAAACCCAAAAAAAATAGTAGCAGAAGAGTATAAGTTTTTATATATGGGTCAGCATCGAGGTTATTTGATGACAAAGGATTCACAATGTTAGTGATTTTGGGTAGATTGTTAAAACTTTGGATGGTTAGAAGTCAAGTTCATTTTAATACAGTAGTGATAAATTTGATCAAGAATACATACACCGACCCTCAAAAACAACCATAGACCATTATGGTGCACATAAGAGATCATAAGCACATCTATGAGGAGAAACTACTCAAGTGAACAACTAAGGATTGAAAGCACAAGGTATTACTTGCTAAATAGTGAGTGGCATGGCAGACATTCCTAAACTTGAAGACTCTAACAGAAGAACCATCAGACTGTAAGGCATGATGATGTGCTATAAGCACATTAGTAGCATTGATGGAAATTTAAGGAAAACTTCGAGTGCATAGGCTAAATGCAACAAAAAGATAGTAGCATTAGATGAGAGAAAGGGAAGCCGCTATTGGGAGCAAACAAAAAAGGTAAAATGGATGGGCAGATAAGAGAATAGAGAATGCTATTAATGATGGGTTACTATCTAAAATATAATTTAGAAATTTGAACCATATAAAATCTAATAAACTTGAATCCCCGAAAAATGCAGATATGGTCCGAGTCCAATACAAATACACCATTATCACATTATGACCTGAAAAAGTATTCAAAATGAATTACTTGCTACATAGCCCCATGGTAGGTAAGATTGACACCTACAATTCAAGTAACTACAATCCTTAACTCCCTTATTGATGAACACAAAGTGGTAGAGACGGATATAAGGACTATATGTATAACGCTAGCTAGAAAGCGCAACAAACTTCAAGACTAAAGCAATCTGTAAAAAACTCACAAGTCAAGGTTAACTTAATTCAAGGATGCTCAGGAAAAGCCTATTGCTTATTAAAGTTTGGAGAAACCAATAAGTTCCTTTTAACAACTTTATAGCTTACCAACTCGAGCTTATGCATTGGCTAGCAAAAAGAAGCTTATCAGCTTTTCCAAATTTCAGTAACACCCCAAAAAACAATAGCTAAAATAAGTAGACATCTAAATAGCATAGAAACAAACCAACGTATTTTGAAACGATGTCATGATTCAACAAAATGCATATCCAACACGACAATCCATATTCTAAATATGCAATTAACCATAACAAAACAAGAGCAATTAAAGCTTAACCAAACCTAAGCAGTAAGCAAAACAGCACCACCGGCTTCCTTAATCTTCTTCTCAGCCGTTTTCGAAATAAGTTTGGCCTTAACAACCATCGGTTTCGATAAAGGCACAGTTCCCTTCCCCAACACTTTGAAGTAACCAAATTGAGTCACATCAACAACTGGAACCTTACCACCACTTGAAGCAGCTTGATCCTTCACTTCTTGTGGGACCATTGACCAAAGCTTGTCAACGTTGACTATTGGGCAATGGAATTTGTTTCTAAGCCTGTGGAAATATCTCATACCGACTTTACCGAAATAACCGGGATGATATTTGTCGAAAAGGATACGGTGGTGGTGCATACCACCGGCGTTACCTCTACCTCCCGGATGCTTCCTATGTTTTCCGATACGACCGTGACCGGCGCTCACGTGACCTCTCTTCTTCCGGTTCTTCCTCAAACTCGTCGGCATTTTGACCTAAAATTGAACAATGGATTACTAATCATCAAACATGTAATTAATTGAAAAGTCGAGTATATATAAATATATAATAGATTGTCAGTGATAGGAATTAGGTCTGTAAGCGGAATATGTACCTGAAAGGATAACTCCGGCGAGGGGCAGCGGCGATGAAATTTGTTGAGTACAAGAAGAAAATTGAAAAACCCTAATTTTATTTATATATAGGGTAAATTGAGAATGTATAAAATGGTTAATGGGCCTGTATTAGTGGGCTGATGCTAATGCTTATTTCACCATGGGCCGGTATTGTTAGTATTCATTCAGATATCAAACCGCATCAAAATGTATTAGTTTTATGTACTAGCTACGTCATAAAGCTACTAGGATACCTTACTTTTTAACACAGTACGCTGAAGTATTGTTGACTTGTTAAGTAACATAGATAAGGCGAGAGAGAAATTGAGCTTGATTGATGAGGAACTAACTATCGGATCGGCCTTCATTTTAGTTTGATATGTTACATTAAAGTATAGAAAATCAGGAGACTCGTTGCTGTCGGAATTTGATGTGATAGCTTGATTGAGATTTTAATCTTGAAGCTTGTTACAGAAACAGTTTTCCGTTGGAATTGTCTTCAAAATTTGAGGTCTATATATCATATGGCAAGAACTTGGCTGTTGTCACGATGAAGCTGGATTTCCAGAAGAAACAAAAAAGCTACAGTGGCATACACCTGCCACGCACTATATATATTGTCAAACCACACGATACATATTGCCTCCTCCGAGACTTAAAAGCCACAACATCTATGTTAGAAGGTCCCTCGCATTTCGTTAGACCAAAAGCTCTTTGATTGGTTTTTCAGAAGTTAAAAAAGCGATTAAGCGATTGTAATATTGTTAATTATTTAGAAGAGCTTCAATAAGTATATAACCATTGATTTTTGGAATTAAATCAATTGCTGTGGTCTCATGGATCACCCCCAAAATGACATCCACCATCCTATGCCTTGAATCCTTGACCGTAATCCGATAGTGTTGACAAAATCTTACCGAGCAAGGTGTCTTAAAACTGTCAAGGTAGAAGGCGATACAATCTGGTTTCTTCTGTTATGTGAGATTTTGGTGAAAAGAGAACATACAATTTGCCTTTCTCCTCGCATATGTGAGATCGGTTAAGAGAGATGATACAATTTGACACGCTTCATACGTAGAGGGCAAAACACTAACCACAATAAACTGCCAAATGCCAATGCAAATTAAGAAATAAACAAACATAAACAACACTTAACAAAACTGAATGGACCAAATGGAAAATGCAATATAATTTAACAGCAGAACAGATGATGTATCGTAACTGACTAAATCGTGCTTTTCATATATCAAACAGATTTCCATGTGATACACAAAAACAAATCTACTTATACAATAATATTAAATTTAAAAACGAACATTTGCATACATCCAAATTGTAAAATTCTAGTACTATAACCCGTATACTTAGAACACTCAGAAATATAGGAACAGTTTTAAATGAAATGGTTCAACAAGTTTTGCATTCTACAGTCTAGCCAACGTTGGCAAAAAAAAACTACCAATGCGCTTTTGAACCAATAGGAACAGTATTTGATCCTGAAAAACCTCGGTTGCCAAAACCAACTCGACCTCTTGATCTGAAGTTCCCACCCGAACCTGTTTATATACATAAAATTTATAGGGCATTATAAATATCTAGAACCTTTTAATTTTTCATAGGACCAAAACAGTAAATAGTAAATAAGTGGTTTGAGGTCAAACACACTACCTCCGGGACCCATTGACCGGGTCATAGACGACAATGCCACAGGAACAGCTTGACCAGCTTCTTGAAGGATCTTAACAAGCTCCCTGGCATGTTTCGAATTTGAAAGAGTGAAAAACGTAACAGCAATCCCTTTGGCTCCTGCGCGCCCAGTACGTCCTATCCTATGAACGTAATCCTCGAGACTTGTCGGGAAATCATAATTGATGACGCATTTTATGTCCTTCACATCTACGTTCAACATAGAAAAATTAAAATCAAGTAGTTATAGCATATAAAACCCGATTATATTGGAATGAAATGGCAACCTTATCCCTGCATTTATAAGATCTGGAAAGATCTTTACATATATATGTGACCACCTCAACCTTGCAGGGATAAGGAGCAGCACCACCACCTCTGCCAATTCCATATCCATAAATCCAACAAATGAATAAGCTATTGTTTGTACGAGTCAACCGGGCTGTCACGACCACCAACCTCATAACCGTGGATGGGCAACGATAACTTCTAATTTAATGGGAACACAAGTACCAAACACGTGCAGCCCAATGAAAGATGCTTCATGTGTACCTCCTTATGTTCCCCATGGTTGGTTTTACAGTCAGATTTTAACCACATAACCTATGATACTCATCACACATTTATTGCAACACTATGCTCCAATGTCCAAATCATAGGAGCTGTGTGAACTAAACATACAGACAAACATTATCTTGCATCATAATTCTACTAATCTTCCATTAACTCAACAGGGAGGTTTTCCATGGCAAATGCAAACATTGACACATGTCGGCTACAGCATTATAATATTTAACTATTCGGTTATTTAACAAAATTAAATTCGTTATTCACACTACTGTAACTGGACTACCAAGCGTTGAGTTTCATCGATATAATTCACTTTGTTAAGTTCTACTGTTTATATAAAGAGCACGGTTCAGATTACGGCATATTCTACTGTTTATAACGCATGTACACTCTTAAGTCTTGTAAGGGGCGTATCCGTGTGTTGGATGTGTCATGTGTGTTTTCAACTAGAAACTTTATAAATCAAGATTTCGAAGACATAGTCATAATAGTATCACTTACATCAAAACTTAGTTTTCTCTTAGCTAGTCTTTACCTAATTGTCCAAATCTGGCTCTTTTGAACATATATAAGTACAACTAAAATAAAGAACAAACTTCACCAAAACAACCAGAAGTAGGTATTTCAAGCTGAGCCTGCAAGCATTTTAGACGCACACTCCCCCCTCCCCCACCAAACCTAATTCTCTAAAAATGGACACATAATGCTCCCTCTGTCCCAAAAAATATTGTCCACTTTTCAAACAAGATGAATGTAAATGATCAAAATTCCATATTACCCAATTATCAACAAAACTCACATTAAGCATTTAATAGTTTAAAAGGGTAAACTGTCACTTTACTAAAAAAGATACTGCATCAACTGCACTTTCTTAAACTGTGTATTTTTTGTCTTTGGACAATAAAATTGGGACAGAGGGAGTAACAATACACCAATTACATATACGTTACTTTGACATACTCAGGATACAGTAGCGTAATAAATTTGAAGTAATAAAGCATCTGTTACCTGTCACAATTAATTGTTTTTGTGTGATGCATTATGTATGTATAATGTCTTCCATATAATTCTCAAGTGTAAAGCATTCTGCATAGTTTGTATGATTAACAAATTCCGTATAGTTTTTATGGTAAATGCATCACGTATATAGTTTTCAAGACTAATGCATTCCGTAAAGTTTTAATAATGAAAGCATATACCAAATACTGTAGTATTTTTTTTATGATCAATGCATTCCATTTTTGGGGAAAATACCTAAGAATACCAGGAGTATTCGCGGTTCAGTTAACCTCGAATATGGTTAAGATTAGATTTATTAAGCAATTAACCTAGATAACCTTAATAGATAAACTTTTCAATGTAAGCTTCCTACGGTATGGGGTTGTGCCGCACCATTTAAACATATGCCAGTTTCTCCTAATCCTTTATGCGCTAAACCTAACGTCGTTTTGCGGTTAACCTTAATTTGAGGTGAGGATTAGATTCAGTAAGCAGTTAACCTATATGTGCTAAATAGATGAATTTTTTAATGTAAGCTTCCTAAGATATGGGGTTGTGCCGCACCATTTAAACATATGCCAGTTTCTCCTAAATCCTAATCCTCTATGATGCTATGCATAACCTCACGCATACTAATATGTAGATGCTAAGATAAATAGCAAAATGATTCTGCCCCTGTATAGATGTTCCTTCAATAAGCTGAAAAAATCCAGCTCACCAAGAACCATTTCTGGCAAATGGCGACTTCCCCTTTCGCACCCAAACCACAAATTACTTTCTCAGGTAAGTAGACAGCAGCCGGCGACTCCCATTAGTTAAGGATTTTGTGACCTAAAAATAACATAAGCATCCTAACACACAGTGATCCTACCAAGACCACGGGCAGCAACATCAGTGGCGGTCATTATTAGACTCCTGCCACTTTTAAACTCTGCCAAGACCCAATCCCTTTCATCTTGGCTTTTATCACCATGGATGGATAGTGCAGGCCATCCATCCATTCTAAGTTGTCTTGTGACTTGATCACATCCTTTTTTTGTTTCCACAAATATAAGTATTCTGCTACCATCCATCATTTCTTTAAGCAGTCTGATCAGCCTACATGAATAGAAGTTCAAAAACCAAGAACTCGAATAAAAATTGAGGGGGAAGGGGATTAACTGTTTATATGCCGAAAAAAATTGCCAATTTTATACCTGGTGTATTTTTCTGCATCCGTTACAACTTCAACAATCTGGTTTATTGACTGATTCGCTTTCAGAACAGGAGAACCAATGATCACCTATAGAGTTCACGGTTAAAGAGGGTGAGATAAGCAATCTTATTACAGATGTATGCTATATAATGTGAAAAATATATATAATTCATCTACAAATCTATGATGCAAGGAAGCAGAACAGTAACCTTGTATGGATTGCGTAAAAACTGCCTCGCCAAACTCTCAACCTCTTTAGGCCATGTGGCACTCCAATATAGAGTTTGTCTATCTGGTCTGATCTGTGAAAAACAAACCACCTCAGAATCTTATCTTGTACTTTCTTATTTAGATATCAACAGAAACTCATCACAAACCAATAAGTCAGCAATTAACTAGTTCAGATGAATTCAGTGACACACAACAGCAGTTTGGAGTTACTTAAAATCATTTTTAAACATATTCAATGCTAGGAGGCTTCTATACCCATTTATAGTTTTGTTTCATTAAACAATGGATGTCTCTGAAGTATCTCTAAAGATATGCAGAAGGCAACAGATAAATAATATACAACATTAATAAGGAAAATTCTGGAATACCATAAATGAGAACCTGAAAATATTCATAAAATGGCATTTATTATGCAATATCCATATCTGCCAAAGATGGAGAAAGTTATCATACTTGTGAAATAATTTTTCTGATTTGAGGCTCAAACCCCATATCCAACATACGATCAGCTTCATCCAAAACAAGGTAAGTCACTCTTCTCAAGTTTGTGTGTCGGGCTTCTAGCATATCTATCAACCGACCAGGTGTGCAGATAACAATTTCAACCCCTGAAATAAAGAGTTACATGAACTTGTAAATTCCACCTCACTGCAAAAGCACTGGTGCACTGCCACGAGTACTAATTATATACTTCTCAATAATTGGAAATTACAGTACCTCTTTGAAGATCACGAATCTGTGGTCCCTTAGGGGCACCACCATATATGCAAGTGCTTCTTATTCTAGAGAGTGACCCAAATTTGCCAGCTTCTTGTTGAATCTGTACAGCTAATTCTCGAGTAGGAGCTAGTACAAGTACAATGGGACCATCTCCTTGAACTGAATATATTTGACGATACAGAGCGCAAACGTAACATGATTAACAAGAACAATAGAACCTGAACCAGCACCCAAATAAAACAAAAATAAAATACCAACCCAATGGAGGTTGTGCAGCAACGTGAACCAAAGCAGGCAGCAAATATGACAAAGTCTTGCCAGAACCAGTTTCGGCGATCCCAATTAAATCTCTTCCCTTTAAAGCCATAGGCCATCCTTGAGATTGAATTGGTGTTGGCTCAACAAAACCCAGTCTAGAAATGACATCAAGACAGTAACCTGCCAAATAAAAACTATTACTTTACTTAACTAAAATAAGAGTAACATATTAAAGACGAAAAAAAAAAAAAAAGGAAAGCCAATATCATAAGATGTGGACTGTTTACCAGGAAAACCAGCCTCTTGAAACATCCTTATCGGCTTTGGGACATCATGACCTTCTATCGTAATCTCCCTCCGGTCACGGTAAATTGCCACCTCGTGATCATTCAAATCCCTTACAGAAGGACTCTCGATATAGAAGTTCTTCTCAAACGGTACCAAGTTCCCAAAATCCTGTTTCGGTAAAGCTATACTATCCAAATCCCCTTTTGACCCACCACCTCTTCCTCCTCTTCCACCACCACCAAAGCTCCTCCCTCCACCTCTCCCAAACCCTCTCCCTCCATCACGCCCACCACCCCGATTCCCTCTATCAAAACCCCTACCACCACTGCCAGAATCGAAACCTCTACTTCCCCTGCCTCTACCACCATCAAATCCTCCATTGTTCATTCTTCCACCGCCCCTTGTAGAGCTGAACCCCCTCCCTCCTCTTCCACCACCACCTACACCTATACTAAAACCTCCCCTAACACCAGGTTCAAAAGGAGGGAATCCGTTTCCAACTCCTCTTCCACCGCCCATAGAAGGCGGTGTTGCTGCTGGTGGACCTCTGTATGGAACCGGTCCACCGCGGCCATAGTTCGGAACAGCACCTATCGCGGGAGGTCCCACGGTTGGCGGTAATCCCATAAAATCACTGATACATTCAAAAGACGATAAGCATAAACAATAGAATTAAAACTTCTAGCAAAATATAACGCTAATTTATTTATTTTATTTGAATCACATAAGTCGACAAATCTAATGTATGTATATGTATTGAATTTATATACTCCAGATATGAAATTTCTGAAGAAAAAAAGTTAATTAGATTATGACGGTACCTCCGACGCTGATGGTAAGAACCGGCGTCCACAACTCTGGCGTCGTAACGATTCATCAGGGGTGAATTAGATTTTAAAGATTGAAGATTTAAAAGATTCCAATTTCTAGGGTTAGGGTTTTGAAAAGTGGTTGACTGATCTGTATTAATGAATGAAAAAGAGAGGGATGAGATATTTTTCTCTTTTAAACGGTTGTTTGGATTGGATTGGATTGGATTGGATTGGATGATTTCCCTTTCTTCAGATATTTTCCCTTGTTGCGTACTTGCGTTCATTGGACAATGGGTATCATTTAATTTAGAGTAAATTAGATAGATCGTCTATGTGATTCACACGAAAATTCACCTTTCGTTTTAAATTTTTATTTTTATAATCTTCTAACATCGTCTGTCAAAATGTAATTTCGCACATTCGTAGTCCTCTGTCAAGACGGACGTTAAGTGAAGTCATGTGCTCTTACATAAATACAGCTTTTTGTTTTCTTTTTCACCATAGATATCTACTCTCTTCTAGGGACGGGCCCTCGGGTACGATTGGATTAGCAGGTTGGCTAAGTCATAATAGTTGACTTGAATTCAACTCGATTTTAAAATCGGGTCGACTATTTGAATCCAATTTGAAAATAGTTAATTTAGACTTGATTTAAGTAATTCGATTTTTAATTTTCAGATCATTTTTGAACTAACAGGTCGGTTTCGAATCACCATGGATCAAATGGGATACACTGATCAATCGTTTGAAATTTAATAGCCAATTATTAATAAGAATAAAAATGCTTATAAAATCATAAAAATAATCACCATATATTACATCCATTTAGATTCATAGGCATAGACAAAAAAGGGGTATTAAACTTTTTACTTATTAAATTAATTAAATACAAAAGGTTTTAGGTTCGAATCTCATTAGGTGAACATTTTGAGAGTGGCCAGATAAAGAGTCGGAAATGGTTACGAGGATACCTTGGTTAGACCGCGCACATCTAAATCACTTGCCCTCTCCGGATAACCTAAACAAATAAAACCTCATCCACTTACTCATTTTTTTAAATTTTAGTAATTACCGATCACCACCAATCCACCACGATATTCATAAACAATATCAACATCACTAAATAAAAAGCCCATGGAATATACTTGATGATAGCTAATGGTCGGAATCTCCGATGGATTTGTTTGCCGTAGATCGTCAGCGAATTCGTTGCAGAAAGTACAATCTCTACACCTTATAATTCACCTTATAATTTGTTTGGCCATTTTCTTCATAGCCTTACAAGATTAAAGAGCAGAAAGTACTATAATACCCTTATCATAATACATTCCATTCTCGATATTATTTTAATTACATTCCATTTTGAGACTTGTTAAATTATCTTACATCACCAACCTGCACAAATAGACGTACATATGCAAAGAGTTAGATGCTAAATAGGTATTCTCTAATATTAAAATAAAAAAATGATGTTTGACAATATCCTTTCTGTGATCATAAACGAAAAAAAAGGTTTGAAAATCGTTTTTTTATAACAATAATACAAAACGTTTTATTGGTTATAAAATTAATATTGTCAGAGGTGTGAATGTTTTACTGTCGGTCTTCTTACTGTTTAACATATTGGTCATTTTTATCTGTGATTTATTTGATAGAATTTATAAAAAAAAAAAGTAGTGTTATAATTTGAGATATAAATTGTTCTTTCAAACCGGAGCATCAGCTTGACAACCCCAATCACACTTATTTGAGTAACAAAGCGTCAACAAAACTGAAAAATTCCATTAATACATTTATTTATCTATTCTATCTTATATATAAACAATCACACTAAACGATATTGCCGCAGTTTCTTCAAAAGCTATACGAAATTTTACGATACTAGTATTGTATTTTTACAAAGTAGCAATGTTGAATGATTTGGTTTGGCATCATATTTACAAGTGTTTGATGTATACATTTTATATGTTGTTTATTAGGTGTTTTTATGTTCAAATGACATGTATGTAAGGGGGATAAATAAAACTATTGTGTGAGATTTTTGGTTAAAAGTGTTTGTTTATTTGTTAAGTTTGTTATTATATACGTAGGTTAAAGTGAAATGAAAGAATGTGAGGAAAAGTGATATATATTCAATAGTGAAGATTTATTTTACTTGGTCTTAGAAACTGAGGGAATGAAGAGGGAGTAAATATTTTATATATTAGTATAGATAAATAACCACAACAACACTCAAAACATCAATGTCAATGTTCCGATCACAAATTTATCAATGCTCCAATATGTTATACTCCTCCCAATTTTGTTGAGGTATTTATCAACAAATTTGTATAATCTTCCCTCATTAACTATAACACAAAGTCATTTTAAACTCTCATATTTAACTTCGTAATATTTCATTCCATACGTTTATTAATCATTCTTTAAAATATCTTTTTGACTTTTAAGATTGATTGGTGTTAATAAGAAATGTAACCGAGAAATTACTTCGTCTACATAAAAGTGGAATGAGTTTATTTAAAACGTCAACAATAAGTAAAGGAAAAGAAGTTCAGCATCGGCCTGAGATGATTTTTACAAGCTTATTGATGAAACTGATGTCCATTGAAACTGTTTTTTTGTATGTTTTAGATTATACGGAATGGGCAAGAACGCGTCACCGTTTTAGGTACATAATGTCGTCGAACGGCGTTCTGCCACTCCGAGAGGCGTTTTCAGACAAAGTCTGTCGTACGACGATGTATCTTACAATTTTTTTAAAAATTCCTACAAATCTTTGTTTAAAATAATTAAATAAACAATTTAAAAAAGTATCCATTTTTTTACCTTTATTTTTTAAAAAAAAATATCTATAAATACCACATTTCAAACACAATTCAAAACACCGATTCTTATATTTAAAGACTCTATAATTCATTAAAAAAATAAATAATGTCTTTCGACGATGAAACAATGTTGAAAGTCCTCATTCTACATCGTAATTATCGTAATGAAGTTTTAATTGCTCAAGAGAAGTCGAAACCCCTCATGTCAGTACATATACCGTGATCGGGCCGATGCACAAGAAAGGTTAATGAACGATTACTTTGGCGAAAATAAGAAATACCCTCATTAGTATTTCAAACGTCGCTACCATATAAGAGAACGACTATTCCTCCAAATTCCTGAAGGTATTACTACTTATTCTATCGAACCTATACCCAATTATTTTGTATATTTACAACAACAACCTGATGCACGTGATGTTCCGGGTTTTAACATTATTATGAAAGTGATGTCCGCTCTACGTCAATTGGCATACAACACAACACCATATGCATTTGATGAATATTTGCAAATGTCGGAAATAATGTCACGTGAAACTTTACAAATTTTTGTCATGTGCAAAATTGATTTATATGCAAATATATACACGAGAGAACCAACCGAGGAAAACATCTATTTGTTATATGCAAAACATGAAGAGATTCATGGTTTTCCAAGAATGCTTGGAAGCATAGATTATATGCATTGGGCTTGGACAAAATGTCTCAATTCATGGAAAGAGCAATACACACAAGGTGATCACGAGTATCCGACACTCATGCTTGAAGTCGTTGCCTTGTACAACATGTGAACTTAGCATGCATGCTTTGTGGTTGTGGGGTCGAACAACTATTTAAACGTTATGAACTCATGTTAATTGTTCAACAACTTGCTAAATGACTCCGCTTCCCAAATCCCGTATAAAGTGTGTGATATAGGTTGCGGAGTAAAAGCTATAAAACAAATCATGTACACTTGCATCATATTGCATAACATGATTACCAAGACAACGGTTTTAATATTGCCGAGAATGAAGAGTATCATGCCTCTTGGGAATATACAAGCTACTTGGATCACGAGGTGTGACATATAATTGGAATATCAAAGATTTATGTGATGGAAACATATACAAGGAACTTTGATCCGATCTTATAAAATATTTTTAGAAGAATCATGATTGATTTATATTAATTTATATCAATACTTTACATGATACGAATACTTTTCTGTCTCGAATATGTGATATAGTGTATTAAGACTTGGGAAACATAGCTACAAATCTTTGTAGCAAACAACCTACAAGCCCATTCAAAACCATCGTTAGAAATAGGATATATTAATTACGTTTGAATAGAACATTTTAATTTTGATATAATAATTATAGTAAATTTGTGAATTTTTAATAATTTTTATAATTATTATTTACAAATAAATAATCTTTTTAAAATAAATAAAAAATAATAAAATGAACATTTAAATTGAGACATAAAAAATACTATATTTTATTACATTAACATCAAAATATTGATGGTAAAAAACTCAAATCAATAACTAAATGGTTATAATTTTATTCATCAAACTAAGGAGACTTTTTGATTTTGTATCCGTTAAAAAGGAAAGAAGACAGTTTTTACTCTTTATTTTTTCTAAGCAACCTACATTTAATTTTTATATTTTCTATTAATATTATAGTAATTGATTTCAAAAAACGTATGTAACTGTATGTACAAAATTTTGAAATTAGTCAAGATATGCCATATTTTAGAAACTTTTATATATATAGGAGTTGGTTTAAGAGAGAAGGAAAAATTAGTGGAGAAGGAGGAGAAGAGTTTTTTAACCATTCGATTCAGTATAATAACTCTTTGATTCAGTTTGAAATCATATTTCTTTTTTATTAAATCATAGTTGTTTTTTGGTAAATTATAATTTTAAATATATATATTTCTCTCTATTCTTCTCAAAATTTTATTCTTTTTAGATTTTGGTACTATATATATAATATATATATTATTTTATCATTCAAACAAATTTATTCATCTTTATGTGAAAGTTATTATTTTTTGGATGAAGTAATGAACGTTAATTTCAATAAGCTACATAATATATAGTTTTATAATAAGTGTTTACCTTTCCCTTTTACAAGAATGTATGAACACCGTATTCATTATGTGCTTATCTATTTTGATATGCTACTTTTCTTTTTTACTTTAATTGTATAAGACTCTATATATTTCACGTGTTGTTAATATTTTATACTTCATTTATTTTAGTTTTATCTAGGTGTAGCCTATTTATACAGAAGGGTAGTGGGGCCGTTATATTATGTCATACTTATTGCTATCGTCGTACTTTATCATTTATTTGATTATGACATACCGTTCACTTCACCTTTACAAACACTTAATCACATCATTTTTGGTTAATGCTAAATCTTCACTGCAGCAACCCGCAAATCTTATACTAGTAACCAAATAGTTTTTGCGGTATCTTTGTAAACATAGAATGTTTAACTATTACTTTAAGGGTTATAGTTAGTAAAGTTATTTTTTTACGTATTTATATATTTATTTTTTTCGTTTAATTCTTATTGTGCATTTTATTATTTTTGTTTATCTAAAGAAATTGTCTAATATATAAAAAAATTATTAAATTTTTTATTTTACTTTCGTTTATTACACCTACTAGTTTATTTTTTTTTTTTTTTAACTTAAACTTATCTTTGACTATAAAGGAAAAACCGACAATTATATTATGACCCATATTAATTTTTGAAAAACACAAAGAGGTACTATAAAAGGGAAATGAAGGGAGTATTTAGGAGCATCTAAACTTACATTCTAACTAATAACTTCGCCTTAAATATCGCAGTCACTTTCAACGATCACCGACCCATCGAGCATGATAACGAGTCGTAGACGAACGAGTAGAAACGATCCACACAGGACCCAACAGAAGAAGCTGCCATCAGTCGGCTGCATGAATTGCCACGCATGTCAACCATTCAACTCATTACTTGTTATTCGCTACTTGTCCGACAATGATCTGCCACCTCACCTTGTAATTTCACTTGATTTCCAATCGAACAGGGCACGTTTTCATCCAAAACATATGGTCTGTAAAACAGAAAAATAAAAAAAGACAAAAATTAGTATTCAATTTCAATACCAACCTTATAGTTTACAAATCCATATTTTTATATATAAAATATAAAATATTTTCTTTTTTAAAATTTAAGATTTCAAAATTGAAAACTTAATTACATTAAATAAATTAATGAAAAATACTAACATTTTCTTATATTTATTTTCATTAATATTATCATTGTTACATCATAAATTAATAAATGTATGACAGTTAATTTTAGTTCAAACATATCTATACTTCTATACTTATCTATAAAACATTTTACATGTCTCTCTCTTAAAACTTAAAATTTTAAAATTAGAAACTTAATTAAATTATATGATAATATACAAAGTATTTAAGTGTTACGCCCAAACTTTAAGTAAAAAAAAAATATATTTTTTTTTTCCGGGATGAATAGTGCTATCCGCCGGATGAATAGTGCCATCCGCCGGATAGCCCATTTCTGTCCAAAATCGCACTTCTCTGCACTTCCCATCCGCCGGATAGGTAAACCTATCCGCCGGATAGGCTTTTGCTGTCCAGTTTTCTACTTTTAACCACATTTCAACCCAAAACATAACCACAATACATATCATTGTTTCCAATGATCAAATGTAACATCCCAAACGACCTACATTACAAATTTCATCATTTATCAACAAAAGTTTCTTAGCAAAATGACACCCGACCCATTTTGACACCATTACAAAAACTGGGCATTCCATACAAGTTAGTAATCACAACTACATTTAAGTTAATTAGATCCAATTCACCTATTATCAGAAATCCAATCCACGTTTACACTAGGCTATCCCCTTTCAACGATCATCCTTCTTACCTGTCACAACTGATCCTACAAAACGAAACCAACTAAAGGAATAAGCTTACGCTTAGTGAGTAATTAAGCAACTAGATTGAATACACAACTAAACAATACATATGTCAACAAATGAATAACACAATGAATAAATAACTTACCACCATCTTTTAACCCATATGTAATATCACTAACATCCATCTATCAAACGATCACAATAGCCACATATGGATTATGATCATTCACAACAAGTAACACAACGCCTATACACATAAGGAATGAAATAGGTTTAACATCATATTCTTCTCTCCACGGATCCGGGATCAACATCATCATCATACAACAACTGAACTCAGCATTTAGCTGAAACTCCTCCACAATCCACAATCAATTTGTGGTGTGTAACAACTACCATTGAACAATAAAGACATAACTTCCTAAAATAGTTATTGGCTTATTCACAACGGCCATCAACATATAAACATTAACTTCATGAAACGAGTAAACTAAACATTAGTTGACACATGAATCCTCTTACACGGATGTAATCCGGATTCATGTGGTCAATTTGACTCATCTAGCTCCTAATTACTCACCTAGAGGTTTTGAACTTGATGAGATGCCAAGGTGAACGTCCACTTCTTTATCACCTAATAGTTGTCACATACATTTACAACACATAATTATAATATCATCATCGCATCATATTCTTTATCAATTAGTTCTCCATTCAACACATTTTGCCCAGTTTGACTTTTTAAAGTCAAACCCAGCAAGTTTCATAGATTCAAGATTCCTAATTCCTCATATTGAGTGATTATTCTTACTATATCCTTTATCAACATTCATAATCATCAAAACGACGATTTCAATTAACACTTCTATGGGTTCCCTACTCTTCAATAAAACTTAACCTCTCAAATTGGGTTATTCAAGCTTCAACAAAGAAATCATCCATATTTAAGAGTTAACATTAATACCCACGAATTTTAACCTTCCCTAGCATTAGGAATTCACAAGTATAACTAATTTCATCTATTGCATTCAATTATAAACCTAATTCTCCCTTCTCTAAATTTCTAGGTCAAAATTAGTAAGAACACATACCTTAGTTGATAGATGAAAGTAGATGGAGCTTAATTTATCTTCCTTGAACTCAATTTGATGCTAAAATGTTCTAATCTTCCTTCTTCCTCTTGATTCTAGCAAGTGCAGAGTTTTGTGTGTGTGGTGCGTGTTTGGTACGAATTTGTGTAGAATGGAGTAGAAGTTTGTAATCTTTTATTATAAGTATGTAAGTTAAATGGGAATTTACACTCATACCCTTCTAGTCTCAATTCTCAACAATAAAATTATCTTACATTAATTGATTCTAAAAATTCTAAAATTCACATTTTAATAACGTAAGACGTACAAAGTATTTAAAATATTACCGAAAATTTCGGGATGTTACATTAAGATATTTTTTTAAGATTAAAATGAATATTACACCCCCACAATATTAATTACTCTTTAAGTAAATCAATGAAAAATACTAACATATCATATATTTATTAAATTTTCATTAATACTATGATCATTAGATCATAGACTAATAAAAATATGACACAACTTCTAAATCGTTGAGAGTTACGAGACGTGCCAATTATGGATGGAAAGGTCGTGACAAGACGAACGTGTTTGTAAACTGCTAAATGCGATTTGTTCGTATTTTAGAGTCAAATTCCTCCTCTAAAGATTTCAATTTTAACTTGCCTCAAATTTTACACATTTTAAGTTTTAAAAATATAATAAAATAAATCCTTAAATTTATTTTGTTCGGAGTAATCTTTTACACATTTATTTACATGTTTAGTTTCGTTTTTATATTGTCTATTTTTACATTCTAGAATTTTAATTTTTTGATCAAATTTTAAGATTACAATTTACCATTATATAAATTTCACATTTTGTTTCATATCATATACTTTTTTTTCATTATATTTAGTATCAAAATATAAAAAAAATGAAAAAAATCAACAACATCAAACCTTGTGACTGGGCCAACGAATCTTCATCTTGCAACCTAACACTCCCAACTCGGTCATTGAACTTGCAATTGGGCGTGGTGAACTTATGTAGTATTATATATATATTTGGGTATTTTGTTTTAACATTATTTAAAAAATGAAAAAGTAAATTTTCCTTTTAAAAAACTATATGCTAGTGTCTGGATATATAATTCTATTTTAAACATCTTATATAAAATATAATATTATAAATTACATAAACATGAAACAAATAAAATTTTCTATTTCGGAATATTCTGCTAGTAGATGAAAATTCATATCTAAAATTAGACTTGCGCAAGACGTATCGTTCCCACATATTGAAAATAATTCAAAGTATTTAATAGACAAAACAAAAGTGTTGTATGATATTGCAAATGTTTATGTTTATGGTTAACCAATATTGCAATGTAATAAGAAAACAGCTGGACTTTTTAATTTGATTTAACTTAACATAAAAATAAAAGTAATTATTAATTAATTAATAATACGACCATATTTCATCGTTCCGTATTTCGTTAAACAACCTTGGCAAGACAAGAGAATATCCGAATAAATTAATTTAAAAGTCTCCAACAAGAATAACAAATAAACAAATAAAAGACTTCCACCCTATAAATACGCCGTACATGCCCATTCCAACTTCCAACTTCTGAATATTTGTTTTCCCACATCTTCAGCATCTTCTATTTTCCCTCAATCATGACACGTGTACCAAATTCCGTTAACAAACCCTCACCAACAACAATCAAATTTCTATACAGTTACGGCGGCAAGATCCATCCACGTCAACTCGACGGCAAGCTCCGTTACGTCGGCGGCCACACCAGAGTCCTCGCCGTTAACCGTTCCATCACGTTCGCTGAGCTCATCGTTAAGTTTTGGGAAGCGTGTGATTTTTCCGTCAATTTGAAGTGTAAATTGCCGACTGAAGACCTCGACGTGCTAGTTTCGATCTCCCGCGATGAAGATCTCGCTGCGATTGTTGAGGAATACGATCGAGTTTCGTCAGATTTGAAGATCAGAGCTGTTCTTTTCCCCGTTGAATCGTTGAAAACGATATCTCCTGTTTCGTCTTCTGGTTCGCTTGTCGATTTCTCTGTCGCATCACAGCCGCATCTACCGGCGGATATCACCGTCGGAAAATTAACGGAGCGACGTCCGGTGGTACGAGTATCGGATTTCAGGTTCCGTCGTTTTCCGGTTGATAATTCAACATTGACGTACAGATGACGTGAACAATCATCTATTGGAACTGTTACGTTGTTACTAGATCTGTAAATCGTCTATTATTCTGATTTATTAAGTAGAATTTGACAGGTTACTGGACTAAAGTAGATGAATTAAATCTAATAGTGTAGTATTATTTAGACTTATTACAATCTATGTCTATGTATATATTGATTTGGCTAATTGGCCGTGATCGAGAAGTTTCACATCTTCCGATTGAGAGAGAGTAATCTGTGTGATTGGTTGTTTATTTTGTTCGTTAAAACGTAAGGGTCATCGTAATTGATAAGCGGTGTTCAATGCTAGTTGCTAGGGTTTCATTGACACGGTCCATTACTTCTAACGGAGGCGTTATCAGTGTGAACTGTGAGGAGCATGGTGCTGCATCTTTCAATTCCAAGGTAATAATGTTTCATGTTTGTACTTTATAGTCAAATTATTTTTTCTAGTCAATTTTTTAGTACGGAGTATTATTAATTAATAATATTTTGTCTATGTACTATTTAGTAATTACAGACTTGCAGCTTAGCATTTCAGGATATGATGATGGCGTCAAGTTGATTTCAGGAGTCGAATATCATATGAACTTGATAGTAAATCGTAAATGAATGGTGTTGATTAGTGGAGTCAATTATATATTAAATGACATTAATAAGTTACTTGATTCTAGTCAATTCGATCAGTTTATGGTCATTGCCAAAACCGCAAGGAAAGTATACACAGATAAAAGAGAGGACCACAACGTGACGGAAGATATAACCATGAATGTTATTGATTGGGGAGTTTTTGCGTAACAAATTTGTCGCGTGCTCAGCCATCGAGTCAAAATTGTACATAACAAAGCTCTAAGTTAAATTGTTTAAATGTAAAGTAAAATAACACATACTAATAACATTGGCCCGTTGGGGTTGAGAGACGAGGCTCTTTGTTTAGAGGAATTGGAGTCAGTTTGTGTGGCCACCTGGTTGATGTACCCACGGTGGTATGGTGACTCCGGCTTTGCCGTGATCATTGGGTTGATATGCCCGAGGTAGTAGTAACAACGGTTTAAAGGGTGGCTGGTTTCAAAATCTGGAATATATTTTAGGGTAGTTTAGTTCGTTTTACTACGTTTTATTTTGGGTCAGATTTTTTAATCTCCCGCCCTGTAATTTTATTCGGATAATACTTAAACGAAAATAATTGGTATTGTGAGGAATTGAAATAACTGGCTGGCTATTTTTCCCTTGGGAAAAATATTACGTACTATATATTATGGGCAATGATAAATTCACCATCGTTTTTAATAAATCCACCAAAAGGATGTATTTTTTGTGTGTACATTACTACCTGAGAATGCACAATTTTGATGAATTTATTAAAATTGATGGTAAAAATATCAAAGCCCATAAGTTATAAGTTAAATGTGAAAATGTAAAATTCTTTTAGAAAATCTGACTTTGTTGTACACCATGTTTGTGCAGTAAGTTGCATAGATTTCATCCCCAAATTAATAACCAAATTGTACAGATATATCAATTTTGCTTGGAACCGCTAACAAAGAATCCTTGGTGTCATTGAAATAGGCTATTCCAGATTCAGTTGCAGGACTTCAGAGTCTCGAGGAGCTTAATCTTTCTTCTAATCTAATTGAATCACTACCAGATGCCATTGGTTCCTTGCATGAATTGCAGATTCTAAATGTCTCTAGCAACAAACTTACTTCCTTACCTGATGGCATTTGTAAATGCAGGTAATAATCTATTAAACAATTCCATCTCATAAATTAGCTATATCATCACATACTCTAAAATAACAGCAAGAATGTTGAATATTGTTGGTTCAGATCGTTGGTAGAATTCGATGCCAGTTTCAACAAGATTAAATATCTCCCACGAACATTGGCTATGAACTGGGATGCCGTTGAACAAGTTACGCGCCCTTCCTACCTCTATTGGCGAAATGATATCTCTTCAGATTCTAGATTTGCTCTTCAATGAGCTCAGAGGCCTGCCACCCACGATTGGAAAACTAACAAAACTCGAGATTCTTAACTTGGGAAGTAACTTTAACGATCTAACAGCACTCCCTGACACGATTGGACATTTAACAAGTCTTAGAGACCTGGATATTTGCAACACAGATTCAAGAGCTGCTCATTACATTTGGGCTGCTCGCGAATCTGACTAGATTGGTGGTGGACCACAACCCGTTGATGGTCCCACCACAAGAAGCGGTGGAAGAAGTGGTGGAAAAGGATGATATGGGAACGGGAAGAACAGGCACAGGCTGGTTGGTTTGAGACGTTTTTTGGGTCAGTTTCGGGTCCAGGCGCAACGTATCCTTACCTCACTCATCGACTATGATCATTTTATAGTAAACATCCAAGGATGGTAGTTTGAATTGGGTATTCTATTCTTCATTCAACCTTGTTATTGATAATATTATCAGCTTTTATGTATGTTTTCCAAGCCAAAACCAAACCTAACAAACATGCATGTAAAGTTTTGCAAGGAGGATGCATATATGGTGATCGATATATGTAACATGCTAAATTTTATTCCATGTATTTAAGGACGATGTATTGAAATAAAATGGGCTAGTTTCTTTTTTTCGGTGTTTGATTGAAAAAATATATAGTGCTTACTGTTTCAGAAACCATTTATCAAAATGGTGTCAGTCTCGCTTTACATAAAGTGAAGCATGAAGCTTGTGTAGCGGTGAGTTTGGTCCCTGTGGAATAGTGGCCCATCAAAGGTCGAGATCACGGCTAAAAAAAAAGGTACAGCTGTAGCAAGATCTGTACAGGCGCACAGCTAGCAGCAAGCAACATTCATCATTTTCATATATATACTTACTATAGTAATGAAGCAATGTCACTTATATTTAACAATTTATGGGTATGGGTATTGGTATGGAGATCTTCTTTTTTGAAGTGGAGCAAAAACAGGGACTGAAGCCAAAAGCAAGCAAAACTTGAATATGAAAAGTCAAAATGTAAATAGAAGTTTGAGACAGGGTTACTAAGTTAGTTCATAAATGTTCATCATGGAGTCAATTTAAGATCTAATTTATCCTATCTTATTTTATTTATGTGTAGATATTTGTCATCTTCCATAAACTAGTAAGATTTTATCAATCTTGACAGAAAGCCGTTTGATGTTTAGTTCATTATAAGATTACTATTTTATTTGATGACTTAATGGGAAACTTTTTTAATTTCGACGAAAACAACTTTCTGCTACCATGAAGATAAAAGTCTTGTTTCCACTTTAGATGGTCTTATTAATATGGTACAGCAGAGCTCATTCTACTTGTGACATCAGCAGAAGACTTCTTGAATAAAGCCCAAATCCAAATCAGAGTGTATACTTTAAGATGATAATGGAAAATCTTTTAAGAAAAAGATGGCACAATGATTAATGGATGTCTAGTTCTCTAATATGAGAAGTGACTAGGAGGGTATGTGGATGAAATGTTTGTTAACATTCATGAAAAACAGAATGGTTCTTTTACTTTTGGACTTCAATCATACACAATGTACAAAAAGTTATCAGATAATTAAAGTGTAGATACTAATTAATAGACATTTTAACGCTGATTACCGAGTCACAAACTGTATTAGGTTAGTCATTTCGCACGTTATCATGAATAGTCATAAAGTTATGTCCTTTTCATGTTTTATAAATAATTTTTCGATAAGCTTTCACAAGAGTTTCATACTTGATGTAAATACTTAACCAAAAGAATATTATAAACTTTTATTGGCGATGAGAGAAAACTCAAGAGAGATGGATCAAGAACAGTGCTCTAAACCACTTCTTGAGTCTTCTCTAATTATGCCAAAATCTATAAATCATTTGGAGCTTTCAATACCAGAGGTTTTTGCAGAAGTAAAGCAGCAACTGATGTTAGCAGGACCTTTTATTGTGGTTAGCTTTCTTCAATATAGTATTCTACTAACATCGATCATGTTCATAGGCCGTCTTGGAGAGCTCTCCCTTTCTGGTGCATCTATGGCCAATTCTTTTGCCAGTGTTACCGGTTTCTCCTTCATGGTAACGAAAAAGATCTGTAAGGGCCAGAGGTGATAACCTTGACCTGTTTACCTATTAATGGGTCGATTTAGGTTGTGCTTCATTTATAATGGGTCAAATAAGGAGACTTAGCTAGATGGGGGTGGGTCAAACGGGTGAAAGTCTCCCAACTTTTATATATAATTCATACAACCTCATAAATTATTTTTTTTCAAAATTATAGATAATTATTGTTATAGTAATCTAATACTGTTTTTGTACTAAAAAGTAACACTCTCATTATTCATAAAAAATCGACAAGAAGTGTTAGCGGATCAATCTAACCCGGATCAGCTTGTTTTCCCCAACCAAAAAAAAGAAAAGAAACCCCGTTCCAACTTCCCACTAGAGCCCATTTGACCCTCACCCAACCTGCCCTACTTGCACGTCTTGCCATAATAAGGTCCATCAGGATTTGCATTTCTTCGTGACCATTATATTGGTTCCCGGGTCAATTTCTGTATGTTGATTGTTGTTTTTTTTTTCTTTTCCAGATGGGAATGGGAAGTGCTTTAGAGACATTTTGTGGGCAAGCGTATGGTGCAAAACATTATCAAATGCTCGGTGTGCACTTGCAGAGAGCTATGGCTATACTAACGCTAATGGGCATTCCAATTTCTCTCATTTGGGCATTCACAACACAAATTTTTACATATTTTGGACAAGAGTCAGATATCTCGAAAGAAGCTGGAAATTATGCACGTTGGTTGATCCCTAGCATCTTTCCATACGGTCTACTTCAATGCCAGATCAGATTCTTGCAGACTCAAAACAACGTTAAGCCATTGATGATAAGCACGGGATTCACAATCTTACTTCACGTCATGTGCTGCTGGATTTTGGTTACAAAGCTTGGGTTCGGTAGTTCAGGTACTGCCATCTCGGTTGCTATCTCGTACTGGATTAATGTGCTGATTTTGGGTATTTATATCAAGTTTTCACCTACGTGTGAAAGAGCATGGATCGGGTTTTCTAAAGAAGGCATTAGTGATCTTTCGGGATTTCTTGTGTTAGGCATTCCTTCGGTTTTCATGGTCTGGTTAGTTTCGATGCTGCTTAAGGGTTTATTTTGTTTTTCTTTATTTATTTATTTATTTATTTATTTTGTTGTTTTTGCAATAATATATCCCTTCTTTTGGTTCTTATTTTCATAATTAAAGCTTGGAGTATTGGTCTTATGAGTTACTGGTTTTACTGTCTGGAATTCTTCCTAATTCAAAGCTTGAAACGTCGATGATGTCAATCAGGTGCATTTCTTATGTGCTTGGTTCTTTCATTCACTTAATATCGAGTTTCATACTAACTTATAATCTTCTTTCTCCCAGCCTTAGTACGATTTCACTGACCTACAGAATACCCTTTGGTCTTGGGAATGCAGTAAGGTATGCTTAACAAGTCCGTATTCTCTGCCCCTTTTCAACCCCTCACTTTCGTGACATTTGGACATCTATTCAAAGGGGTAGATCTGGATTTAAGTTGGTCAAGTGAATGATCGTATAACAGTCTTTCTAGCATAGATTGATAGTAATGCCATTTAATGTGTCGAACGTTTGAACTTTTCTAGAAATGAACTTATCAACCAGGTTGAAACTGGGCCAAACTTCCAAACCGTCACTAGAATTATTCACATAAATTATATATTATGTTAATTATATATCATCGAGTAGCACGGATATTACGTGAAACTTTCACATATATAAATAATCAGCCCATTTTTTAGACTACCTTGCGAGCTGTTAGCTTCAGAGATAGTTTCCCCAACTTTTTTTAAATACAAGTAATCTTCATCTTTATCTTTCTTTATATATAATTAAAAGAGAATACGATGAATACGATGGAGGAATCTAAGCCCTTCATTGTTTTTCATCATTTGCGATCTAACGATATTAATTTCTTTCGTATAATTAGACTTTTGTCACCTTAGATATTTGATGTATTTATTTAAATAAAAAAAAATTGACCAAATATTTTATTCATTTATAAAAATTAAAGAGTCTATAAACTATATAAAAAATTCTACCAAATATTGTATTCATTTATAAATATTAAATTCATCGTGTGTTATCGCGGGTCTATAAACCATATAAAAAATTGCCACAATATTTTATTCATTTATAAAAATTAAATTCGTCCTGCATTATCGCGGGTTTATGATCTAGTTAATTTAAATTCAAAAAATGGGCAAATGACATTCATGGGTTAACCCAACCAGACCTTACCCTTATTAAAAAATACTTTTTGACTAGAACACATTTTGACCCGTGCCCAAGTCTGTCCGACCCACTCGATTAACCAACTCTGGCGTACGCTAATCGACAGTACTAGAGTTTCAAATGAACTTGGAGCAGGAAAACACCAAGCTGCAAAACGAGCGGTCTGGGTCACCTTATCGCTAGTCATCATAGAAGTGCTCATAGTTGGCCTAGTCCTAGTGGCAGCCCGTAGGGTTTGGGCCAATTTGTACACCGATGAGGCTGAAGTTGTTAGTTATGTATCATTAGTTATGCCAGTGCTTGCTATATCTAATATCACGGACGGAATTCAAGGCGCATTATCAGGTTTTCTGAATCCTTATATCGATTGACGATTTAATGGCCCTGAATAAACCATTGCAGTTTAACGATTCTCGTGGTTGTATATTAGGTGTTGTGAGAGGATGTGGTTTGCAGAAGATTTGCACATTGGTGAACCTAGGAGCTTATTACCTTATTGGCCTTCCTTGCGCCGTCACTTTGACATTTGTGTACCATTTGGGAGGGAAGGTGAAGCTCTAATTCTTGTTCATTTTTACTCTTTTCAGAGGTTGATTTTGTTGAATTTTTTGTGTAGGGTCTGTGGATTGGAATCGTTTGTGGGAGCGGCATTCAGGCACTGTTTCTTTTGGTAATCATAGTGCGTACCGACTGGGAACTGCAAGTAGGGAATTAATATCTTTGTTGTTTTTATCTTCTTCAAGTCAATTTTTTAATGTCTAAATCGATCTCATGTCCACAAGTAATGTGTTTGTCAGGCGAAAAAGGCGACGAATAGGGTGTATGCTAGCACCATTACCACCACTATGGCCTCATGAAGCAAAAACCATCATTGCAGCTTAAGCTGGATTCACACTTGAATTAGATTGATAATGGGTCACATAGGTGATCCAGTTGGTGTGGGAAAAAAATACATATTGGTCTTCATGTAGTAGTTGTTCAAGGATTTTAAGTTTAGGCTAGAAACTCTATTAATAAATGAGTATATGTTGACATGAGTGGATTTACAGCAAACATATTCTAATGATGATATAAAATCACTGCAAAATTTTGACATAAATATACAACAGAATTGAAGGAAATTAATAGAATTATCATTTTCATAATTCGCTAAAAGTAATAGTTGTACATTCATCAAAACTTCCATGAATAACATACACAAATTGACATCAAAAGAGTGTATAGAAGCTACTCATATCCTCAATGGCTTATGAATTATGTCTAAAACTTAAAATGATCAGAGTACTAGCTAGGCTGTTAAAATTTAAAGTGCAAGCTTATAAAGTAATAGTTGGGCAAGGAAACAGTGAAGGAGATGAAGCTGGTTATATTGTAGGAATGTCCACATGTTATCCTAAACCAGGTTCCGTGAAGATAGAACAAGATGAAATTTTAACATTAACTTTGGAGACGAACTGCAGCAGTGAAAAGAGCCACACAGACGTTATGGCCCTCGGCTATATGCTTGCTGCAGAGTCTTCTATAACGTTAAATGGTTCGGTTCAAGTAAGATTTCTTTCATTTTTGCGTAGGATTTGGTTTTGTAGTCACACTTTCTTGGATTTGGTATGCAGATTCATGAAGAATCAGATGTATTACTCGAAAAAAAGTTGTGTTGATGTAATTATGCTATTAAAGTTGATTAGTACTTTTGTTATGTGTTAAAAAATTCCCAAAAATTACATTTGTGGAGGTTTTGATAGCCTAAGAAAAAGAAGTAATAAATCTACAGGTTTGAATTTCGATAGTATTTACAGGCATTTATATGCATAAGAACCGCATTTAGATTAACCATATTACAAGAACATGTTTCTAAAACCAAAAACATGTAAATATATTATAGTTTGGATATAGCAATTCAAAAAAATTGATGTTACCTATGAACATTGTGTTATCTATGAAACCAGAACTGGTATACGAATGTAATATAATTAATTAACTATTTGTAAAATATCATAAGTTAACACGTAAATCATCACTAAGGTGGTCTAGTGATATCATGAAGTTTTCACATCAGGTCTCATAATTGTCCCTCCATAGGTAAACATCTTGAAGGTAGTTATGGAAGAAATGATCACAGGATTACCCCGATTAACCCGTGTACATCTGAGTAAAAAAAAGACTCGCTCTAGCTTCCAGGGTATCGTAAGTTAACATGTAGACTCATTTGTGCATGTCGTATGGTACTTCTGCATATAGTCCTTTAGTATGTACATATAGATAGATTAGCCCCGTCCCAATAGGTACCGTTCACCACAGTCCTCCACCAAATGAATGGAGGAACACCATTGGCATGAAAGGCGCTTCCGTTCGTCCTTCGTGCTTCGATCGAGAGAAAAAGGGAAGGAAACGGTAAAGAGTAGGCCACGCGTCAGTATTTAATGTTTTTTTTTTAACTTTTGAACAACCAAATTAAAAAAATAAAATAAAAAACGACAATATAGCAGTTAATTCGGACCTTTTTAAAACTTTTTTTTGATTTTTTAAAACAATCTTAGATCCCTTACAAATACAAACACTTTATAAACAATTCAACCACACAATTCTACTACTTTCTCTTCCTGATTTTATTCAAATACTACAAAATCACTATATCGTAGATGGATCCTTACAATTTCGACTTCAAAGAAAATCAATGCCATAAAGGCTTGCTTCAATCCCAATGTTTTGCTAGATACGGTTGAAACGTTGGAAGAAGATGAATAAGATGAAGCAGGAAAGTTCACGAGTAAAAATACGTATTCAAATACTACAAAATCACTATATCGTAGATGGATCCTTACAATTTCGACTTCAAAGAAAATCAATGCCATAAAGGCTTGCTTCAATCCCAATGTTTTGCTAGATACGGTTGAAACGTTGGAAGAAGATGAATAAGATGAAGCAGAAAGTTCACGAGTAAAAATACGTAGAAGAAAATTAAATAAGAATCATATTGGTGTGGGACTGTGGGTGAATGTTGTGGCGAGACTACTTTTCCGACTATCTAACATTAACTACCGATTATTTTCGATGAAGATTTGGGATGAGCACGTCAAATTTTCTCCGAATATGCGAAGGTATAATGTCTTACTCTCAACAACCTCTACCCACGTATTTCAATTTTGTTCATCAAGCGCCTGATTGTGCCGGTGTATTTGGCTTTAACGTTATTCAAAAGTGTTGCCTTGCTGACCTTTTTGATAAATACTTACAAATGGGTCAATAAAGGTCGTATGATTGTTTGAACAACTTTTGTAAATGTTTATCTCATCTTTACTCGACGATATTTGAGAAAACCAACACTCCAAAATGTCCAACGGTTACATGCTAAATATAAACAAATGCGTGGTATAATAAGACCTCGATCATTTCCATGCCCGCGGACCAATTTACGATGTCTCCGTCGCTGACGTTCGTCAAGCAGGATCTAAATTTAATTTGACGGCAATAGATTTTGGAGCATCTTGCATCCTAACATGAGAGATGGGGCACTCAAATGTTGTAGTGATCTCATGTTTACTTGGAGCTCTACGCATTAATACATATGAAAGTTTTCATTTTTATCCTTCTTCTATAATTGATCCGTAGAAAGATTTAGTGGCTGATGACATGAGCGTCTTAACGTCATGAGAACAAAAGCCTTAAATAACAAATAAAGAGTCTACATGTAATGTATGTGGGTAGTCTGGTGCTTTTGTTTAAATGTGAGGGTCAGTTGTTAATAGATGGATACAAGTTATTTAAAAGGGAAGTGTGTCTACGTACAGCTATAAAACTAGTTTAGTATTATTGTTAGTAGTACCAAATATCAAATGAATAGTTGTATTTGTTTTTTCTTCTTCTTAATTTGATGTGTCTAAAATTAATTATCGACGCTTGATTATAATTATTGTTATCGCACGTTAATCAGTAATTTATCATGTTGTTTACAGTTATTCAAAAGAGAAATTTACTGATATAGGCTAGTCAACAATCTAAATTTCGAAATTAAACAATGTCAGACATTTTTTTCAAAATTAAACACTAAAATCGCCTAAATAGAAATACATGTTAGGCCAACTAGGCGATTTCCAAAAGAACAAATGAGAAGGTGACACGTGTCCATCAAAATTTCCCTTTGACCACCTCTACAAAATCGCCTAAATGAAATTACGGATAGACGATTTAGGCTATTTAGGCGATTTAATGGTCCCGCAAATCAAATTGTGACACGTGGCGGTCAATGGATGGAAAATGTAGTTTCCCAAATCGCCTAAATGAAATTATGGGTAGGCGAGTTAGGCGATCTTGCATGTATTTTTTCGATTTTTGTGCATTTTCCTAATAAAAGTGACATTTGAGTACGGAAAATTTTTGGGGACAAGTTTCTTTAGAGGGAGCAGCTTTATTTTCAAAGGTATTTTTCTTATTTACTTTGTTTTATAGTCTAATTTTTATTATTTAGTTAAAATTGTTTAATAATGTATGAATGTTATAAGTTATTTGATAGTGTATGTATATTTATTTTAAATTTTGTATATTAATTCAACTTGTGATTGATGTATGTATGTTATTAAATTTTATTTTATTTTTTTTTAAATTTTAAATTTTAAATCATCACAATTATGATGCCTATGAATGTGTAGAAGTTAGTTTATCTTGTATTTTTGTTACAAAGTTTCAAAATTTTGTTTATAATGTTTATGAATGTATATATGTTAACTTATGTTGTATATTGGTTACAAATTCCGAATTTTTATTTGTCATCTTTATTAATATGTTTAGTAATTTTTGTTTAAAAGTAAAATCATTAATCTCCTCATTTTTATACTTAATCATTCTTTTTTTTTTCCTATAAAAAAGGAAAAGAAAGAATGACTCCATTATACATAAACTTTCTTAATAGATAAATAAACAAAAAAATTTAAAAATGTTACATAAAATAAATAAAAGTTACAACATACTCCATTATACATATGAGTAGGTGATATTTATTATTTTTCATACATTAAAATCATCATTGAAGTTTTTTAATAAATGGAAAACATGTATATATTAATTAAGATATTGACTAGTATATGTATGTTACTAACTTTTGTAGTATCTTAGTTTTAAATTATTAATTATTATATTTATCTACTTATAAATGTGTATAAATTAATTTCTATTATATTTAAAAGTCTCTAAAATTAGTATTTGTGATCTTTATTAATATGTTCATGATAATTTCTCGGTAACAGGGAGCAGTCGGTTTATTAGTTGACCAAAAAAGGGTGCAGTCAGTTTAGAGGGAGCAGAAGAACCGATTTTGGTAATTTCTTTCTCTTTTTATTTATTTATTAAAATATTAATTTTTAATTGAAGTTGTTTAGTAATGTTTGAATATATATATCTAAGTTAATTAAATTCGTGACTAGTGTATGTATGTTACTAATTTTTATATTTTTATTTTAAATTTTAAATTATTATATTTATGATACTTATGAATATGTATAAATTAATTTATCTTATATTTTACAAGTTTTGAATTTTTGTTTATAATATTTATCAATGTGTGTATGTTAAGTATGTTGTATATGTGTTACAAATTTCAAATTTTTATTTATCATCTTTGTTAATATGTTTATGTTAATTTCTCATGTATTTTTGTTACAAATATCATTTGTTTTTTTAATTTGATGTTATTAGACTGTGTATGTTAATATGTTCATATGAGTAGGTAAAAAAGTGAATTTTATTATTTTGATACATTAAAATCATGGTTGTATATGTTCAATTTCTAACGTAGTTAATTTGTTTAATTTGTGTAGGGAATGAACTCTCTGCAAGATGCTGTTAAGGTAATATTTGTGACAGATACCACTAGACGTGGTGTTAACTTGAGCACCAATACTACCTACAACAAGTTGGTGAAATATGTGGAAAAGAAGTTCAATATAGATATGGCTTGTGGATATAGTTTATATTATAAACTGTCAGCCAACGATTATCCAATGGAAATTACAGATGATGACGAAGTTTCTTTCTTTGTAGAAGCTGCCAGTAAAAAGATAGAAAAACCAATAGAGTTGTTTGTTTCTTAAGTCTTCTGTAACCCAACCAAATAATCAAGTCGAAAATCTTGGTACACATAAGCAGCCAATTTCTCATTATCCAAATACTTCACAAAATTTGTGTATCCCCTCATCTCGGGATCATCAATCCACTCAATATAGTCATCCAGTTTTTAATGATCAAACATATCCATACCCTAATTTTTTCCAATCCCAATCTCAATACCATAAAGATACCAATTTTCAATCCAGGTACAATGAAGCTCCAAGTTACCAAACGCAACAGTTTTTTGATGTAGGTTTATCAACAAAACCATCCTATGAAGTTGGTCCATCAGAAGAGCAGAATTACGATGTAGGTCTGTCACAAGTCAACTATGATCATTATCGAGAAGGGAAGGTAGAAAGTGATGAAGAAGGATGGGAAGATCAAGGGGAAGAAGTTGGGGAAGATCGTGGCGCTGAATGTGGAGAACAAAGTGATAGTGATTTTGGATTCATTAGTGACGAAGATAATGAAAACGAATGTATTAATGTAAAATACATATCTCCTAAAGATTGGAAAGAAAACACATTTTCTTATATGCCTGACCCACTACCAACCCCACATCAAAGTATTAAACAAAACCTACCGAACATAAATGACGGCAAGACCACAGTTAAGTTGTCTAAAGGTATATGGTTTTCCAAAAATATAACAATAATATTTTTATTTTATATTTTATTAAAAGAAAACATCAACTATTTATATATCTTTATTTCAACTTAACTTTATAAGCCATTCATATCCTATAATTTTATTTTCATTGTAACTTTGATTACTTATTACTTATGAATTATTAAATAAATATAAAAGTGGTTTTAACACTTTAAAAGGGTAAAAAGCATGAACGAGACACCATGGTGCTACAAGTTGAATTTTACAGTAAAAAATATGAATTTTTAATTCTTAATATTGGGTATTAATATATGCACTTACATTATCAACTTTACTTCTTAATCTAATTCATTTATATAAACACATAATTTGTTACGCCCAAACTTTAAGTAAAAAAAATATATATATATATATATATTTTTTTCGGGATGAATAGTGCTATCCGCCGGATGAATAGTGCCATCCGCCGGATAGCCAATTTCTGTCCAAAATCGCACTTCTCTGCACTTTCCATCCGCCGGATAGGTAAACCTATCCGCCGGATAGGCTTTTGCTGTCCAGTTTTCTACTTTTAACCACATTTCAACCCAAAACATAACCACAATACATATCATTGTTTCCAATGATCAAATGTAACATCCCAAACGACTTACATTACAAATTTCATCATTTATCAACAAAAGTTTCTTAGCAAAATGACACCCGACCCATTTTGACACCATTACAAAAACTGGGCATTCCATACAAGTTAGTAATCACAACTACATTTAAGTTAATTAGATCCAATTCACCTATTATCAGAAATCCAATCCACGTTTACACTAGGCTATCCCCTTTCCACGATCATCCTTCTTACCTGTCACAACTGATCCTACAAAACGAAACCAACTAAAGGAATAAGCTTACGCTTAGTGAGTAATTAAGCAACTAGATTGAATACACAACTAAACAATACATATGTCAACAAATGAATAACACAATGAATAAATAACTTACCACCATCTTTTAACCCATATGTAATATCACTAACATCCATCTATCAAACGATCACAATAGCCACATATGGATTATGATCATTCACAACAAGTAACACAACGCCTATACACATAAGGAATGAAATAGGTTTAACATCATATTCTTCTCTCCACGGATCCGGGATCAACATCATCATCATACAACAACTGAACTCAGCATTTAGCTGAAACTCCTCCACAATCCACAATCAATTTGTGGTGTGTAACAACTTACCATTGAACAATAAAGACATAACTTCCTAAAATAGTTATTGGCTTATTCACAACGGCCATCAACATATAAACATTAACTTCATGAAACGAGTAAACTAAACATTAGTTGACACATGAATCCTCTTACACGGATGTAATCCGGATTCATGTGGTCAATTTGACTCATCTAGCTCCTAATTACTCACCTAGAGGTTTTGAACTTGATGAGATGCCAAGGTGAACGTCCACTTCTTTATCACCTAATAGTTGTCACATACATTTACAACACATAATTATAATATCATCATCGCATCATATTCTTTATCAATTAGTTCTCCATTCAACACATTTTGCCCAGTTTGACTTTTTAAAGTCAAACCCAGCAAGTTTCATAGATTCAAGATTCCTAATTCCTCATATTGAGTGATTATTCTTACTATATCCTTTATCAACATTCATAATCATCAAAACGACGATTTCAATTAACACTTCTATGGGTTCCCTACTCTTCAATAAAACTTAACCTCTCAAATTGGGTTATTCAAGCTTCAACAAAGAAATCATCCATATTTAAGAGTTAACATTAATACCCACGAATTTTAACCTTCCCTAGCATTAGGAATTCACAAGTATAACTAATTTCATCTATTGCATTCAATTATAAACCTAATTCTCCCTTCTCTAAATTTCTAGGTCAAAAGTAGTAAGAACACATACCTTAGTTGATAGATGAAAGTAGATGGAGCTTAATTTATCTTCCTTGAACTCAATTTGATGCTAAAATGTTCTAATCTTCCTTCTTCCTCTTGATTCTAGCAAGTGCAGAGTTTTGTGTGTGTGGTGCGTGTTTGGTACGAATTTGTGTAGAATGGAGTAGAAGTTTGTAATCTTTTATTATAAGTATGTAAGTTAAATGGGAATTTACACTCATACCCTTCTAGTCTCAATTCTCAACAATAAAATTATCTTACATTAATTGATTCTAAAAATTCTAAAATTCACATTTTAATAACGTAAGACGTACAAAGTATTTAAAATATTACCGAAAATTTCGGGATGTTACATAATTTAACTTAGCGGGTTAAAAAGAATAATATGATTATCAAATATAAATTACTACAATCGATATTTATAATTATTTCTAAACGCAACGATTATTAAATTTAGTTACATAAAAGCAATTAAACGAAACGAATTAAAATTATAAAACACATAAAAATTAGTTATCAAATATAAATTATTACAATTACAATCGTAATCTATAATTATTTCTAAACACAATGATTATTAAGTTAAGTTACCTAAAAGCAATTAAACGGAACGAATTAAAATCATAAAAACACATAAAAAGTAATTATCAAATATAAATTACTCAAATCGTTATTTTTAATTATTTCTAAACACAACGATTATTAAATTTAGTTACATAAAAGTAATTAAACGCAACACATTAAAATTATAAAAACACATAAAAACTAGTTATCAAATATAAATTATTACAATTACAATCGTAATCTATAATTATTTCTAAACGCAACGATTATTAAGTTAAGTTACCTAGAGGCAATTAAACAGAACGAATTAAAATCATAAAAACACATAAAAAAATATTATCAAATATAAATTACTCAAATCGTTATTTTTAATTATTTCTGAACGCAACGATTATTAAATTAAGTTACCTAAAACAATTAAATGTAACGAATTAAACTTATAAAAGCACAAAAAATTAATTATCACAATTAATACGAAATTAATACCTCGTATCGATTGTAATTAGCCCCCATAATTGTCGTGTTCGCTTAAACGTTAAATGACACAAAACCGCCACCACTCCAACCCACAGCCACCACCACAAAGCCACAGCCAACCACCACCTCAGCCGGCTGCCACCACCACCACAGCCCACAACCGCCTCTACCAAACCCCACCACCACCTAAACCGGCCTCCACCACCACCTAAACCCACTGCCGCCGCTACCAACCCCACACCCACCACCAAACCGCAACCCAACAACCAAAGCCGGCTGCCACCACCACCACAGCCCACAACCGCCACTACCAAACCTCACCAGCACCTAAACCGCCTCCCATCACCACCTAAACACGCTGCCGTCTCTTCCAACCCAACACCCACCACCAACCCAACCCACGACCTCCACCAAACCGCAAACCAACAACCAAAAACGCAACCCCACTCGCCTAAACTATCAAACTCCAAAAAGATTTCGTACAAGAAAATGGAAGAAAAAGGAAGAAAATGGAAGAGAATGGAGGAAATCGGTGGAACCCAATTGCCTAATGCGTTTTTTTTTTTTATGAATGTGATACCCAGCCGTCCCATATTGCCTAAACCCAATTGCCTAATGCGTTTTTTGCTGGTGGACACGTGTCACTTTCTCATTTGTTCTTTTGGAAATCACCTAGTTGGCCTAACATGTATTTCTATTTTGGCGATTTTAGTGTTTAATTTTGAAAAAAGTGTCTGACATTGTTTAATTTCAAAATTTAGATCGTTGACTAGCCTATATCAGTAAATTTCTCTATTCAAAATTGTAATTTTCATTTTATTGAAAAAAGATCGCAAAACCTATCGAACTAGACCAATTTTTACTCTTTGTTCTGGTCCAGTCATACAATCTAAACGGTCCGATTCGTTTTTAAATTTCTCGAACCGTCAAATACTGGCCTAGTTTGGATTTTTGTCAAACGACCAGATCGGACAGTAAATACCTCCTTCGTTTTAAATTTTTGCTCATGTTCATTTATATAATATACAAACATAGATAAACGAAATCTCACGATGATTTGAAAATTATCTGATTAACGTTAAAATAATCATAAATGTGAAAGTGGCCATGATAACAACAAAAATTGTCTCCGTCTTCTTATACACAAGATTCAATATTATTTTTGTTTTCGGAAACTCTCTCCACGTTCATTTATAAGATATTGACAAATATACCCCTTATCCATATAATTATATTTCACTTTGATCCTTTTCTTCTTCTTTTAGTTGAGGAGATAAATTTTATAATTTAACATACATACATATTATATATATATTATAAATATTAACAATTTATTATTTTATGTAATACTTGAACTCTCAGCTTTTTAATTGGAGTTTTTCTTAAAATACCACTAAATCAAGGGTCTTTTAGTAATTTCAATCCATACGTAATCGGTTAAGAGACAACAACAAATTTTTACACACAATTAAATTACCAATAAATGTTTTAAAACCATTAAGTTACCAATAAATGTTGTATTTTCGCATTGTCTAAAATTATAAAATTTATATAATTTTGAAACCATTAAAATATTTTCTTAAATATGCTAAAAATATAAAATACAATAAAGTAGTCAAACTTCATATTAAGACGATGATGATGTAGTTATCTAGAAATACAATAAATAAAAAATAAAAATAATAAGTGAACTAATAAAGAGGAGGAAGACTTTCGGGTTTCCTAGTTTTCTTAATGTAATGGTTTTCCAAGTTTTCTTTGGAAGAAAGATAACTCCATAAATAATAAATAATATAAATATAATAAATATTAAATTTAATTTAAAATAACAACATATACATATAGTTCAGAAATATATATATACGCCCTTCACCTCACACACAACTCGTACCATTTCCATAACCAAATTGCGATTAAACTCGCTTCCATCGCGGCTCACGGCTACGCGTAAATATCAATTTCCTCATTTTCATCCATCAATCCATACATTCTAATCGTTGTTTTCCTTTTATTGTTAAATAAATAATCAAGCGTACAAATTTCCTTTTTCGTTTCGCAAGTTTTTATCACTTCAGTCTCGACATGTCTTCTTCCTCAATTGTGATCAAGGTTCGTTTTCCTACGCTGTTAATTGCTTAAATTATACAATTTCATGTTTCAATTTAGCTATGATCTGCACTATTTCGTTGATCGCTTAATGTTGTTGTGTATTTTTTAAACCCAGGGTTAGGGTTTTTGTTGATCAGTCATATTTATTCTTTTTACTGTTTTTGGTTTTTAGTAGAAAACTTTATTTGTCTTTTAGGGGAGAAATTAGCAAATTGTTGGCTTGAAACCCCAAGTATGAAAACATTTGTTGGCGATATATATTTATATCTCTTTATTTTGTGTATGTATATGAAAATTGTGTATTGCGCAGAGTAGCTTAAACTTGTTGGTTGTTTTGATCTGTAGAATCATATAAAGCTGAACTGCGCGAAATTTAGTTATTTCGAATGCATCCTGGGTTTTTTTTGGGGGTGAAATTGAGCTAAAATTTTGATACTTTTGGATATTTTTGCAGGTTAAGTATGGCGAAACACTCCGCCGTTTTAGTGCGTCTGTTGACGACAAGAAACTCGCTCTTGACATTGCTATGTTAAGGGAGAAGATTCGCAGTCTCTTCGGCTTTGTTTCTGATGTTGCATTTACGCTCACTTACGTTGATGAAGACGGTGATGCAGTTACTCTTGCTGATGATGACGATCTTCATGACGTTGTTCGTCAGTCTTTGAATCCGTTGAGAATTACTGTGACGTTGAACAATGACGATTTTAGTGGATCGAGTGGGAATTCAACTCCCCTGAGATCACCACAAGTCCAGCTTCCATTTCAATACTTGAACGGGGGGACTGCTGAACTTCTGAAATCTGTGCCTGATCCCTATAGGGAATTTCTTGCAAAGCTGCCGGCTGAATTGGCAGCTAAAGTGACATCTTCTTCTCCAACAGTTGCTGAGATTTTGGAGAAGATGAAGGTGATGTACATGGATCCGAATTCCGCCACTGATGTTGGCCAGGGTGTGCACCCACCTACTGGTGGTGCATCAAATGTGAACGCTGAACCATCAATCCTTAAGGACAGTAAGGTCAACCCTGAAGCTGGAAGTTCAAACTTAAAGAAGAAAGATAAGCATGTTGAGAAGGTGACTGAAGGCGTCCAGCGACAGAGAGGTGTGGATCTTAATGTTCCTTATTTTGAATATGAATCTTTTCAGGCTCCAATTAATGCTACTAAGGATGTCGGTGAAGGGTCTAGTGGCAAAAACAAGAACACTGCTGATGCTGTTGAGAAGAAGAAGGATGATGTCAGCAGTCAATCTTTGAATGAACCTCTGTTGAGGCCTGCTGGTTTGGGTTCTCCTCTAGCGGATCAATTGAACTCGATGAATCAAATGTGGAAATACTGTCAGGATCAAGTCGCGCCTCATGCGGCTAAGGTGGCTCAGGCCGCTGCTGATGTCAAAAAAGCTACTAATGATTCTGGCAGCTCTTCAGGCTGGGCTCAGGGGATGTTAAATGCAACGAACCAATGCCCATTTTCTGGGATACCATTACCGAGCGAGTCTGATTCGCAGGGGTATCATCGTCATTCTCGTGGTCATCATTGGAAGAGATTTAATAGCTTTGATACTGCTGGCATGGACAACATATTCCACAGGGGTGTTCGTTGCGATGGTTGTGGAGTTCATCCCATTATGGGACCGCGATACAAATCCAAAGTGTAAGTAACCGTAAATTCTTGTTTTGCTGATCTGTCTATAAGCAGTAGTATGTTTTTTTGACTTGTATTACTTTGCAGGAAAGACAATTATGACCTGTGCCGTGTGTGCTTTGCGAGAGCTGGAGATGTTGCTGACTATATCAGAATTGATCGCCCTGCACATGGTTTTAGGCATCATGTGCCTTTCAAGGGCTTCTATGATCATGTATGTAGGTTTTAAATAAGTTGTTATATAGGGTTTGCTTGGTGATATATAAGTTACTAACTGTTGTATATTTTGTGTTTTGGTAGTCTCTTCGCATTCCACCTCCGACTCTACCTCATGCTTTGAGAGCTCCTGGGTCGAAGCTTCATCGATCTAAGCTAGACAGTCGCTTCATTCTCGATGTCAATGTTCTTGATGGTACCATCGTGGCTCCTTTCACTCCATTCACTAAAATTTGGAGGATGAGGAATAATGGTTCCATCATATGGCCCCATGGCTCACAGCTTCAGTGGATTGGGGGAGATCGTTTAAGCAACTCACATACTGTTGATGTTGAGGTCTGTATCCATCTATATCTTATTGTTATAGACTTATAGCTCCATTTATTCAAATCAGGCTCGTTAAGTTTTATTTTTTGTCAGATACCTGCTGATGGTCTACCTGTGGACAAGGAGCTTGACATTGCGGTTGACTTTACCGCACCGGAACTTCCGGGTCGATACATTTCCTACTGGAGGATGGCGTCTCCAGCTGGACAGAAGTTTGGGCAACGGGTTTGGGTCTTGATCCAGGTAAATAAGATTAACTGTTTCTATAGGTGGAAATTGTTTTGTTTTTTAACGATTAGTTCATAAGTTGTCCGTGTTATACTATGTTTATTATCCTTGTAGGTTGATGCTTCTATGAAAGATTTGGGTGAAACATCAATCAATCTCAATCTGCCACCTGTCACAAGGAACGTTGAGGTAGTTAATCAGGATGCTCTGATGGATAACGTCCTCTCCGGAAACAATCTCATCAAGGTCACTGAATCTGAAAATACATCTGCTGATTCACAACCTAAGGATCAGGAGATGAATTTCCCCGTTAACAACTCTTTGATCATCGATGATGGTGGTGTGTTGGGCACCGTGACTTCACTTCCCCCACTGGAATCAGGTATCTTTTCGGTTCCCAAATCTACAGAAATGGAAATCGATTTGGCTTCTATTCCAGCTGGACCTGCGGTTTCTTCAGGGTTTTATCCTACAGTAGGATTGGATACTGGTCTGCTTGACCCAATCAGTTACCCTACAGTGGACTCATCAGTAATGCCACCGCCTCCTGTGGTTAGTGCTACACCATTACCATGGGTGCCAGTTGTGCAGCCATCGGGTTCCGCTGTTGTGTCAGGCTCAGCTACTCAGGAGGTAAGTGAGGAGCAGGAGCAGGTTCTTATGAAGGATCTGGAAGACATGGGGTTCAAACAACGTGATTTGAACAAAGAAGTCTTGAGGAGGAACAATTATGATCTGGAGAAGTCGATTGATGCTCTTTGTGGTGTTTCAGACTGGGATCCAATGCTTGATGAGCTTCAGGAAATGGTGAGTGTTTCTTTAAGTGCTCTTGTATCTTTAAAAACTTGGCGTCCTTATGATGTTTTTATTAACAAGTGACGTGCTTGGTAGGGTTTCGAAGATAATGAAGCGAACATGAGGCTTTTGAAGAAGAACAATGGAAGCATCAAATGTGTGGTGATGGATCTCATCAACGGAGAGAAACGTTGATGGAAGAACTCGTATGATGGTTGAAGAATGAAATATCTATCTATATATAAATAAAGTGTAAGGAGGACTTGGTGTGTGTTTGTCGTTAACTTGTTTTGAACTTGGTGTAGTGTGGTGTGTGTCTGTGTTTTGAAGTTGGTAACCAATGATGTTTATCTTGGTATATCGGGTTGATGCTATGGACTAATGGCTATATAACCCTGGTTGTTACTTTATCGAACTTTGATGTTGTACGGTGTACACATCACTTCTGTAATTTAATGGTGCTTTTTGTTTATCTTGTCGGTCATGAATCTTGCTTCCTTAGTTCCTTTTGTGCATTTGTATGCTATTCGGCTTTAATGACATTTTCTGTGAATATTAATGAAGACGAAAACCAGTAAGGCAAATGGAGCTTATTTGGTGACGTGCCTGTGTACAGTTTAGCATGAAAACTTGACTCTAATTGTTGGTTACAGAGGAGTTTGGGGTGGAGGTGTAACCAAGTGATCAATAACTGAATTGTTTGTAACAAAGATTCTAGTGTTTCCCCATCTGAAAGATCAGATTAAGTGAATCGAGCAAAAGGTTAAAGATCCTAATTACCTCCTTATCATATACAAACAATTATATCACAAGAATGTGATCTTACAGCGGTCTAGAAATATAACGACTAAAGCAAGTTTTAATTCGGTTATACTCTAAAATGCAAACAAACCAAATAACACAATCCAAAGAATATATCAAATATATAGATAAACAAATAGGGAAAGTAAAACGTAAGACAAACTCGCCGCATGTCATTTGCAATAACCATGAATAATCGAAACGGGAAGTTGCAAGAACCAATACCAGCTCAAACCATATCGGAACGAGCCAACTCTTATTCAAACATGCAATACTACAAAAAAAACTACAAAAAGAACAATTAATCGTTAGAAAAAAACATGGGTTGCCTCCCGAGAAGCACTTCATTTATTAACGAGTCTAAAGCTAGACTCGACCTTTCTCATCATGTCGGATCTTCCTTGAAACTATCAAATCCTTTCCAATCATACTCACGTGGGGGGAAATTATCCTTCACTTGGCAATTCCCTTCCAAAGTTTCAACCCGCACTTTTTCAAGTAAAACATCCATTTTCTCATGAAAAATGTTGAACTCCTCAAAAGCACCAATAAAAATGGGTCCAATTAACCCCTTGGAGACATGGTCGGGTGATTTCGGTTCTTCTAAACATATAAGCTCACGATTACGGGATTGAACTTCAAATCCATCAGTGATTCTTCAAGTGAAGTCTTGACCATCATCCAATTATCTTCCTTCAACTCTTTCAGATCCTCATTCAAAGAAGAAGTCGCTATCAAGCTAAACCATCCTCTGTCCCAAGCTCATCTAACTCTTCATCACCTGATTCAAATGGTACATGTATGTTCTCATTCACAAATTCATCGGTAACATTAATAGCATAACATGTATTATCATTAAAATAGGTATAGTTTGACTGTGGATATGAGAATTTCTCAGAGAAATCATCATCTTTAAATTCTTTATTTAAGAACAATTCATTTCCAACTCCTTTCTCCACAAGCTCATCTAACTCATGATCTTTGAGTCCCAGTAGTTCATGTAACTCCTAAATATCTTTATCACAAACAACCATGATGTCCTTTTCCTCTAATCGTCGAAGATACGGAGTCGTTGGCTTGAACTCATTCATAGTGGGTGAAACAACCGGTAAACTAAGCATGATTAAGATCTCCTCCACTTCCTTTTCTTCAACATCCGACTCTTCCCAATTTGAATCTAACACAACCTCGAACTCAAGCTTATGTAAGTCTTGGGAAGCAGCTTCGGAAGTCCCGTAATGGTCATTCGTAACTTCATCCTCTTCTTCGTCGTCTAATTCATATTCAAACTCATCCTGAAAAGCAATGTTTGGAGCATTTTTAATTATAAACATTAGAATCATAATCATTAACCTCATCAGGTTAATGATATTAACATGCTCTTCTGAAGTGGTCAACGTATCATAGAGCCTCTCTGAGTTAGGCTTAATCTCCCCTTCCATCATTGCTTCCCATTCCTTGTGTTCAATCTTTTCCCGCTCAATTTCCTCTTTCAACATCCTTTCAAAATAAGTAAGTTTCCGATCTTCTCTCGTTTGTCACGCTAAGGCCTCGATCGATAGGGTTGGTTTTCCCTAAAACTCAAATTACCTTGGTAATTACCCCGTTGGTAACCCCCTCGTGATATCATCAGCACATCATCAAAGTCACCCTTAACAAATTCAGGTTGATAATAATGAATATCCGTATAGTAAGCCATGGTGAAAACTGCTAAAACACAAAAACTGAAAATGGTAAAACGTAACCACTCTATACAAACAAAAACTAAAAAGTAACACATTTAAAGTAACTTTCTCGGAAGAATCCAAGAAATGACTGATTAACTAACACTCAAACTAAACTCTTAACATAAACACAATCCCTGGCAGCGGCACCAAAAACTTGATGTGCGAAATCTAGTTATAAAATTTATACCAACAAATACCACAAACAACTATTACACAACCGGGCAGTGTACCCTGTCAAGTAGTAGTATAGTTTTGGTAAATCCGAGTCGAACCAACGAGACTGTGCAATCAAGAGTATTTAGTGAATGTATGTTAATCTAACAAGTAAGTAAATGTGGGGGTTTGCATAACCGAATTGTTACGATGCAAATTTCACTAAATAAAAGTAAGAATAAAACGAAATGTCAAATGGATTTATGAAGAAATCAGATTAAAATGTATCGATATTAAAAACGACATTCACTTGAACTAGTTCACTAATGACTTCGGGGTATTTGTTAAAACGTGTTTATCTACTATTGTTTATCAAATTGAATTCATAATAGGATTCGCTTTCACTCCTCCCTACCGAATGGTTAGAAATGATCTATTGCTTCCACTTCAGGTTTCTAACCAAACTACATCTGAATTCAATTCGTTAACTCATGATCTAATCTTGTAAAATACTCTCGTAAAGTTACTAAACTTAATTTGATTTCTCTCGTCAAGTTAATTCAAATACAATTGAGTTTAATCAACGTGTCCTATTTCAATCTTGCTATCGCAATCAATTAACAATTATTCATAGACAAACAATTGCAATAAACCATTAAAATGTAAAAACTTTCACTACAAATATCAAACAGTTTACCAATAAGACAAATCAACAATTAAAACTCAACCACAATTGGTTCTTCGATTAAACATGAATTAAACAATTGTAAACATCTAAAGATAAACACCCCTAATCATTAGATCAAATCAACCAAGTGAATGTTAAGGTAATCAGTCCATGGTCAGGCTAATAAGAACAATAAACACAAACAAAATGGAGTTGAACATTGTTTAAATGAAAAGAATGATAAACCAAATTCGCGAATGTTGATTGTGTTGAATCTTGGATTGATGAGTAACAATGGCTCGGGAAAGGTTGAGGCTGTTGTTAAAGTGTATCCTTGGCCACTATAAAATCTAGCTTCTTTCTAGATAATTTTTTTTACTGCCATCAGAAAAAATAGATTATCCCAATTCTTTTGTCTAAGTTACTAGTTTAGGCTTATTTGGCCTAAATATTAAGTGAAAAAAATATACAATAATAATTCATTCAATCTTGCCTAAGGTATGATGTATATGTCGCGGTTTTGGTTAATGCTTTGAATTATTTGTTGATTATCACTATTTTTTTTTTCATGTAACTATTTAAATCACATTATAGTAACCAATTCGTGTGAGAAAGATGAATTGATAAAGTTGGAAATCAAATGCTTTTGGTGTGTTGTTTGGAGAATTTCAACTGTTCAAGTTTTAATCTTGATAATTTGTATTACTTTGGCATGTTAAGTACGGGGAAACACTGCGATGGTTTGGTGCTTCTGTCAATAACAAGAAAATTTCTCTTGGCTACGTTATGTTGAGGGATAAGATCCGCAGTCTCTTCAGCATCGGTTCTGATGTTGAGTTTACGCTCACTTACGTTACTGGAGATGGTGATGTAGTTACTCTTGCTGGTGACGATGATCTCCATGATGTCGTGGAACAGTCTTTGACTCCATTAAGAATCATTATGAAGTTAAATAATGGCAACTCTGGTGGATCAAATGGGACTTTTGAACAGCAGAGACAACTTCGATATCAAAAATAGCTTTCAAATCAAAATTTGAATTCTCTGTTTTCTTGGACAACGTCCTCTGATCCACAGGTTGCTGAGCTAGCAGAAAAAATGAAGTCGACACACTTGAATCAGATTTCTAATCTTGATGGTCTGCAGGGTGTAAATTTTGAATCAGTAACTCTAAAAGACAGTAAAGATACGGGGATAAAGCTTTTTAAGTAGTTGATTCCTCTATGATGTCAGTGTTCCATATGCTAGATTCACCAAAATTTGGAGGATGCAGAATAATCGTGCTATCGAATGGCGTCATGGCTCACAGCTTCAGTGGACAGGTGGACATCAGTTAGGTGATCTACATTCTGTTGATATTGAGGTAATTAATTGATGTACCTTATTGTTCTCTTAGTTTTAATTATTCTAAATCAAGTTACTTGATTTATAACTTATGTCAAATTCCAGAAGATGGCCTGCCTGTGGACAAGGACCTTGACATTGCAGTTGACTTTACAGCCCCAGGACTTCCAGCAAACTACATTTCCTTCTTGATGATGGTGTCTCCGTTTGAACAGAAGTTTGAGCAACAGGTTTCGGTCACAATCCAGGTAATCAGTTTTGATGGTTTGTATCGGAAGGAATTATTTATTAGAATTAGTGTACGGGTGTGATAAGCTGATAACCAATGTTACGCTTGGATTATTGCCTGGATTACAAGAAATTAGTATCAAAATGATTCAAAGAAACGCTGAGATTCTTCTCAAGAAAACAGAGAAGGAAGCAGAAAGTTAGTTGATGTCGGCCGGAGGGAAGGGTACCCTTTTGTATTGGCAGAAAAACTGTAGGGTTTCAAGGATAAAGACAGGTAGCACGTGTACTCTTTATGGTTCAGCGCAGCGGCATGCACTCTGCACCTCCTAACCTCTAATAGCACATGATCTAAAATCCCTGTCTCATGTAAATCTGAATTACCTAAACTGATTGATGACACTGAAATAACCAATATTTATTTTAATGTCTAGTTTTTGTGTTACTGACTTTCATTTATCTTGCATGTAGGTTGGTGCTTCTATATATGATCCTCTGATGGACTCTGGAGACAGTTTTATCGATCTCACTGATTCTGAAGATACGTCATTGATGATGTGTGGAGCACAACGGGTACTCTTGCTCCTCCTGCAACGCGTGAAGAGTTAGAATCCACTCTAATTCTGTTCGAGCAAGGTCTAAGATTTCATCGCGTGTGTATTTACAGTTGGAGTAGATACTGGTTCTGTTGAACGAAATAGTTATCCTACAGTGGACTGTACTAAAATGCCACCTATTATGGGCAGTACTGCACCATCAACATCCACCGTGGCGGTAAGTCACGATGATCTGGATGACATGGGATTCAAGCTGCTGGATTTGACTATGATCTAGAGAAATTATTTGATGATCTTTGTGGTGTTTTGGAGTGGGATCCAATGCTTATCGACGTGCCAGAAGTGTTTTAGAGTTGGATCCAACGCTTATGCATTAACAATTAACAATGGTAAAACAGTAAATAAGATGGATAATAATCGATTGGAAAAGATTCCTTCGTAAAATCGTTGGATGCATGTTTTTCTCAAAAACTTCTTGTGTAATACAACATTTAAAATATATTTATTTTTAGTATGATTGGGTCTAAATATTTTAGCGACCTACTAGCACCAGATACAGTGACCTAATATTAGTATGCGCTAAGGATGATTCAGCGTCGTCTTCGTATGCTTGAATTTGAACTTATAGCTTATTTAAATTAGTAGTATTATTTAGTTGACGTTTAGCATCTTAATAATAGTAAGTTATCATTTCTATTTCAATATAAGAATTATGAATGTTTGAATGAATATGTAAGGGCAATATAATTATTTCTCTGGCTTGAAATTAATTTTAAAACAACTGTTTTATTGCATTTAAAATAGGTTTTTTTCCCTTTCTAAGTTAAAGAAAAGAATAGTGAAAGTTGATCAAAGTTGTACGCTACTACGCAACGCTGCTCGCCTATCAAACACTAAATTATCTCTCGTATCAATTTTTGAAATCGCTTCGGATAACGTTAATGCAAAAGGATATATATAATCTCCTTATTATCAATAATAATAAAATAATAATAATTATTATTATATTTATAATTATATATCCGAATAATATTGTTTTCAGATTCACAAGTTTTTGTAGCATCAGTTTCTCGACATGGCTTCTTCTTCGCTTGTAATCAAGGTTTGTTTTTCACCCTATTTTCTTTTATCGATTTTACAAATCTATCGTTTCATTGCTATTTATTATCTTTTGATCGGTTCTAGTTCTTTTGTTTGTTTTATTTTAGCGTAATTGTTTGATCTTTTACTATTTGTTAGATGATTTTTGATAATAGTCACGTGCATGGAAAGCTATTTTGTGTTGTTTTTAGTCTAGGGTTACGGTTTCTGTTGAATTACTTGTGATGAAAACGATCTATATATGAGTTAGCCTTTTTATATTGGAGTTAAAACTTAATATCGCCGCTTTTAATATATAAGTTTGGATTTTTAATAATTTGTTCGTTAATATCACGCTTTAATTAGTACTCTAATTCGGAATGATAACAAATTACTATGTGAATCAAAGAATTAGTATGTGTATCGAAGGGGACAATCAACTAATTATTTGGATTGAAATCCTAATTATCAAAATATTCAGTGTCTATTTCCAATTTTCTATTTTTTTTTTCTTTTTTGTATATGAATCTGTTAATGTGGAAGTTTAGAATCTTGTAAAGGTGAATCTTGATTATATCACTTCATATGTATCGGATTCTAAACGCATTGTGTGCTGTTTGGTTAAGTACGTATCGGTAGAAATCTTGATTATTTGTGGTATTTCTACAGGTTGAGTATGGGGACACACTTAAACGCTTCAGGGTTGCTATTCAAAACGAGAAACTTGCTCTTGACATGTTTATGTTGAGGGAGAAAATCCGCAGACTCTTTAGCTTTGGTCCTGGTGTTGACTTTACTCTGACTTACGTTGACGAAGATGATGAGGTGGTTACACTTGCTGCTGATGGTGATGATGATCTCGATGATGTTTTGCAACAATCTATGAATCCGTTATACATTACTGTGAAGTTAACTAATAGCATCTCAGGTGGATCGGGATGGCCACAAAGCTGTTATCAGTACTCGAAATCTGGGGTTCCATATCAAGACTTGGGCTATTTTGATCCTCTACAACCACCATGGGCTCCTCAGTTTGGGCGATCGTACTCTCACTTTCCATATCAATACATGAGAGATTTAGTTCCTCCACAATCACCACGTCCTCATTTTTATCCCTTCTCGAACTTCAGGGCTGCTCAAACTGTGAATTCATCAACACTCTATCCTCAATCTCAAATCGTTAAACCTGCATTTTCTCATACTCTGAAAAAACCATTGCAACAGCATCCATATCAAACAAGGTTTTCTGAGCTTGTGGGAAAAATGATGGCTGATGCGAGTAAGCAACCAATGACTTGTGGTTCATCAAATGGTGATGGTCAACAAGGTGCAACTTCCAAAATATCAACTTACAAAGAGAGTAAGGTTCAGTTGAACCCGGAAGTTGGAAGTAAAAGCTCAAAGAAGTATCAATCTAAGCTAGATAGTGAACTCCTTCATGATGTCACTGTTCGAGATGGTACCATCATGGCTCCATTTACTAAATTCACTAAAATTTGGAGGATGCGTAATAAAGGTACTATCGCATGGCCTCAGGGCTCAAAACTTCAGTGGATCGCAGGGCATGTGTTGAGCAATAATTCGTATTCTGTTTCTGTTGATGTTGAGGTTTGTAGCTATACCTTATTGTCCTAGTTTCAATTTGGTTAATTGGACCCCTTAACTTTTTTTTCCTTAATCTTATGTCAGATCCCAACTGATGGTCTACCTGTAGACGGGGAGATTGACATTGCAGTTGACTTTATTGCCCCTGGAGTTCCTGGTCGATACTTTTCCTACTGGAGGATGATGTCTCCGTATGGAGAGCAGTTTGGGCAATCTGTTTGGGTGTCGTTCCAGGTAATATATCTAGTTATACTGGTTAATTATAATGTTAAATTGGCGGAAATTATTTTTTAATGTTTCATTATCGTGTTACTGAATTTGTTTATAATCCGTGCAGGTTGTTAATGCCTCTATGAAGGCTGTAGGGGAAACATTGACAAATGTCAATCTTCCACCAGTTGTGAAGAACCCAGAAGTAGTTTATCAAGAGATGGAGTCTGAAAATAAGTTAGTGTCTGATTCTGATTCAGTTTTTGATCGTAAAGAAGTGGGAACTGCTTTAGCATCTGCACCGTCAGAGGTAAGTAGTAATGATCAAGAGCAGGCTCTTTTGAAGGATCTGGAGGACATGGGATTCAAGCAGCTGGATTTGAACAAGGAAATATTAAGGATGAATAATTATGATTTGGAGAAATCGGTTGATGATCTTTGTGGTGTTTCAGAGTGGGATCCAATGTTGGACGAGCTGCAGGAACTGGTGAGTGTTTAATGTTTATCGTTTTTTTTTTATATGAAGCTTAAAATGTTTGTGATGTTTTTATTGATAATACGCGGCCTACTTTGTAGGGTTTTACGGATGATGAAGCTATGAAGAAACTTTTGAAGAAGAACAACGGAAGTATCAAGCGTGTGGTGATGGATCTTATCAATGAAGAGAAAGATTAATAGTAACTTTTATGGTATTAGTTTAAGTCACGATTAGTTTAGCTTATGCATTATGCAATCAGTGTTATGCAAAACGATTTTTATCTATACGTTTTTTCTTATTATTATTTCAAGTTGTATTCATGGGTGATGTTTGGCCGGCCTATTGGGTATAATTTTGGCTGTCTGAGTATTACCGTCGGATTGAATTGAAACGTAAACATAAGAAACCATGTGCAGAAACAACTAAATTTATTCATTAGTTTGTGTTTACTGATGTACTCACGCAATGCCGGGAACGACAAATAATATACATTCGGTAAAATGTTACTTAGTAACATGTCGTTAATTCGTTATCAACTAATATAATTATTAATAATATTTCGTATCTTGGGTGATTGCAATACTTTAAAAATAAAAATTTTTTTACAAATAATTCTATCTTTTATATATCATAAATTCTTTTAACTAGGGAGTAAGATTTTAATAGCTGATCAAATTTTAATTAATCGAACTAATTATTTATCTCCATATATAACTAATCAAGAAGTCTTTTCCATCATACGTGTCAATTTCTCATTAACTTTCTAAAATTATGTGGCACCTCGTAATCCCTTATTTTTAGTATGATATCAATCATTTTTCTCAATCCCAACTTATTAGTTTTAACGGGTCGACCAAAGAATCCATCTATTAAATCATGTCATTCATTATTCCTTGACAGTATCCCATTAATTTTAAAATGTCGTCTATATAATCCCTTTATTTTCGCATGCCCTTCATGAAAATGCTTTGAATTTATATTACAACTAGTTTTTACACCCATATATACATACGGGTAATTTTGAAAACTATAAATAATATTACATTTTCAAAAATGATTGCAAGTGTAATTCGTAAAATATGATTAGTAATTTTAAATTCGAAGCACTTCATATAACAAACAATATAAAACTATTAAAAACCTATATAAAAAATATTAATTCATTAATTAATTAATAGTATATAATTTAGATAATGTTAGTACTATTATTTACTAATTATCTTGTTTACTATGTTTATCTTTAAAATAGTTATTTGTTTTACTTTTTAAAATCATAATTTTTGATGTCATCAAATCCCTAATTTTACTCAATTTATAAAACTTTATTTTAATTAAATTATGACTTTTGATTGGTTAATTAGATTTAAAATTAAAATGATGATGTCACAAGTATGATTCTTATATATTATTTAAAATTCAAATAATAGTCAACTATCTCTTATATAGAGTTGCTTGTATAAGTAACCCTTTTAGAAAAATATCATGTGACACCATCTCCGCAAATTTTGAAAAGCGCGTCATCTTTAGTATGGTGAGAGTGGGTTTGGTTGAACACACACTACTAGAAAAAGAGGATTTTCCGACGACAAAAAATTGTCATTAAACTGTCAAATGTCGCCCTAGAAGGTGTATTCTGACGACATGTCGTTGGTGAAGGGTCGTCTGCGACGACAGGTGGACCCCACTGTTGGTTGGGTTGACCAGGGAAAAATAAAATAAAATACTTTACCGACGGCAATGCGTCGTCACTAAACTATTTTAATTTATTTTCTATTTTTAAATTAAATCAATCACCGACAACAAAAGGGTGCAACTTTGGTCATTTGTCGTCGCTAAAGGATTTTAGGGGGGACATGTCGCCGGTGAAGGGGGCTGCAGTTTTTGACAGCAGCTTGTTGTTTTCTGTCATTCCCAGGTTTTACCCTACATTTTATTCTCATTAGCTTTTAACCTGTTTGAAACACAATTTATAACAACATTCTGCACTTTTCAAATTGATCATGCAAATACACAAACGAAAAGGCGTTTCAACAAACCTTAAGGCGTTTCATCAAACCCTAAAGCGTTTTCATCAAACCCTAAGGCGTTTCATCAAACCATAAAGCGTTGTCATCAAACCCTAAGGCGTTTCATCAAACCCTAAAGTGTTTTCATCAAACCCTAAGGCGTTTTCATAAAACCTTAATGTGTAACGCGTTTCATCAAACCCTAAAGCGTTTTCATTAAACCTTAAGGCGTTTCATCAAACAATAAAGCGTTTTCATCAAACTCTAAGGCGTTTCATCAAACCCTAATGTGTTAGGTGTTTCACCAAACCCTAATGTGTAAGGCATTTCATCAAACCTTAATGCGTTGTCATCAAACCCTAAGGCGTTTTCATCAAACCCTATATGCGAAAAGCGTTTCATCAAACCCCAATTGGATCAACCAAACCCTATATGTGTAAGGCGTTTCATCAAACGATAAAGCATTTTCATCAAACCCTAATGTGTAGTAGGCTACTTCTTTTACTACTTAAGCTTTCATGTAATACAACTTATCGTAAGAACAAAACAAGTCACTCTAATTTTTTTAGTTTTAACATCATTACTCTAATATACATCAAATTTATATAAAAATAAAATAAAATTTCTTTATATTAATTAGCTTTTGTATTAATCAATCTTTAATATACATCAAACTATAAAAACTAAAATTATTTGAAAATAAAATACCCTTTGAAAGCAAAAAACAAAAACAAAAAAGTAAAAATAAAAATTATTTTACCCCTTTATCGACAACAATGTCGTCGCAAGGGTCTTGGAAAAAAAAATTTGGAGCGAAATGAAAAAATATAAAAGAAAATTGGAAACTCTTTACCGACGACATATAGCGACGACAGTTTAAAACAAGTCAATTTTTTGTCGTTTTCTTATGCTTTACCGACGACTTAGGTGGTGGTCGCTAAAAGTGTCGTCGGTATTTAGTATCTTTCTTGTAGTGACAACCACTTTTTTTATTCCATCTCTAAAATTCTAAGCCCCATTAGGTAAGGTGTACATACTCCAGTTTCTTATTGGTTACTAAATGTTATACATTTTCAATCCAGATTCATATATTTTTTTGAAGTCGGTTTGACTTTAAATTGTTGGATGTTAAGAAAAGTTTTTGGTTTGCAAATTATTCGATGGGAAGTTTATGAAATTTAAAGGTAATTCTTGTTACTCCTAATTATATACATATATATTACTCTTTAATCCTGTAATTTATGAGTTGATTGTTGTTGTTATGTAGTTAAGATGATCAATTAATTATAAGTATCTGATTATGAGAGGTTTGTGTATTTCTGTGTAGATACACTTTTAAGATGGATTTTCTTCATGTATATATCTCTCTTTGTTAATCATATTTTTTTGTGAATAGAAAGGAAAAAGAAAATATGAAGCAAGGTAGAGGCACTTGAATATTTAAAGCGTTTCTTCAATCGTGATTGACTTTATTTTATGCTATGGTTGTTTTAAACAAAATATTTCTTCTTACAAAAAGTCCAAAAAATTTCCCTTTTTGTTGTTGTTGTTATGACATAATCATACTCTAGAATGGCATTTTGGCTTATGAATGGTGATAGCCTAAATGCATTTACAGTTACAAAATTCATGATGTATAATTAAATCCCATCAATACATTTTTTATTTGTGTGATTATTATTTTGTAAGTTCGTGTAAATACTGATCCTGATATAGGGTTAAGAAACCATGTTTTTGTTTTTGTGTCCTAATGTTTTTTGTTTGGTTCTATGTGAACATATAGTTTGCAGGAGGCCCTTCATCGTATAGCTCAGGTAAGAAGAGAACCCGCGAGCGTACTATCAAGTTCGGCTTTGACTTAATTAAAGGAAAAGCTAACCATCTGATGGAGGATTATCATGTTGCTCGGTTCATGGCCGTTGACGGGCATGAGCTCGGGCTTTTTGTCATTTTTTATGGCCATTTTGTTTGGCCTTTCCATAAAAATTAGCATTATTCTGCTACAATATCTCAAGTACATTGGTTTTAAAAGCTAACTGTTCACTATTTTACCGTGTCAGATTTTGTAGAGGAGTTTTCGGTTGACCCAACGAGATCGATAATGAAAGCGTCTACAACTTCAGAGGGTCAGCTGGATGTTGTATATATATCCTCACAGTTCCATACAATTTAATTAGTTGGCAAACAATAACTAAGATTTGCAATGGAATTGCACAAGGGCTTGCCTATCTTCATGAGGAAGTGTGCCCACATATAGTCCACCAGGATATTAAAGGAAAGAACATTCTTCTTGACAAAGATTTAAGTCCCATGATTTCGAATTTTGGTCTAGCAAAATTAATACCTGCCAATATGACACATGTCAGCACACTAGTGGCTGGAACAGTGTAAGAGTCTAAGTCCCGCACCTTTTATTTCTCATAGAGCGTGGAAGTTCTTTTATTATGTAATTCACATTTACTAAATTTATGTTGGATTTCTTGTACCAGTGGTTATTTGGCACCCAATTATGCTATTAGAGCCCAGTTGACACGTGGAGCTGATGTTTATAGTTTTGGTATACATAAAGTTTAGAAGTTGTTAGTGGGAGATGCAACACAAATTCACTATTGCCTTATGATGAACCGTATATTCTTAAAAGGGTAAGTAGTTGCTCATTTCGTACCTAAATTCCTAAACTTTATGAGATGAATGAACAACCTTTCCTACAGACAGTTTAAGGGGATCTTTATGAAAGATGCGAATTGGTGGAGCTCGTAGACACAGCATTGAACGCCAATTTTGATGCATAAGAGGCTTGTAAATACTTAAAGATCGTTGTTTATGCACTCAAGGTAATCCAGAGCTTCGACCCGTGATGTCAACTATGGTCAAAATGTTATTTGGCGGGATACGAATGAACTGTGGTCCATGATGTTTTTAACCGTATTTCTTATATTTTTACAGTAGTTTTCATATATATTTTACGAAATTGTTTGTCATTCTATAAAATTTTCAAATTATTATTAATAAACTTTTATTATATATTTTCTCCGTCTCACTTTTATCGCCAATAATATTTTTTGTTGGATTTAAGATAAATTAGATAAAAGTTAATTTTTCCTTAATATTCAATGCAAATTTGACTATAAAATTTTAAGAAATAAATGAACGAAGACAATAAATGAGGGTAGTATGAAGAATTTAATTATTTTTAATAGTTATTTTTTTTAAGTATTCAGTATTTTTGAAAAATAAAATAAAATAGTAAGATAAATATAAATAATAAAAATAAAAATAAATAATTTATTGACTAAAGCCTCTATCGACGACACTCGTTTTATATAATAATGTACTTGATTGATAAGGATAAATTACAATGTTTTTAAACCCGGGTAGGGCCGGCCGGTCGGACCGCAACCCGGTAACCTGGCCGGGCGAATCAGCAACGGGCGAACGTCGAAGTCAAGCTCGGTCAAACCCGGGCGGTTCACCGGTCGAACTGGTTTGACCCGGTGTCCCAGATCGGCGTTTAACCCGGTTTTCATATTTTTTTTTAAATCGAATATTATAGAAAGAGATGGGGCCTATTTGTTTGACTCATTTTCATTGCATTCTCTAACCCTAAATCATAACCACCATTGCAACCCTTTGTCCACCACCCTCCGGCTATCAACACTACCACCACCGGACAGCTAACACCTCCACCGCAGGCTTCTTCGCCAACCCTGGAACCCTAAGCAACCACCATCGCAACCCGCAGCAGCCTCCACACCACCACATCGTCCACCACCACCGTAAGCTTCAAATTATCACAACTTTAAAGATGTGGTCTAACTTGGTCGAAACCAGATCTAAACCTTGAGGGATTTTGAACTAGATACAAACATTGGGGGTTTTTGAACCAGATCTAAACCACCACTGCACCCTCTGTTGTTGATTTTGTTGCAAGCCGAAAATGGTGAAGTTGTCGCCGGAGTTCAAAAACCCTAGCACTTTTGATGTTCGAAAACTGTCAGAAACCATGTTGATGTTGTAGAGTATGTTTGATTTTGTTTAATTTTGGATCTTGTAGTACTGATATTAGTTTAGGACTTCAGGTGGGCTTAGTTTGTAGGTGGGCTTGGGCTTTATAATTCTTGTTTGTCATGTTAGAACTTGAATCAATTTCACAACTGGCTTAGATTTGGGCTTAGATTTGTTGGGCTAGTGAGTAACATAGAAACGGTTGGACCGTCCGGGTGGACCGGTCGAACTGGACCCGGAGACCTGTATAACACCCCGCATTTTACTCAATATTAAATGTGTCATTTGACTCGGAAGCGATGGATAAAAATAATATTATATATTATTTTACAAAAAGGACCATAAAATTTCGCGAGTTTACAACATTTAACTATTTCCTGGAGCAAAACATATATAGTTGTTATATAAAATCCGCATATGTTAACTAACAAAACATATACATATATCAGAGTTATGGCGCGTGTCAAACATTCCTTTCAAAAGACCATCTTCCTGCCCAACCCACAATCTTATACATAACCTGCAAGAAGAGAAATTGTGGGATTAGCACAAAGCTAAGTGAATGAATGTACAACTTATAATTCAACTTAGCATAACAATCTGTTTACATTAAGCACCGAAAACACATAATCTCAAGAGGATCGGTGGTTACTGAGGAACCCTACAGCCGCGGTGGCCCTCAAGTAACGCTTATCACAATATGTATTGGCCCATACAAGATTTACCGATAACTTGGTACTACTATACAACAACACAATTTTCAGCAACAACACATGTCCCCGGAACCTATGTTGATCACTAATAGTAACCAAGTCCAATCACCATTGACCTCTAAACATCACAGATGCCCGAAGGCCACATATATAACAAGCAGATACACAATCACAAATCAGACTAAACAGTCTATCAATATCTACGTTACTTGTTGTAACCACACCATTACAACTAAATCAAATCATGAGTTGCAGATCCACTCACCTGACTTATCTCAGCCCACACACAGAGATCTTATGTTACTGAGTCTTCTGTTGATCTGAGAATATAATAATTTAGAAGTTAGTAACTCTTTCCATAATTGTATAACATATTTCACTACTCAGTATCAAAATGGCAAACACTCACCAAGTTGCAATTATCAGTTATAACCACTCTACAACTATCAATTTATATCAAGTTATAACGATTCACTTATATAATTATTTACTCAATTATCCAGTTCCGAAACATTATCATAACATATTTATCCAAGCAGGTGATCCTTGTAGTCTATAAAAAAAATACAAGTCCGATCCACATTTAATAAGAATTTGTTAAATTTTTCGTCGCTAAAAGTATCACTTATACTTATGCACTTTGAAAATTAGTAAAATAAAACTTTCAGAATCACGTCTAAATATTCTCAGTTGGCAACGCATTGAAACTCAGTTCGCATCGCAAGAACTCAGTTCATGCTGCGAACTGAACTGCAGTCCCCAAAACCGCACCATTTCTCTCACTAACACAAAAACTCAGTTTCCTATCAATCTAACAAGCTTTCTCACGTCTCTTATACATCAGGTAACATCATATAACATCTTTCAAACATCAATTACACACCCAATTCAAAGATTGACCAAATTTCTAGTTTATAACCAAAATAACAAAATGCTTACAATTAGGAGTAAGAACAAGATGATGATGATGACAAGTAAAACAAGGAATCGCAGCAGATTATTATCACAACTCAATTAATGTTAATTTGATGATTTTGGAAAGGATCTTTGCAAGAAAATAAAGAAATGAGTTGGTGAGAAATGAGATGAAATGAAGAGGTTGGTGAGTTATATCACCCACCAACTCAATGCTTACTAATTTTATTCTCTTGTTTGGCTTATTGTCTGGAACCTGAAAATCGTTTTGAGAGACAAGTTATTTTATTTTACCGACAACCATTTTAATTTAAAACTATTAATATTTTACCTGACACAATTTACTATTCGACCTTTATCTAACTTTCCTATCTAATAGACATATTAATATAATATATAAAGGGATAATCACAAATTTGATCCATTGACGAAGTCTAATTAACAAAATAATCCTTTGACCAACATATTTACCAAACTACTCCACCTTTGATCGACAAAGCTTCGATCATTTCGATCGACAAGTAAAATTTCGAAATCAAGCTTAGTCAAATGCTTTAACAATGAAAAGAAAATAATAATAATAGTCGATCACCAATTACATTGAGACACGTCAGCATACATGATCGACAAAGCTTCGATCATGTCGATCAAATGAAAATAAAATAATAATAATAGTCGATCACCAGTTACATTCTGACACGTCAACATGCATGATCGACAAAGCTTCGATCATGTCGATCAAGTTGATCGACATGATCGAAGCTTTGTCGATCATGCATGCTGACGTGTCAGAATGTAACTGGTGATCGACTATTATTATTATTTTCTTTTCATTGTGAAAGCATTTGATACTTGTCGATCGAAGTGATCGAAACTTTGTCGATCAAATGTGGAGTAGTTTGGTAAATAAGTTGGTCAAAGGATTATTTTGTTAATTAGACTTGGTCAATTGATTAAATTTGTGATTACCCCATATATAAAAGTCATAATTAAGTATAAAATTAAGAAATTATCAGATTACCCCTAGGCCATAAGAGTGGATGTTACAGCCTGATCGGGTCAACTAAAAAATCGGATTTTAAAACCTTGATACATTAAGAAGGATAAAATAAAACAAAAGAGAAAAAGAAAAAAGGAAACAAAATAAGAAGTAAAAAATGAGCAAGATTCTTTACAAATGCACCCGAATACACAGTATATACTTCTCACCTGTTAACTAAACCCTCAATTTCCGTAAAACTTATAGCGAATTCCGAAATCGCTTCGCTTGTGATCGATTCAGTCTATAAACATGGATAGTTTTTCGTCGATTGTGATCAAGGTTCTTTTTTTTACACTTTTCAAATTATTAACTATTTTTCGTTTTACGATTGCATGGCTAATTAATCTCTACCACCTTTTCGTTCTCCATTAAAATTTACTGTTAGGTTTTTCTTTCTTTTCTCTTAATTTAGCTTCAGTTGATGATCGTTTCATTGTTTTATAATGATTACAAAATCAGTCATGTTGATACAATATATTATAGTGCTGTTTTGAACCTAGGGTTAGGGTTTTAGTTTGTTGTACTACTTGTTGAATGTTCAATTGATTGCCATTATAATTCTAGTATGCTTTTCCCCAAAAGACATATCGCTTTTTGGTACCTTGTGGTGTAACTGTAATTTAGTCTAATAACGAAGTTTTGGATCAAAGCCCTAAGTTTCAAAGTATTCAGTATCTATATTTTCATTATGTGCCTCAATTATGCGTATTATGTATATGTTATATGATAGAGCATATGAAACTTGCTGGTTAAGATCAAGTTATAATCTTTATAGTTTGTTATACTTTTGTAGGTTAAGTATTTGGTTAAAGTTAGTTCAAGTTATATTGTACTGTTGATCATTTGTGATACTATTGCAGGTTAAGTATAAGAAAACACTCCACCGCTTCAGGGCTTCGATCCAAGGCGAGAAACTTGCTCTTGACATTGTAATGCTGAGGGAGAAGATTCACAGTCTCTTAAGCGTTGATTCTAATGTAGACTTTACCCTCACTTATGTTGATGAAGAAGGTGATGAGGTTATTCTTGCTAATGATGATGATCTCCATGATATCGTGCAGCAGTATTTGAATCCGATAAGAATTACTGTGAAATTACGTAAAAGCATCTCTAGTGCATCAAATGCGACTTTTGCACCTTTAGATCAGCCTCAATCTCATACATTCAAACCTACGGTTTCTCAAAGTGTGTATTCACCGTTACAACAATATCAAAAGTTGAACACATCCTATGATGCAGGGCTTGCTGAGTATTTGGAAAAGATGAAAGCGACATACATGAAACCAAAGTCTAATTTTGTGGCTGGTTCCGCATCAAGTGTTAATTGCCAACTGGATGAGAAGATGGATCAATCTAGAAGAATCTTAAGCTTGAATAACACAGAAAATCAGCCTTCGCAAAACTTGAAATATGGAGTTTCTCAACCTTCGAGTTCACTCTTACGACCATTGAACACTCAGTTTCTAAAACTCCAAAGTTATCACTAAACCAGCTTCCGAATCAAACGTTGAACACTGGGGCAATATCCTCTATTCCAGGGCTTGCTGAAAAGATGAAGACAGAATCCGTGAATCAGACTATTTCCTCTATGAAAGGACCAGGGTTGATACCGTCAGCTCCGCTAAATCTGAGTTCTCTACCACCACAGCCTCAATTTCAAACCTTGAACAGCGGGGTGTCTCTAAAATCATCACTAAACCAGCTACCAAATCAAACTTCGAACACTGGGGCAATATCTTTTATTCCAGGGCTTTCTGAAAGGTTGAAGACACAGACAGAATCCGTGAATCAGATTATTTCTTCTATGGATGGTGCAGGGGTGAAACCGCCAACTGGTGGTTTGTTGTCTAATGTTGATGGTCGGCAGGGTGTGAATTATGAACCACTAACTGTCAAAAATATTAAGGTTCCTGAGATAAAGCTTTTTCAATCTAAGCTAGATAGCAAACTCGTTCCTGGTTTCACTGCTCCGTATCGTACGGTTGTGCCGCCGTTGACTAAGTTCAGAAAAATTTGGAGGATGCGGAATACAGGCAACGTCTCATGGCCCCAAGGTTTGCAGCTTCAGTGCGTTGCAGGTCATGAGTTACGTAATTCACCTACTGTTGATGTTGAGGTTTGTAGCTATACATTATTGTCCTAGATAGCTTCGATTTTCAGCAAATCAGACGCCTTAGTTTTTTTACCTTATGTCAGATCCCAGCTGATGGTCTACCTGTTGGCGAGGAGGTTGACGTCACAGTTGACTTTACTGCCCCTGTACTTCACGGTTTATACCTTTCCGACTGGAGAATGGCCTCTCCATCTGGAGAGAAGTTTGGGGAAGCGGTTTGGGTAAATCTCCAGGTAATCACGTTGGACTGTTATATTTGAGGAATATATTTCAAACGCTTAAGTGTCTGGAAAATATATCCAACTTCACCCAAAGTTCTATCGTATGTTTTTAATTTTAGAAGTTTTTAGTTTATACGTCAAACTTTCAGTTATTGATGGTGTATGTATCCGGCATCTACTAACTTGTAAATCAGTGACGTGACATGGTTTAAATGATGTGGAAACTTATATGCTGCCACTTCACTGAATAATATTGGTTATATGATGAAAAAAGGATACGTAGAGTAGCAATCATTTAAAGTTTAAAATAGAAAATAGAAACTTTTTAGTTTGATACATTTATCTTGGGTACAGTTTGATACAAACATTCATACACTTAACCTATACTAAATTATGAATGTTACTGATTTCGTTTATATATCATTCATGTAGGTTGATGGCTCTACGGGGGCTTTGAGTGAAACCTCAAATAGTCCAAACATCCCACCTGTTGTGAAGAACCCTGAAGAAATTAATTGGGATCGTCTCGATAGCGTTATTCCTGGAAACAAATTTATCGAGGTTTCGGTTTCTAAAGATGCAACTGTTGATCCACCTCCTATGAATCATGAGCAGAATCTTCCCATTAATGACTCTTTGATGATTGATAATGGTGATGATGATGTGTCAAACACTTTGAATCCTGTGCAGCCAACAACTTCTTTTACTCAAGAAGCAAGTGATGATCAGCAGCAGGATCTTTCAAAGGATCTGGAAGACATGGGATTTGAGAAGATGGATTTGTACAAGGAAGATGATCTGGAGAAGCCAGGTGATGATCTTTGCAGTGCTTCAGAATGGGATCATATACTTGACGAGTTGCAGGAACTGGTGAGCGTTTTAGATTTTATATTATTTGTTTTACATTTTTAGACTCAAAAGTTTGTGCTTTTTTAAATGGACTGTTGATGGCTAGCATGTTTGGTAGAGTTATGGCAGATGATGAAGGGAGGCTTTTGAAGAAGAACGATGTAAGCATCAAGGGTGCTTGGCACATGTCGGTTTAATCCAAAGGTTATGTTTAAATTTCTATGATGAATATATATCAATCTATATATAAACTATAAAGCGTAGGGAAGTCTTGGTGTGAATTTGGCATTACTTGTTTTGAGCGAATACTGATCATCTCAATTACCGTCTAATAGAGTTTATTGATTTATATAACTCCTCTGTTTGTGTTTGGACGTAAAATTTTGTTTATTGTTTTGCGAGGTGTGCGAATTGGAATCTATTTGAAATCAGCAAAGGTCAATCACATACGAAATGACGTCCAAATAGTACGACTTGGCCTAGAAAACATATGGAAATGCCTAACATTGATTAAACCATAAAATAATTGCTTCTTTTATAGAAAAATATGTTGTTCCTATGTTATTTATAGGGTTAATTGTTTGGCTAGCACTGAATTCTAATCTTTTACTATTGTATGCTCTCAACTTTAAGATTTTTTATTGTAAGAGGTAAACTTTCAATACTTTTATATTGTATTTAGTATTTTCTTTTATGGACTTTCAAAAAAATGAGAGTTTCCTTGTTTGTTAAGGTCAAAAATCAAGTCAACATATCAATAAAGACGTTTTGAAAGTTTGCATCATACAATATAATATTTTAAAATTGAGAACATAAAATGGTAAAAGATTAAAGTTAAGCGCACAACGAAACAATTAACATTTATTTATATATAGGTCCATTTAGATGTATTAAATTGATGATTAGCTAGTTTGTTATTCTTGTAGATAAATTCTAGTTATAATATGCACGCATCCGTGAGAGCGCATCAATGCAAATACAGATTACCTTACACTTTTGATGATAAGACGATTGCAATCAGTGTTGCGATCAAACTAGAAATCGGGATGGACAAAATGAATCTCAACAGTAGTCAAAAAATTTCTGAACTGCATGTTATTTTTTTGGCCTTTTGGGTGATTATACTGTTACACTTGAAAGAGATTTTTGTTTACGAAAAACACTTCATCATTGGGTCTTTAGTTGTAATTGACTTCAATCTCATAGTTTTAACTTTAGCTTAGTGTCCGAAAATGCATTTAACATTATCAAAAAAGTTATTATGTGTATTGTCTTTTGAACGTCACTATTAAATGTACTCAACTTATAAAAACACACAATTTTAGTAATATTTTGATGTGGGACTTTGTATGAGTGTCACGTGGTTGCTTGTATAGATGACACACCAGTCAAATTACATTAATTAGGGGATTTTTATGAGTTCAATCCATTTAATAGAGACGTGAAAAGAGCGATACACACAATAGCTATTTGACAAAGTTGGATGCATTTTCAGATATTAAAACCTTTTAACTTTTATTTCTATTTTTAATTTTAGCAATAAAATAGGTACTAAAAGAAACGAAAAAGAAAAATCTCTATCAGTTAACGCGATCCAGATCAACCTATCAACTAATGGTTGGTTTTGATCGTTCACATAAGTGTCATATACTCATATTTGTTATAAGTGTATCATATACTCATACTTGACCTGTGCTTGTCGGTTTTTATCGTCCCAAATGTGTCATTTTCCAAACAATGTATTATGGTATATATGTCAATTATAAACTTAACTTGGTTATCCCATTTTGTCCAAAATTCATTGAATCTGTAGCATCAACCATGTGTAGCATGATATCATATTGAGTTATTTACATGTCTGTATTTGTTTCTACCATACTTTCAATATATAACGATTACTAATTTTATCGATCAAACAAATTTCAGATTTGGTAGCAACGTATCACAATCTTCAATAAACTGTGACGCTCATAACTGAGAAATTTGAATCTATTATAGTTTCAAGGGAAAGGATCCATACAGAAGCTTCAAATTTTGGGAAAGGAGGGAAACAAATCTTAGCTCTTGATTTTTGAATAAATAAATGATTTTAACATTCATTTGTAATGAATGTTAAATTTTGAAATTATTTGTGATTTTTAAAATTCATTTATGATGAAATCAAGGGTTGATATTTGTTTTCCCTCATTCCCTAATTTTTTTACTTCCCTCTTGATCCCATCCATAGTTTCAAATTGTCCAAAACGAAACTATTATTGAGTCATGACAAAAGACACTTGGGTTTTCTTTAGAAAAAAAACAATAGAGATACACACATTTATGCATAAGAAAGTAATATATGAATGTTTATTTTATAGTTCGTCCTATATAAATGAAACTCCATTTTAGTATGTTTGTTAAATATATTATAAAATTCATAATTCCACTTAAATACTAAAAGTTTTTGTTCTACATAACAAGTGACTCAAAATTTTGGTAATTTTGTGATGAAGATAAGAAAAATGATAAATCTCAAGCGACATTTTTTTTACAAGTAACCAATTATATATGTCAATTTTTTTCAACGGTAGATCATTATTATACGGGATCAACCTAAAATTATATATATTTGATTCAGATAAAACTCTCAGCTCCTTAAGAAAACTCATAAATACCTAAATTTTTCTTTAAGTTTTGTCAGTTTCATCGTCTTCTTGTTAAGATAATGAGTTATAATGATATGATGTTACCTTTTGTAAACTTTTCGAAACTATAAACTAAAGCACTAACCGCAAAAATTAGGCTCCGAATTGAACTTTGATCGAAGTTAATTGGTTCGATTTTAAGCATAATTCCTGCATATTTTTTTGCTATATACTTGATCTACTCCACAACTAACATCTGTTACAATCAAGTACTAGACACCCAAAAATAAAAAATAAAATAAAAAAGTAAGTGCACTTAATTAACCTCTTTTGACATACTTTTCACTTTCTAAAGTGGTTGATTAAGAAAGACAAAAGGTAGTAATAGCAGTGATCAAAAGAAACTTATCTTGGGGGGCATCATATAAAGTCATCATCTCCCCCCACATGTTAAAGAGATCAGTTTCCATGTGCAACTCTTTTATTTTATTCATTTTTTAACCAATATAAACTTCGATCTCTCGTGCTCTGTTTTGTTCTTTTCTCCCTTCTTTAAGACAATCACCCAACGCCTTAAATGATTTTGTCTCCTCATCAACCATTTCAATCTAATCCCCCATCATCACCTGTTTATCATTGGATTAAATGTCTAAAAATGCAATAGATTATAATAAAAATTTTATTGTATGTATAAACTTTTAAAAATTTTATTGTATGTATATAATTTTTAATTCATTACTATTTATATGTAATTTTCTGACACGAGGCTTTCTATAAATGTCACGTGATACTTTATGTGTATAACACACCTGTCAAATTACATGCAATGAGAAATAATCAAAAATTGAATAAACACATTATAAGTTTTGAAAGTTCATACACGTAATAGACATTTTGTTATAGTTTATTATATTTTTAGACATTAAACATTTCCCATTTTATCTTTATTTTTCAAAACTACATTTTGATGACTTAAAAGAAAAAAAAAAAGGTAAACATCGGCAAAATGTTAGTTAATAAATTGGTAATTTGGTAGTTATTTATCTAATCTATCCCCAAATTTTGGATCTAATCCAGGCTAAATAGCATCTCATTGGTTGATAATGAGTGTTGTGTTAATGTTGCCATTTTATGAGTACAATAAAGTACAATACTGTCCTTTGGCTTTGGATACATCATCCCATGTGGCTTTAAATTAACCACCTAGAGAGAGAAATAGGGGTGTGAAGAACTCAAGGTGTGCATGATGGGTACTAATAATATGCTACTCCATTTGTTCGGTTAAGTTAGCGTTGACTCTATATTTTTAGCATATCTAAAAAGATGGCAAGTAGAGATAGTTTTGCGTCAGTTGATGATTATAGATTTGATCCCAAGTGGTTGATTGATCCTCAACATCTTTTTGTTGGCCCAAGAATTGGTGAAGGAGCTCATGCCAAAGTCTATGAAGGGAAGTAAGTATATATATAAACATTGTATGGTAATAATTTCATCAAGTTTATATTTTTCTTGAATCTCGATCTCATTATTGTTTTTAACTAGATATAAAAACCAAAATGTTGCAATTAAAATCGTTCATCGAGGCGACACGCCAGAGGAAATGGCTAAACGAGAAGCCCGGTTCGTGAGAGAAGTTGCAACATGGTCTAGAGTCCAACACAAGAACCTAGCAAAGGTTTGAACTTGATGAGTAATTGGAGTTCATTTTCAGGAATTAAAGAGCATAATCTAACAAGTTTCATCTTTTTCTCTTTTTATTTATATGTAACAGTTTATAGGGGCATGTAAAGAGCCTATGATGGTTATTGTCACTGAGATTCTAACAGGAGGATCATTGCGTAAATATATGCTAAGTAAACGACCGGGTAGCTTGGACATGCATGTTGCTATCGGTTTTGCACTCGATATTGCTCGTGCTATGGAGTGTCTACATTCTCATGGCATCATTCATCGAGATCTAAAGCCCGGTAATTATATTTCACATAATCCTTAAATTAATTTCAATAGAACTTTAAATACAGGATTGGATCACTAATTTTGAATTTGTTGTTTTTTTGTAGAAAATTTGGTCCTGACGAAAGATCAAAGAACAGTTAAACTTGTAGATTTTGGACTAGCAAGAGAAGAGACAGTAACAGAGATGATGACTGCTGAAACAGGGACGTATCGTTGGATGGCTCCAGAGGTAGTACACAATCGATTTTCTATTTTCTAAAGTTCTTTTAGTTTAATGTTAGATTAAAGATAGTTATTTTGATATTGGGTGCTGATGTGTTTCCCCTACAGTTATATAGTACTGTTACATTAAGGCAAGGAGAGAAGAAGCATTACAACCAGAAGGTAGATGCTTATAGTTTTGCCATTGTATTGTGGGAGCTTTTACAAAATAAATTACCATTTGAGGGTATGTCGAATCTACAGGCCGCTTACGCTGCAGCTTTTAAGGTAAATGAAACATTGATCATTTGCTAATAAAAGAATTTATTTTGGATTTTTTTTTCTATCTAAAATTGGTCAAATAAAGAATTGTAGCTAGAAGGAAACGGGTCAAATAGGTTGAAAGTTATCCAAAGTCTATATTAATGCATACAACGTCCAAAATTGTTTTTATGCAAATATTTAGCGTATTAATGCAATATTATTGGTTGTTCTTTTTCTTTTGCTTTTTGTATTGTATCATAATTAATGCAATAATCCATTATTTAATTATAAACAAAAAGGATAAAAATGCTTGTAGCTCAACCCAGCCCATTTTGACCCTTTAACCAACTCGATCTTGCAACCTCTAAGAAACAGAGTTCAGAGTTCTGATACTTGCGTCATGCTTCAGAATGTGAGACCAAGCTTGGAAGATCTACCAACAGATTTAGCAACGATTTTGAGTTCATGTTGGATGGAAGATCCAGATTCTCGGCCAAATTTCAGTCAAATCATAGAAATGCTGCTAGATTATTTTTCCACAATTTTGCCATCAAGACCGGTAGTCGCTTCTCGGCTATTTACAGCTCAAAACGCTCCAATGTCTCCAGAATCTCCAGGTACAAGTGCTTTAATGCCAGTCTGCAATTATCCAGGGGATACACCAAGAGGAGAAATGGAAAACAAGCCAAAAGGTTTCTTTTTCTGCTTCAATCAGTGCTATTAATGCTTTTAATAGACAAACCACAAGGTGAAGAACGTGTTTATTTTTCAGAACGGTGTGGTATTTTTCTAAGAAAAATGCTAGCTTTATCATCTTGTAAATCGAGCTCTGTTCACATGATATAGATGTTGTTACCTTTTGCAGTTGACCATTTTATACTAAAATCAGACTAGATCATTAAATTCATCTGGGCACTTGACGAAAGTCAGATACTAAAAGACGGAACCGAACTGAATGGTTTCTTTTTAAATAAAGACATGATAAGAATGCTATTCAATATATAATTTAATTAGATGAAATCCATTAGCCATATGTAATCTGAGCAGAACCATACAACCAAGATGAACCACAGTTTAAAAAATGAAATAAAGAGTACAAGTTCACCAATAATCGTTGCAGGAACATGAGCCATCTTTAAAATGATGAAAGCGAGTCCGATCTCTAACAGTGATTTCTCTATTATAAACTTTAGAAATCATCTTTGTTGCATCGTGGCAATCAGTACATACCCTGAGATTCTTTGATATTCTAATAGGGGTACCATGAGAAGTCTCAATAAGCCCAAAAGCAATAGCCAATTTCTCACTGTGATGAGACACTGAGGTTTCCTTATCATATTCTTCTGCCTCCAATCTTGCCTCTGATATATTCGGTACATAGCCAGCCAACTTTATCTTTTTCATCATCATTTCAGTTGCAGCATAAATTCTATTAGACTCTGGGTGTGCATTATCTTCTGAAAAGAATTCATGGATGACCCCGTTCACCTCAATTGAGCTACAACCGGGAGTCTTTTTTATTCCGTTTTCTTTCATCTCACTCCTAACCCTAACCGCATCTTCCAACCTACCAACCGATGCATATATACTAGATAGAAGTAAATAGTCACCACTATGAGCAGGTTCCGACTTTGTTATATGATTCAATGACAGTTCACCGATCGTAACATTTTTATGAACTTTGCATGATGCCAATAAAGTTCTCCAAATAACAGAATTAGGTTTAATAGGCATGTTTTGTATAAATTGATAAGCCTCGTCTAACAATCCAGCTCTCCCAAGTATGTCAACCATGCAACCATAATGCTCGATTCTTGGTTCTATATCAAAGTCTCGACTCATACTCACAAACAAAGCACGACCCTTATCAACCAGACCCGCGTGACTGCAAGCACAAAGAACGCCAATGAAAGTGACATCATTCGGTTTTATATTTTTGCCCAGCATCATGTCAAAGTATTTGAGAGCCGTTTTTCCTTGTCCGTTACTTGCAAGACCTTGAATGAGAACAGTCCATGATAACACATTTTTGCTAGGCATATTTTCAAAGACTTCAATTAAATTCCCAATTGAGCCACATTTTGCATAGAAAACTAATAAAGCAGTTCCAAGTGTTACTGTAAGTGGTAAATTTTTCTTCTTTATATAGAAGTGGACCCATTTACCCGTTGCTAGAGCTCCAAGTTCGGCACATGAAGAAAGCACACTGACCATAGTGACCTCATTTGGTTCCATATTGGCCTTTTGCATATCATGAAATAAAGCAAGTGCTTCCTTGCATCTATTTGCTTGATTATAACCAGATATCATTGCACTCCAAGCAACCACATCTTTCCGTAGCATCTGATCAAACAAACTCCGAGCTTTATCCACCCGCCCACATTTTGCATACATATCAACAAACGCAGTAACCAAAGTAAGATTCTTTTTAAACCCATTGTTGTCTACATACTCGTTAATCCATTCTCCTAACTCCAAATCACCAACTCTCCCACACGCGGTCAAAACACTAACCAACGTAACCTCGTCAAACTTCTCATCTGTTTCCAACATACAACGAAACAAACCAACAGCTTCTTTCCAGCACCCACTCTTCGTATACCCAGCAAACAACGCATTCCATGCATAAACATCTCTTTCAGACATTTCATCAAACACCACACGTGCAACCCCAACTTGCCCACAATGCGCATACATGTTAATCAAACTATTCTCAACAAACCCACAGTTTCCAAACCCTAATTTCATTATCTGACCGTGGATCTGTTTCCCTTCTTCTAAAGCTCGTAACTTCGAACAAGCTTTTAATACACAAGGAAACGTAAACTCGTTACACTGCACATCGTTTTCCTTCATTTTCTTGAACATAAGGATCGCATCATGAGGTAAATGTTTCAATGTAAGTCCTCTAATTACAACATTGTATGCAGATGCATTGGGATCATGTAATTGATCGAAAACTGATACTGCGTAATCAATTGGTTGATGGCGTATGATGATGGCAGCGGATTCGAGAAAGTTTTCGGCTACTAACGGATCGTTGATGAACCCGGATTTGATGAGATGAGCGTGAATCTGATTGAGGTCTTTTACAGTCTTGCATTTTTCAAGAATTAGGGGTTTAGGGTTTGCAGGGAATTGAGTGATTAAAATGGGTTTAGTGGTCGTTATTTTGGTCGGAGATATGGGTACAGTCACCAACATTATCCTTTTTCTTGTTGCAATCTTTTGAGATGAAAACTAGTCTTACGAAAGGTTACAATGTATTCTCGAACTTTTTACGACCGATAAAAGAAAAAGTAACAAGAAGTAAAAATGACTACACACATGCTAAAAGGGCGTTTCGATTGGTTATTTTGAACTCAAATGTGAGTAAAAAGTAAATGAGTATTTACATACTAGTGATTTTTAACATCGTTTTCTTATAATATAAAATAAAATAAAATGGATAAACAATTAAAAAAAATGTTAAACTTACTTAGTAATCAAATAACCACTTAAATAAACAATCTTGGTCATTTGAAACATCACATCAATATAGGTGTGTAGGGAACCCTTGAATCACAGAAGATTGTGAATTCGAGTATCATAAACGGGAACAATTGTATATATGTGATTTGTATATACTATATGTTAATTAAATTGTAGAGTTATCACTCTTAAAAAATAAAAAAGTTATTTAAAAGATTTGTTTAGTTGTAGAAAAATTTGATTTGCTTTCAAGAAAATTCAAAAAATAAAAATTTGTTCAAATGATTTTCTTTCTAAACAAACTTGATTTTTAAATTATAATCAAAAGTATAAAAACAAAGATACTTACTTTTTCACGGTATTTTTTTCACTTTTTATCTATATAATTCGAGTGATGATAAAATCACAATTATTTTTGATAAATCCATTAAAATTGTACATCAATTATATGTACAGTACAAGTTATATGCAAAATTTTGATGGATTTATCAAAAACAATGGTGAAAATACCATCACCTATATAATTATGTCTGCACTTTCTAAAAAGTTTATGTTAGGAATTAAGGCACCATACAACTGTTCACTCTGATACTAGTTGTAAGGAATTGCAATGGAACCAAACAACTAACAATCAATCAGCTGATCAATCTTATACATGTTATTAATAATTAAACAACCCAAATAAGGCACCATGGAATCGAGCTTACACCGCAAACAATAAACGGATAAACAACACAAGCAAATAAGATAAACGAACAGTAAAAACAAAAGAATTTTACGTAGTTATATCCAATCTCCCATATAAAGATTGATTTAGTTCACGATCCAAACCATAAAGTTTTCTTATTAATTTCGTCATCTTATTTCATCCCACCATGATCAAACTTCCTGTCACCACGATCCCACCATGATCACAGTATGATCCCATTGATATCAACTTACTTTCAGCCAAACATGTTTTCGTTCGTTCATCTTCACATATCCAACACTTCCAAAACCTTATAACCTTAGCTTCTCAAAGTTTAGGTTTTTTCGGAATGAAAAATGCAACAACGTTTTAATTTCTTTTTTTCAAATATTCTAAACTTTTCTAAAGATATAAAACTCTCCTTATTTTCTGAGTAAAATTACATATGAAAAATTATAAAAGAAGTTTCCGCAAATGTCATCCTTAAAATTGATATTTGTTCGATCAGATTCAATCATCCACTACAAAAAACGGATAAACTTCAATAAACTAAATCCCAATTGAGATACTTGCGTGTCCAAAACAAAGAACCGATAAAACAACAGGAATTAGTACAAAAGAATAAGAGTTCTTGTTACGCAATTCTAGTCCAGCCAAGATTATTCCCCAACCTTTACTGTGTCACCACAATTAAAAGGAACCCGATGCAATTCCATAACAAACAAACGTTGTCTAATGCTGTTCGAAGCATCTTCGTTTTATTTACCGACTCTATAAATACCTTACAATTGTTATAACCAAAATTATAAATTCCTCAAACAACCCAAAAAAAAAAAAAATGATGCGTAGAGGATTAAACTTGGGTCGTAATTATGCCAATCGTGATCAATACGGTTGGGATAATACTCCCCACCAGTACGTGCAACGTGAAACTATAACAACTTATGATGCTCCTGAACCGGGTAACATTCACTTGGCATTTGATGGCAATCGTATCATGTTTGAAGAAGAGCGTCCTGTTACTGACTATTACTCTAAACGTGTTGTTATTGAGGAACCTCAGTCTGTTCCTGTGCACAAAAATCATCGTCATGCGCCACGTAAGCAAGTTCACTTTGCTGAGCATGAGGAAAAGGTTAGTGAATCTTTTGATAAGTTTGGCAATGAAAAAATTTATAAAGAGAGTATTGATAGTGAAGCTGATGGGTTCATTAAACGTAAGCACAAGAACTTTGAGTTGAACAAATTGGGAACTTTCAACTCGTATTATTAGTATGGAGGAAATTTGGGATGTATTTGAGTATGGATTACGAATTACTGCCATCGCGGTTTCACTTGTTTAAATAAGAGTTGGTGATATCTTCCTATATATGTTTGTTTTCCATCTTGTTCTAATCGTGGTCGTGTATTGTAACTTGTAAGGTGTGTTATATTCAATTAATTAAATGTTAAAAGATTAAAGATATTTCATCCCTGTTAATTAAGTTTTGATATGCTAGCTTAAAGTAATGGACTTATTAAAGAATATAATACCCTGTCAGTTTCAAGTTTATTGTACAAAGTTATGAATACGTAGTTTAAAGAAAAATACAATTATCACAATTTACCACTTAATGATATTTCAATTTTATTTTATAAAGACTTTTTTATTGAATGAAATTGAAAATATACAGTTATTTTGAGACATGAACAAATAGAAAGTAGACAGTATATTGATAACGAGAGTCGGTTATGTATCCGTACAAATATAAAATATCGGTTTGTCATTAACATTACGACATTACGATTCAATTTTCTTTTCGAATTCAAAAATAACAGAATTGCTCTTATTTTCTAGGCGAATCACGCTACAGGTTGATGGACTTCATCATTTTATCACGTGTAATGTGCATCATTCATTCATTCGGATGAATTTGGCTATAATATACAACCATCGTTAGATTTTTCATCAAAAAGAGCTTGTTTAAATTTTATAAGTTTATATTGATAATTGATTAAGGGTTAATGGCATCAACTTGTTGCATCGGTAGCTGCTAGCTGGTCAACCAACAACCAACATTGTGAGTTTTCGATAAGTTTTTGCTAGTAAATTACATCAACTTTTGATTGCTCGGTAATTTTAAACGATATAAAACAATGAACACGTACAAAGAGAGATTTTGGAGTTGCAACTGGTGGGGATGAGTTTTAAATTCGAACATAAATACTAAACCAGTTCTTAAGTTATTTATATATGTAGTTCTATTGTATTATTATTATTATTATTATTATTATTATTATTATTATTATTATTGATATTATTATTATTATTATCAATACTTATTATTATCAATTATCAATACTCAATATTTTCATGGTTGAAGGTAACAATTTTTTGATATATTTATATTTTTCTTATAGGTTTTGGCGGTGCAGATGAAAAAAAAATGAGAACAATTTAACACAATCGTAAAAAAATTGTAGTTAGATATATACTATTAAGGGCTGAGTTCAAATAAGAATGATAAAAAAGTAGATAATAGGGGAACCAATATGATCTCTTTATTTAATTACAAAACTCATTTTCACTTTAACTTTTAAAATTAAATATCTCACAAACCGTAAGTCAATAAATTATAAAAATTACATATTCGGAATCAACGTTTTTGTATCTTTAATTATAGATCCCACAAGCTATACTTCCGACGATTTTTTTTTTTTTTTTTTTTGCCGGGTATTAAAAATATTATCACATGTGATTTATGATAAAAAGTTAGAATTTGTACAAAATTATTTATTCATGGTATACTTTTATTAACACGTGATTACAACTTAATATTATTCACATGAATATTATAAAAAAAAGTTTAAAAATTACATTTGCTTTAAGCAAAAATCACATGTGATTGCTAGTTTGATATTTAATCATATATGATTTGGTATATAATCACATGTGATTTTCAATTAAAAATTGATATTTGATAATTAACTTACTGATATATGATAATTTATATATGATTATTATTTAAAATCACATGTGATTGGAGATATAATCGCGTGTGATTATTATTTAGTGTTTAAATCACATGTGATTTAACATTACGAACTTTTAAAACCCATTAAAGAATAGAGAAAAAAATTCGTCGAAAATATATCATGTGAGATCTCTAATTAAATATAAAGTGACGCTGATTCTAATGGTGTAACTTTATAATTTATTGATGTACGTTGTGAGATATTTAATTTTAAAGAAAAAGTGAAAATGGGTATTTAATTGAGCAATCCTATTGGTTCTCTCATTCTCTACTTTTTTAGCATTCTTTTTTTGAACTTTCCTTATACTAACTTATGGTTCAACTATGTCATTTTCCTCATCAACCATAAACTCAGTTCCATCTTCACTATCATTCCCATTATTACTTCCATCCTCACTATCATTTTTTACTACAACGACTAGATTATCCCTAACAACTGAATCACTAGCATTTCCAAACCCTACTTCAACCCTAACATCTGGTCCAACAACATTCCCCACCTCCCGACTTGGATTCACTATTTGATTTTCATTCAAATCATCAATAAAAAAAGGTCATCAGATGGGTTATCTGAAGCACTACCCTTTTCAAACACACTTGCACCAAAAGGTTTATTAATAAGTAAGTTCCTTTTGACCTTCAATTTTGAGCCACTTTTGTTTTAATTGGATGATCAAGTGGAGTATCCAAATTTGTCCAATAATGCTCAATAAACATTTGAAACTTTGTTTCTTTCAACAAAAATCATCAGTTTTCTGACGTCATCATCGTTACATAGTGCTTGCAAACAATAATCTAAGCAAATATCAGACTTCCTATAATGGCACCGCAATGGTTGACCATCTACATATCCTAACTTCTGAACCATATCATCCAGTTCATGAAGAGAAAACACATCAACATCTATCATATCAACATAACTTATCTTACCATTTTCGTAACATCTACCCACATTCTTTGTGAATACTCCACTGCGATGAATCTTTAGTGAAAAAAAAGTTAGAGCTTGAACCTGTAAATAAGTAAAACAACTTTATCAACATAAAAAATGCATCTACACTATCATATCAAGTATACAATACGTTTAAAGCAATAAAATTGAATTTTAATACCTTAAAGCTCTACTGGATCAATTTCTTCATCATTTGGACGAATTTCCCAACAGGTCAACGCCATTTTTCTTTAATCACATTTATACCTTGTATGGTTAGCATAATCTATATAAAAATCGTGATAATTTAGGGTTTTTTTGGGTTTAAAGATGAACAGGGGAAGGGTCTTTTGAATGTGTGTGTGTGGAATTTGAAACAGGTTATGAAGAGAGAGGGAAAGGAAATGGATTAAAAGAAAGAGGAAAGCGTGAAAAGACGATTGTATGCTTACATAATTAAAAGACGCTTTTACCCTCACTTAACCATGGAAAATAGACCTTCGAAGGGGTCTTAAAAAATTAAAAAATTTATTATTGCAATTTGAAATGATTTTTCATCATCGCAATTGAAGTAAAGTGAGGGTAATGAACTTCTTTTTGTTCGGTCATAAGTTGATGCGAATTGCGCAATAACTTTTTCATTTTTGAAGTGTGGTGTAAAAAGTAAAGTATGAGACCAATGGTGCGATTGTTTGTAATTAGAGGGACAAACAATGCAGATAATTTGTTTTTTAAAAGCAATTTAAAGGATGTATAGTTTTTTTTGTGATTACCGTAGGTGAATGTATTTAACAATAACAAGATGTCTATTGCGCATTGCACATGGAAATATGTAATAAATTACTCATTAGATAGCCGGTATTTTTGATGATATAATAACCATATAAGTCGTAAGTCGTCATGTCATTAAAGAAAACAGATGACATGTTAGCGATCATAAGACCACTTTCAACCTTAGAAACTTCTTCCAAGTTTCTCAATGTCATGTTAGCACTTCTTCATAAAGAACGAAGAAAGACTGAATGTTGTCAACCTAAAAAACTTCTTCAGAAAGACTTGACCTACCATTTACCAATAATACATTTACAAACACAAAACAAAACAAAAATAAAAAACAAAAAAAGAAAACACAAGAGCCCACACAAGCTCCGTCTTGAAGCTTCTTCACCAAGAAGAAAATGAAAGAAAGACGGACAAGACATGTTAGTGCCAATCCTTAAGGTAAAGACGGAAAAAAAAAAGTAAGAAGAACGGTGCCGATAACACCGACCTAAGTAATAATAGGTCAAATATATATAACGATTAATACCAAAAGTTTAATATGCGCAATAATTAAAATAAAAATAAAGTTTAATACAAATTAAAATAAAGTCACGGGTATATCTTCGGTTTAAATAATGTTCATATGTATTTATATGTATTATGTATTCCTTATATTTGCAACTCATATTCCCGCGCTCCTTTCAAACAACAGAAAAAAGGGACTCTCTTTCTCTTTTGGGGGAAATCACAAACCCTAAAATCTAGCAGCTCCACAATTTCCCATCGCAAATGCTCATTATGGAAACCAGTGTTCCAATGGAGATAACCGTTCAAACTCTCACCAATGGAGACACCGTCCACGAACATACGGACATCATACCGGAGCTCGCAGTAGCTTCTTCTCCGGCGCCGTCACCGTCACCGTCACCAGCGCCGGTTATGGCCGAAGACAGGTTCCTCGTTTCAGGTTAGCTGAACCCTAATATACGTATATAAACATGTGACAACTGATTATAGCTCTGTTGTATACTTTATTTTGAATTTGAAGAAGTTGAACTTTTTTATTGTCGTAGTTGAAGTTTGCTTGAAGCCTTCTAGCACAGCTCGAATTGAGGACGTAAAATTAGCCGTCGAGAGGTAATTAATTTCATGATATGCATGTATATTTGTGTATTTGAAGGTTTACTTACAAATTGTAGCTTAAATATAATTAATAGGCACTTCAAATAAATCAACAGTTAAGTCTTTTTATTTGTGATTGAGAGAAAATTAGTTTGACTTATGCAAAATGCTGTGAACTGTGAGAATTGGTAATTTATTCGTTTTCTTTCTTAATTATGTTCAGAATGCTGGAAAAGAGGAACTTAAGCTATGTTGATGGTCCAATTGATATGCCTACCGATGAAACCTTTCTCGTAGACAATGTGCAAAGAATATGTATATGTGACACAGGTATAACTTTTTACCATGTATTTGAACTACCATCTTTGGAGAAGGAATTAAAGGGTAGTTAACTACGCGTCTGCAAATGTATCCTAAGTACACAGATTTTAGTTATATATTGGTTTAATATTTATAGCAACACAATGCACAGTGTGTGATTGTTCTTTGGTTCTAATACCTAACTGTTTTTATTTTATATTTTTCTTGAAATCGTTATTGTCTTTTTCGCAGAGGAATGGGTGACAAACCATGATATTCTGTTGTTTTGGCAAGTCAAACCTCTTGTGCATGTCTATCAGGTAATGTAATACTGTGTTTGTTGTCTATCTTTATGTCATACGGGCTGTGTTGTTTTTCACAATACACGGTTTTGAAAGGCACCCCTAGGCACAAGGGAATTTGCAATAAGGAAATCTAACCAGAAATTCTACATGGAAAACTGCCTTTAGATCTTTTATGTCGTGCATCGAAGCACAGTTGTCAATATAATACACACTAGTCACTGCTCCATTTATGTGATGGTTAGAACTGTAATCTTTTAAGAGCAGCAGCTAGCCTTAATTTTGATGCAGGGCTCATAGTCATGTAACTAGTGTATGTTTTCAATTGTAAGTTATAATTTTCAATATGTTCCTATGCCCTAAGTAGTTAATTTTTGTTTCACCTATGATCATGTGGATATAATTTTTACTTTTTAGCTTAGTGAAGAGGGACCATGTGAAGATTTAGATGGGGATAGCCAACTTTCTAGCTTTAGTGAATGGATTCTTCCTGCAAAGGAATTTGATGGGATGTGGGAAAGGTTAGAACACAACACCCCTGTTATATTTATATTTATTATATAATAGTGATTTAAAGCTGAGAAACGAACAATTCTACAGCTTAATTTACGAATCTGGTCTCAAGCAGAGGTTATTGAGATATGCAGCAAGTGCTTTGCTATTTACTGAAAAGGGTGTTGACCCTTTACTTGTAGCATGGAACCGGTACATTCTCTCTCCTGTGGAGTCTTGTATTGTTCAAATTGATCTTTTAACAAGCTCCAAAATCGGTTTTCCTTTGTGATTTGGTCATATTTATTAAGAGCTACTGCTTATATGCTGATTGGCTTCTATAAGTTTCTTGATCATCAATCATTTAGCTGAAATTTGGATCTTTTAGTCTGATTATGTGAATTTGATTGGTGTTATTCCTGGTTCTTGCGTAGCAGATAAATATATCACTTTCAAAAATGTGAAACTTCTCACAAAATTTGATTGACTTATATATCGAATCTATTACCATTCTTGTCAAATTTGCAGTATCATTCTACTACATGGTCCTCCAGGAACAGGCAAGACATCTTTATGCAAAGCATTGGCACAGAAACTGTCGATACGTTTTAGCACTAGGTGTGTATTAAGTATTGTCTTAAATTCTGCACCATGTGTAGTTATTTTTGCTGCAGTAATATGACTTTTCTGATCGTCTGCCATAAAAACAGATATCCACATTCTCAGCTGGTTGAAGTTAATGCACATTCGTTGTTCAGTAAATGGTTTTCCGAAAGTGGCAAATTGGTAACTGTTACAACTTTGTGATGTTTGATAACATATCAAAATTCTGGATGTCTATATCTTACAACAATCAATTTATTTGTGGTCAACAAGGTTCGGCTCGTAACTATTAAATCCAACTGGTATACATGGTTTCAGGTTGCTAAACTTTTTCAGAAAATTCAGGAAATGGTGGAGGAGGAGAGCAATCTGGTATTTGTTTTGATCGGTGAGAAATTCTTAGTTGCCAATTGGTTTCTCATTAAGGTGAAATCCTCTGAAAAAAATATACTAATAGCTCGCTAATCTGCAGATGAAGTTGAAAGCTTAGCTGCAGCAAGGAAAGCTGCTTTATCTGGCTCAGAACCTTCAGATTCTATAAGGGTATCAATACTCTATAAGGACCGAATTAAAAAACTATCCATTCTAGTTGGTCGCAGGCTGTCATTTTATCATTTAATAACCATACGACTTGAATATAAAAGACACCGTCGTAGTTACCGATATATAGATTAAATGTACAATCACTTCACATATGGTAACACATTTTGTGAATGGCGAAAGAAACAACTACAATATATTGTTCATCTTTACTATTAGGAAGTATTGTGCTTAACAGTTCCTTAAGAACCATGATTAGTAAAACTATCCGGTGTGTGTTTGAAGGCTAGATCCAAATTCTTCAAGCAACACGGTGATTTGATTTCTATCAGATGACTGATATACCCATCTGGAACTTTTGTTATCAGGTGGTTAATGCTTTACTGACCCAGATGGATAAATTGAGGTCATCACCAAATGTGATTATCCTGACCACATCCAACATAACAGCTGCTATTGGTAGGTTTACAAGTCTTTAATCTCTAAAAGTTGCACCATTTTTTGTATGTTTGTAACTTTGTACACATTGAATGCACAATTCCTCTTCTTATTTTACTTTGTAGTTGGTACTTTCTTCCATCTCTCATATTATGTGACTAACTTAACATGCTCTGGCCCTGAGGTTGCAATATGGGCTGATTAGCTGTGTTACGTCATGGGTTAAAATGGGTCCAGCTGGGTTGTCACGATAAACTTTATAAACTTTTCGTCCATTTTAATATGATCACGAAAGTTAAAAAAATTCTATAACTATCTCATTCATGAAATCATTTAGAAGGATTTATACATGAAAATACACTTGGGGCCATTTTTGAGTTTTGATGCATTATTTTAGCTAAAAAAGTTTATTTGTATCTTAGGTGCTTTACTGGTTAGAGATAAATTGTAACCATAATTAAGCCATAAGTAAATGGGAGCATTGGTAAAAATTTCCACCTCTACTCTGGCCCGTAAATTCTTTAAATGTATCCCCACAGTTTATAAAGTTAATGATCCACCAGTACTTGCAGATTCAAGTGATTACTGTGATCATCCATGCGAGACTTAAATCTGATTACCTAAAAGCTGTAACCTTGAAAATATTGTTCACTAGCAGTTGTGATAGAGAAAATACCAAACATTGCAGAAAGTGGTTATCGGTGATCGTCTCGAGTCTCAGAAATCTTTTAAAAACTTGCGATTGATTGAATGCCTAGCTAGATTTGTGAACAGTACTCTTACTTTTAATCTTCTACAATTTTCGATGCAAGTAGAGCAAGCCTTTAATGTATATGTAAATCGAGTTTCTTAAGGCTTACATTGTGGTAACTCGTTCTAGATAAGAAGCGTCCATGAGAAACAGGTCTAGAGGACCAACCATACGTAGCACAAATCTGATATTCTGAAACTGTTTTGCAAAATTATCTGTGAATTGTCCAAAAATGTTTCCTTGAATTCCTTCTTGACTTTTAAGCAGCTCTATTTTTGAAATTTAGTAAATCTTACCACAAGTTTTGGATTTTGTAGATATTGCATTTGTTGATCGAGCCGATATAAAAGCATATGTGGGTCCTCCTACTGTACAAGCACGTTACGAAATACTAAGATCCTCTTTACAGGAGCTTTTACGAACTGGTATTTTGTCCAGTTCTCAGGTATATTTACTTTCATTTCCAGTGACCACAACATTTCTCGTATGCTAAATAATGAAAGAATATGTTGGGCTATTTCAGGATGATGGTGGTCACTTGATTCTTCCGAATTATGCTTCCTTGAAAGGCAGTTTGGCTTCAGCAACAGCAGAAGATACTCAAGTTAACTTGAACATATACAAGCATTTGCTTGAAGCTGCCGAAGCGTGTGAGGTGAGAAGTGATCCACTTGCCTTTTAACTATACGCTGATTTCTTAGAAAAATAATGTTAAGTTATTAAGGTGGCAAAATGGGTGGGCTGGGTAATGGGTCAAAACTCAAAACGGAGATTTTATGTTTGGGTTAGACTTCAGAGTGGATCAGGCCAGATTGGATGACCGGAAATACTCTTTGTCCAAGTTCTTTTAAGAAAGGATTAGTATTAGTATGTCTATGACTAAAAAAAGTTATATCGTTGTAATAACACCATTATTCGTTTAAATACTATGATTAAAGGAAGTTTTATGCATTTGAAATAAACTTTAGAGGGGCTTTGGCCCAGATCCGCCCTCTTTTTGCTATATTTTTATTTTTACTAATTTTGACCCGTTAGAGAGAAGACATAAGTCGAGCCATTCATAAATTTATGGGTTGAAATTGCCACCTATAGTAAATTTATACTCGTTACCAACAGAGCAACATGTCTTTCACCTTGTGGTATTTGGTAGCCCAACAATCAAGAGGTTGTGGCCTATGGGTTCAAGTTTCAATTGAGATGTAAATCTGTAATGGGAGTGTGATGTTTTTCTGTAAAAAAGGTACATTTGTACCCAATTATCAGGTGGTCATGTGATTTTAACTTTTTCATCCAGGGACTGAGTGGAAGATCTTTAAGGAAACTTCCTTTCTTGGCTCATGCAGCACTTGCACATGTTCAATGTCGCGACCCCACTAAGTTCTTGCTTACAATGATCAACACGATCAACAGGGAGCGGTCGGAAATACCTGACTAGGAGTGATTGGGTACTTCAGACCTCAATCCAAGTGAATGCAAATACTCTCGTCTATCATACAAGCAAATTCTTGTGTGGAATGTGAAAAAATCATGAGCCTTCTTGTTTATGAATTAGCATGTTACATTTATCAGAAGCTTGTGAATATAGAAAATGGCTGTATTTGACTAACATGAACTAATATACCAACTATATATCGAAGCAACTGTTGGATTTCGATTTCATCCCACCAATTTGGTTCCATCATTATGACTCATTATTTTTCAGTTTTGAACTACAAGTCGGCTAGTCAAGTTGACAAACTGGATGGATTGGGTAATGGGTCAATTTAAAAATTGCGATGTCTTATTCTTGGTACTTCTTTATAATGTGCATGTTCGTTCATATATAGCTCAATTACTTGATCTTGATTTTGGCCATCGCAATTATCAACCTCAATGACCTCTTCAAAACTTTCTCTACAAAGTAGTGATCCTATATTAAGTATATCATATTATAATTTTACAACATTATTTTATTGTTTGTTGTTATATAGTAAAAAACATGTGGCTAATAGCCCAATACTACAGCGATCTTAAAATACATCTACACCCACTTCATAAAAACATAAAAGACAAAAGTATATATTAAAAAACAATAAGATGTAGTAGACCGTCCATGATATATACTTGATGAACACTTTTTGAAAGAATAATTAAAAAAATCTTAAAGGTTAAGGAACCTAAAAGTTAATGATTTAAAAGTTGACAATACAATATTCTTCATAGACTCAATAATGAACTTCAATTTGTATAATATGGAGAGAATTTAGGTGTGACTAAACCAACAATGGCCCCTCATAATCTCTATAATTGCTCCTGATTTGATAATGACACGTAAAGTAATTTAACCATATTTAATAGAACAACTTAGTCACCATCTCGCCATTAAAACGCCATTTGTCGGACCCATTTTTACTTTTCCCTTAATTTGTGGTTAGGTTTGTTCATTCTTAAAAGTTTATGTTATATTATAATACAATTTGGTTATATTATAATTTGATTTGTAAAATGATTTTGTCGATATGTAAGTCATTTTGCCTACTTTAACTAAACTAATTACTTCAATCAGAATTACAGTATTAGATCTGTTTGAAGAAAGAACACAGTTTTCTTAGTTAAATTAATTACCTTAGTTTAATTTATATACACCTACATTGTTATCGTTAAAGACCTTAAGACATGTATGTACTCTTCCATTTCAAACTTAATCCCATTGAATATCTATTAAAGTATAACAATTTATACATGTTAAAATTTATTAATGACAATACTAAAAGCGTAAAGAGTGGGCTTGTTCCTGTCGGCGTTCTTCATCGAGAACACAGAACCTCGGCGTTCTACCACTCCCCATCGGTGCTCATCGGCTTTCAGGGCAATGTTCTTTTTTAGCGGCCCAGGCGAGACGTTGAGTTCTACTTTCTTCTTTTTTATTTTATTTGATTACTTCGAAATATTTTTGTGGGTCCAATTTAACTCCTAGAACACTTAACCACTCTCCTCAAAAGCGTACCCAACGTTCTCGTTCAGAACACCGAGATTCGGTGTCACCGCTCCTCGTGCTCTAGAGATGTTGTGAACGAAATTCTTAAAACTGAACCTACCCTTAAGTTCTGGGTTATGACTTATTTCGTCTATTTTTTTATCGTATTATTTCCCTGCCTTTATAACGGAATATTTGTGGACAAGCTTCTTTCTCTTTATGTATATATAATCATCATTTAAGCAGTTTTCGGTCTTTTTTCAATTGCTTTGAAGAATTACTGACGTGATACTGAAGTGACAATAAAGAAGTTCAGTTTTTTAGTCATCTGTTAAGAGTAACCTAATTAAACAAATAAATGTAATTTTGAATGAAGTTATAATTGATAGAATTTGTCAACTTGAAACAATCAAAGTGATTATTCCAAAACAAGATTAGACAACTAAAATTGAACCGGGAAGTCATATAAATGTGACAACAAATAATTCGATTGTAAAGCAAAATTAAACAACTAAAATTAAAAGGTTGTGAAAAATATTCATGATAGAATTTGAGATTCTCTATATATATATATATATATATATATCTATATCTATTATAACAATAAGATTATATTAGTTACTCAATCTCTTTACGAGATTATTATAGATCTTGAAGATCTTAAAAATATTAATAATATGAGGGTTTTGTAAGTTATTGAGTCTCTTTAGGAGATCATTGTAGATTTTGAGGATCTTATCTCATTTTATAAATATATAACAATAACTTGAGGTTATATTATTTGATTCATTTAAGAAAGTCATATTCATAATATATCAATATAAAAATAACTTGTGATTCTCTTTATATAATCACGATAGAATATTTATTTGTTCTCGTTATTTATAATAGAGTTAATGGTTATCTTTATGTAATCACAATGGAACATTATTCATTCCTATAACTTACAAAAGAGTTTATGAGATAACAAGAAAATGAAACTAAAATCTTTTTCTACCTATTATTCTCTAAAGCATATTTGTGTTGATAACGTATTGTGAAATGGAAAAACAAGAATTGGAAATAGAGAGAAGAATCAACTTTATGTTGCTAATACGTTGTAACATAAAAGAACACAAATTAGAGACAGAAGAGAAAAGAGAAATCTCATTAAATCATTAGTCTTTAAATGGTTACATTTAATTACTATATATAGAGTATACCCTAACACATTATTTAATTACTATTAATTGAATTTACAACAATCTTAAAAGACAACTAGTTTTATTGATCTATCATCTATATCTTGTGGATTCATGTCTTGTTCAATACAAAGCGTATATACGTGTAGAAATATAAATAGCAACAACAACATATATATATATATATTCTTATTTAAATTACAAAACATTTGCTCATTGAGAAGGAACAAAATTAAGAAGAATGTATATCATTGAGAAAATAGCTAACTTTGCTTATTTTATTGCCCTATTAGGTGTGTCTATATTACTTTTACATTGTAGAAACTATGATCCTCCTGTCATCACTTTGTGCTTGGAAAAGTTGTACGGAGTATATCTTAATGGCTTTTAATTTCATATTCTAATACGACATTAAAGACGCTTAATCGGTACGTAACTAAATTCAATAAAGATTTCCATCATGCTTTTAAATAAAATAATCAATTCAATTCAATATTACATGATAAACAAGGAGCAAAAAAGAAAAATAGTTAGTCAAACTTTCTGGAATGCAAATATAACTCTCGTTATTTTATTTTTTCTTTACTCGTTCCACGTAAGAAACTACGCTTTTTGTTGTGGTTTGGGTCGGTTTTGTTGCTGGCATTGTGTGGGTCTCGAACTCTTTGTGTCTTGGTACCTTTTAATATAGTCTGCTGATTAAATAAAAATAAAAAAATGCCAAATGTCATCACCATTTCTCCAAAGAGTAATTTGACATATAATAAAAAATATTTATTCATCGTCTAATAATATAGAATATTTTATATTTTATTTATATCAAACGCAAATAAAATAACTTTTATCACCACTATTATTGTTGACTACTTCTTATTATTACTCGTAATAATTTGATTATAACTTGGAAAGTTTAAACATGGCTAGTTCAAGTCAATTTGAGGTCTGAGGCGAGATTGTAAAAGAGAGCAACATCTATGAAAAATGGCATAGTCTAATATATTATACATACAAAATTTTGAGCCTTTTTTGAGGTGAGGTCCAGAGCAGTCGCCCATCCTGCCCGTCCTCAGAACCGGCCCTGTGTTTAAGAGATAATATATATATATATATACATATATGTGAATTATTTCCATGTACTAATAAATGAATTTCTACGTTTGGTTAAGGTTTATAATCTTTATGATTCAGATTTATTTATATAAAAAAAAGAAGTTAATCAACTACAATATGTAATATGTGTATGTAATGTATAAAAAATACGAGGAAATATTAGTTGTACAAACGTGTAATCAAGTGTGACGTTTACTTTTTGTTTTTTAGAAAAAGTTAAGACGTTAAAATAGCTAATATGTTAGCTAACAACATAAACGCTACGTTTAAATAATTATAGTAATTACTTTGAGCTATAGAACATAGAATAGAATTATATTAGAATTAGAATATTAAATGAGAGTGGAAATAGGTGAAAAAGGAAAACTTTGAGGGGTGTTTTTGGATGGTTGTGAAAATCTGACTCGACAGTGATGTGTACGATTTTGAGTATGACAAGGCACAGGAAAAAAGCTAAACGACACCAAACTCACCCATTATCTATCTGCCACGTGTCATAGTCTATCAGCTTGGCTTTTCTATGTCAGGAAAACCTTTCCTTTTTTCATCTCATTTCCTCGAAAATGAAAAATACTTTTATTTTCATGATGAAAGATGCATCGTGGGTCCTGAAATAAATACTCTTTCTCGAATGTTTACTTTGAAAAACACGAAAACCAGTAAACATTTTAGACACTCCTTCCCGTACTTATAATACAAATTTTTTATTTTGAATGTTTAAAATTAATTAATTATTTATTTATAAAAATAAAAATAGTTATATATAATAGTTGGCTAAAGTATATTACACTTACTTTATGTCCGTTTCAACTCCAGTTTATTACAATCAAGTAATCTTATTTGTGTAGAAAATACTGTTAAATTATACAGAAATTAAAAAGTAAACCATTAATGATAAAAATTTCTATTTTAAATTACTAAAGTTCTTACCTTTTTAAGTATAATAAATTTTATATTATATTCTTTTTCTAATAAGTGTTCATAATTTTATGTTAATATTTTAAAATAAAAAAAACTTCAGTGAATATGAATAATAATTTATTAGTAAATAATGTAGTTAGTAAAAATTTTTGTCTTAAAATAAACACTTATAAAAAAACAAATGAAGTACGCCATAATTTTATATGTCTAAACTTTATTATTAAATATGTCAAAACGTTATTATGAAATATCTCAAAAGGGGTAAGTTTTACTAAACAACTTCAAAGTAACCTTATTAATTAGACATATTTAATTATCATTCTGGGTTTTGGCACCGTAAGCATCAAAGTCTTCCTTTTATACGCAATTTCTAAGTATATTCCGCACGTTCTAACTAACATAAATATTAATATTAATATTAATATTTATTAGTATAAATATTAATAAATAATGTCAGTGCAATTTCCTTAAAGTGAAATCATATGAGCATTAAAATCCCCTTTGGACTCTATACCTTCTCCCTGCTTCACTTCTCCCACACATACTAAATAGTCGTCAAAGTACACTCCCACCTCAAAGATTTAATCTTTACAAACATCCACAACAAAAAGTTTCAAAATTTTCTTCATAAATCACAAAATTCAACCTTTTTCTTCATCTGGGGTTTGACTGTTTCTTGTTTTTTCAGTTAAAAATAGAAACTTTCTTTCCTGGAAATTTCTTGCCGGAAAATATGGAAATGGATTTCTGGGGTTCAAGAGCTCACTCAGCAAAACACAATCACCTCCACTTTCACACTCTTCAGTCCGGGCGTTTCAACAACTCCGGTTACTCTCTCATGCCTCCCTATTTAGTTTTACTTTTTGTAAATATTATATTTAATAAATATTGTTTGATGGATTAAATGTTTATGTATTCAGTAAGCTATTTATGGAACTGGGTTGTTTTTATTTTTTGTAGTTATGGTATTTAGTAGATAAAAAATCCTATCTTTTTGGAAAGATTCCTATTTTGAGAACGTTCCAGGTTAAGTTAAGTGTGTGTGTTGTAGAGTGTGTATTCTGTTGCACTATAAGATCTGATCTTGCTTGTTACTTTCCAAATATAAGAATCAGAATAGGAGTATTTTGATATATCATAGATGAATAAGTTTTAGAAAAGACTTAATTTTGAGGTAAACACTAGCTTGTTTGACTTTGGAGTCAGACCATAGTTATTTGTGCTCCACTGGTTCTTGGGTTGATTTTCGTTCAATTTAAGTTGTTGACCTTCGAAGTCAAACCAAATGCTTTGTGGTTCTTGATAGAAATGGATATTGGTTCATTATGATTAATTGATTATCTATTAAAGTTTCTCAATTATTTAATTTGTCTCTCGGAGTCGAACTGTAATTGTGTCATGTGTGTGGTTGTTGATAGATATCAAAAACTGGATTGAGTTTAATTCTATCCAAAATGTTCAATGATCCTGAAACTCAAATCTTCAATTGCTTCTTGTTTGAGGCAGATACTCATCTAATGGCTACAATGGAGGGTGATGATGATGTTAGAGCCTGGTTCCCCTGCCCTTTCTGTTACGTTGAAATTGAAATCCCTGTGCTTTGTTGCCATTTGCAAGAAGAACATTGTTTCGATCTTAAAAAGGCGGTATACCTATAAACTATTCATCCATCACTTTTGTGGGATGCATTCATCTTGTGGGTCTCATTCTAGTATTCTACACTTAACAATACTCGATGTCGAATCTGACTCACAAAAGCATTAATGCATCTTGCCTTTTCACTTGTTTAGCTAATGTGAATGTATTTGTTTAGGTTTGTCCAATATGTGCTGCAAATTTGGGCAAAGATGCACTTTCTCATTTCACATCCCATCATGTCCATTCAATAAAGGTAAGTAGTATACGCATCTTTGCTGTACTTTGATACAACTAGCTGTAATATTGGTAGTAATTTCAACCCATCTAACTATCAATGGAATGATTTGTGTTATATCTGACTCCGTATCTTAAATGCGTTAAATAAGTTGTGACAAATTTTTGACTCCAACAAAACATGTCAAACGGGTTGAAAATTGTTCAAAATCTATTTTTAAAACAACTTCCTAACCATATTATATTATTAAAAAATAAAACAAAGATTTATTATTTACTTCCTATAAACAGTTTTTTTTTTGCACACTAGCCTAACTTGTTTTATCATGTGCTAAACACAACCCGTTTAGACCTAGCCCTGTTTCAACCGTGCCCATCTTACCACATATAGAATTTAAGTTGCTTGTTGGTTATTTGCAGAGGAGGAGAAAGTCCCAAAAATCCGGGTTGTGGAGTAGTGGTGTCAGCCTCACACGAGAAATGGCTGACAGGGGAAACATGCTTGAAGCCACAACCGACCCTCTATCTGCATTTCTGGGCAATGTCCCATTTTCAGAACTTAAAGAAGATCAAGTATCAAGTGCTATTTCTGATCCCAAGAGGTATATGGTCCTTGTAATATAATTTTCAGCATTTTGTTCAATCATAAAACTGATGTGTAGCAAATGTGCATAAATTGATCATTACGGTGTTAAACGTGCAGCAGCACAAGTGTAGAAGTAGAAGTGAAGGATCATGAAGAAAAGAGGCATCAAGCAGCATTCGTTCAAGATCTCATCTTTTCAACCATTTTCTAAAGTACATGTCTCAAAAACAAAAGCCATACTAGCAGAGGAAGTTAACATTGTATCAGTTTAAGCTTGCAACACTTTGGTAGATCGTCGATCTTGATGGTTTCAATTAATTAGTCAGCAAGTTATCGGAAGTTACTAGATTATGTATCCATCCTGTATGTGTAACTTATGCAAGTTCTCATGTGAATGAAATCAAAATCTTCATCACTTAAACATTGCAGTTATAATTAGTGTAATTAGTGTCAACTGAATTCTAATTTCTAGATAATATTCATCCAACCATTCATTCATACCTATACAGGCAACAAGCAGAAACCAAGATGAAATTACTGCATCAAAACCAATTCGATTGAACCAAATATAGCAAAATCAAACAAAAATCATATTTGCAACAATTAAACTAAACAACTAGCATAAATCCAAGAGTTGCAACATGTATGATACCATAAAAATGCAAAATTAAGTGCATACAGTTATGAATATAAATCTCCAAACAACTCCGATATAAAAAGGCACAAACATGAGATAGAAATCATTCGATAATCGACTGGATAACACCGGCACCAACGGTCTTTCCACCTTCTCTGATAGCAAATCTCATTCCCTGTTCACAAGCAATAGGCATAATAAGCTCAACCACCATCTTCACACGATCACCAGGCATAACCATCTTCGATTCCTCATCTTTATCGTTCATAATCGCTGTTACTTTCCCAGTAACATCAGTTGTCCTCATGTAAAACTGTGGTCTATACCCTGCAAAAAATGGTGAATGCCTTCCACCTTCTTCTTTCTTCAAAACATACACCAAAGCTTCAAACTTTGTGTGCGGTGTAATCGATCCAGGTTTTGCTAAAACCATCCCTCTTTGAATGTCAATCTTCTGAATACCTCTCAACAAAAGACCAACATTATCACCAGCCAACGCTTCATCAAGAAGCTTTTGAAACATTTCAACACCTGTAACAATCGTAGTTCGAGTATCTTTCAACCCTACTATCTCAACACTCTCACCAATCCTAACTGTACCTCTTTCAACCCGGCCCGTGGCGACAGTTCCACGACCCGTAATCGAAAAAACGTCTTCAATCGCGCACAAAAATGGTAATTCAGTTTGTCTTTGTGGAATCGGAATGTACTCGTCAACCGCAGCCATTAATTCGTAAATTTTATCCACCCATTTGTTTTCACCTTTCACAATTTTAGGGTTTTCAGTTAAAGCTTCTAAAGCTAATAAAGCAGACCCCGAAATAATCGGAATATCATCACCGGGGAATTCATAAGAGCTCAACAATTCCCTAACTTCTAATTCAACTAATTCTAACAATTCTTCATCATCAACTTGATCTTGTTTATTTAGAAAAACAACCATATTAGGCACACCTACTTGTTTCGCGAGCAACACGTGTTCTTTCGTTTGCGGCATAGGCCCGTCGGCGCCGGAAACCACAAGAATAGCTCCGTCCATTTGAGCAGCTCCGGTGATCATATTCTTCACATAATCAGCGTGACCGGGACAGTCAACGTGAGCGTAATGACGGTTTTCAGTCTCGTATTCAACTGTAGCAGTGTTAATTGTAATACCACGGGCTCTTTCTTCCGGCGCGGCGTCAATTTCGTCGTACTTTTTCCCGATTCCGCCGCCTGAGGAGGCTAACGCCATGGTGAGTGCGGCGGTAAGAGTTGTTTTACCGTGGTCGACGTGGCCGATGGTTCCGATGTTGACGTGTGGTTTAGTACGTTCGTATTTTCCACGAGCAGCGCGGACGGTTAGGGTTTTTCGGCGGTGGGAGACGGCGGCGGAGGAAGGTGAATTGTTGTGGATAAATAGATTTGTGGTGGATTTTGAAATAAATGAAGAACATGAAAGAAGTAATTTAGGTGAAGGTGAGATTGAGGGGGATTGTGAGGTGGTGGTTGTTGTGTAAGTGAATGACGTGGCAGCGGTGGCAGCGGCGGAGATGGAAGCCATTTTGATGGTGGTTTAGAGGATAGGATTTTGGGGGAGAAGAAGGATAGGGTGATTTCGAGGGTGTGTGGTTTAAAGAGGAAATATGAGGGGATTTTATTTGACGATTTGGGGGTTTTTATCGGGTTGAAAATATGGTGGTGGGTTTTGGAGGATCCGTGTATGGGGATAGTGTGACGTGTATTATCATTCTGCCACATAGGATCCGGTTTATCTTTTCCACCACAAATATTATCAATCGGATCCATTGAGTCCGAATTTTTGTTTAATGTAATCATTTTTCTTAAACAAGTAGCAAGAAAAAATTGATATAATACCACGAAAAAGGAATTGTTTAATGTATATAGGTATGTTAAAATAGCTATAACTATAAAGAACGATCGAATTAAATAAGTTGGTTTATTTACTTTAATACTAAATTTTAACGAAGAAATATGATGAGAGTTAAACAAGAGCTTAACATTTTGTGAGTCGTGAAGTCAAAAAGAGAAGCCATATTTTACAATAAACATGATTACCGATTACCGATTCACCGTAAATTTCATCTAAACTAACGAAGCGATTGAGAAAAATTAGGATAATGCACAAACACTTGATGCTTATGTCATGTGAGTCCCATTTCACAGGCCCGTTCAAAGCAGAATGAGACCTACAAGATGATGCATCCCATTAAAGTGATTGATAACGAGTTTATAGGTGTATCGCATTTTGGAGATCGAAACAGCGTTCTTGCAAATGGCAACAAAGCACATGGATTTCAATTTCAACATAACAAAGAGGGGCAGGGGAACCAGGCTTTAACATTGTCATCACAGTCAATTGTAGCCTTTGTGAGATGACCATATTCCTCAAACAAGAAGCAACCCAAGATGTGATTTTCAGGATCGTTGAACAGTATGGATAGAATTAAACTGAACCAAAGTTTGTTATCTATCAAGAACCACACACGAAACTATTACTGTTGACTTTGAGAGTCAAAAGAAGTAAACAAATGAGCAATTTTAATTGATAATCAAAATGAACCAATATCCATTTTCTATCAAGAAACACAGCATTTGGTTTGATTTTCAAGGTCAACCACTTTATGAATGAAAATCAACCCAAGAACCAGGGAATCACATATAACTACCATGCTTTGACGTCAAAAGTCAAACAAGGTAGTCTTTAGTTTTACCTCGATGGCTCCAACTACCAAACTACCCCTTATGATCGAAATTCAGATGGTTTAATTTTTAATTTGTGCGTTCGATCAATGATTTGCCAGAACAATCAAAACTTGAAGTACGATCCGTGAATTCTAAGGGTAATACAGAAACAGGTCCTTACAACATTTTAAACACTAGTACAAATGAAGAACAGGAAAAAGACATCATACATGTGTCAGTTTTTAGTAACTACCCAAGACACAATAGACCACTCGCATTCCCGATCGAACTCCAGTGCCAACATTATACAGGTACATAACTACGTTTAAGACTAGTCAAATGCCTATAACACATCAACACAAAATTCTTGTTGCAATTATTAACTAAATGAGTAGTCTAACTTATAACATTCTTAAACAATAACCATGAGAAATAGTAAAAATTAAGATTATATGATTCCGTAAGCAAAAATAATAGTTGGTTCACACCAACACAACCACCCATTCCAACTACCTTTCATTTTTCAATTCGAGCCAGATGGTGGTTACTATTTCCTAAGTGCATTCATCTTGTCCCTAAGATAGTAAAGCTTTGCCCTCCTCACTTTTTTCTTGTCCAAAACCTTTATCTCTTTCACATTCGGTGAGTACCTGTTACCAACAAACACACTTACTTCAGGACCACCTCCAACAAGGAAGTGTAAAAAAACATTGTTAGGATCATTTATGCAAATAGATGTTCTTAAAGTCTACTGAACCGTGTTAAAATTTTTCCTTCACTCTTGAGGACACTTGTAGAGTTGTCATTTTATGGTTTAAACAGAGATAAAAGTTAGAGATAGCAATTTAAACTCATTAATATACAAATGGGTAAAATTCTAGGATCCCTCCTCGGGGCAAATACTTTTATGCATATCTGTTCTCTTGATCCAATTCGAGTTAGACGAAAACTCTAACATTCCTAAAAAATTCTAATTTAAAAATATAGACGAGTCAAATAGATTAAAAAAATCGCTTTTAGGGGGGTTTTAATGCATAAAACTTCCTATAAATCATTTTATAGAACTCGATTACTTTTGAAAGGATATACTTTATGTAAATCATATTTAACACAATAACCATATATTTAAATTTAGAAAAAAAAAAGTGTTACTGGCGACCCCGACCCACCCGAGTATCAACTCATTTTGACTGTAACATTATTATCCTTTAGACCAATTACCCAACCCGCCAATTCACCACCTCTGGTAAAAATATTAAAGGATGCTTACAGAGGTAGGAGATTTTCAACCCCAACTCCTGCAACCAGCCTTCTTAATCTGATTGTTGTATTTAGACCCGCGTTGCGTCTTGCTATGACAATTCCTTTCACTGTGGACACACGTCTTTTGTTCTCAGGGACTTCCTGTGATTTCACGGATTATACCATGATATATGAAAGATCAGCCTTTACATAAGTTTCAAATACAAAATAAGCCAATCTTCGCTAGTCCACCACCACAAAATCAATACACTTCTCTTACCAATTTGAGCTGGATTATATAACCTGGCTTTATTTCAGGTATCTCTCTTTGAGTGCTCACTTCCTGCACCGCTTCCTTATCAAGTATCTGTAAATGAATTACATTTTATTTATGAGAATGACAAGAAAGAGGATATGCATGAATAAAGAAAAAGAGGATTTCCTGCCTGCATTATATGTCTGGCTGTTTTATCCAGCCTCTTGAATTTGATGCGAGGTGCAACTTCAGTGGCAGCAGTTGTAGCAGCAGCATCTTGCGAACCATCCACCGTTGTAATGCCCCTATTAGTCAAACGGGGCACCAGATGAGCACCCCAAAATAAGCCTGGCCTGGAGTCTCGGTAGGATGATGCTATTGAAGGGATGCCGGTACTTTTGCATGAAACTGGTAACTCTCTTATGGAGCCATAACTTCTGGTCTGAAATATTTAGAAGTCAATGTTACATCCTTATTGCAAGAAGCCAAAAACCATACATTCAAAAATGACACAATACAGGGTTCGCGGAGGTATATCAGTGTATGAGAAAAGTTTTTTTTTCCTTCAAAATGAGCCAGTACACATACAACTTCTAATACTAAGTTCCAAACTACATAAATTTGATTCCAGTGGCCAAGCTAGGTTTCAATACAACTGTACTGTTTCAGGGAAGACCCTTTTCCTTGAATGTGAACAACTTAAAACATCTCCAAACCTGCACTATAACATTTGAAATCTCAGTAGCAGTTTCGTTTTGTAGATAATCTACAAAACGTCAATCTAATAGCTTAACCTTCTTTAAAATACTAAATTTTATATACACATGAAGTTCAACAAAATATGGAAAGGACAACCTATAACCGTTTCCACGATATTGAAGCGGGGTGACAAAATGTAACCCTAATGAATAAGTATTATATAATGACCATTGTGCCATAAACTTCTATATGTGTACAGTGTACTCTTAAATGCATCAAGTAATATAATCTTTGCAGGTGTCAAAATACCAGACATGGGAGGTGAAATCATATCATCAATTGGTCTGAAGCAAAAACCAAGTACTTCCAAGACCAAGGAGGCAGACAGCATGTTAGAAATTATCAGATGATAGAAATCGAATTCGTACAATCAACCTATAAGACACGACAGGAGCAGTAGAAGTTAATGCACATTTGTTGTTCAGTGAATGGTTTTCTGAAAGTTGCAAATTGGTAACTATTACAACTATATCATCTTTAATAACATATCAAATTTCTGACTGTCTACATCTTACAACTATTTCTTCATTTGTGGTCAACAAGGTTCAACTTGTATACATGGTTTCAATTTCTAGTTGCCAAAATTTTACAGAAAATTCAAGGAATAGTGGAGGAGAACAATCTGGTATTTATTTTAGTTGGTGAGAAATATTTAGTTGTCAATTGGTTTCTTATTAAGGTGAAATTCTCTGAACAAAAAATACTAATAGCTCGCTAACCTGAAAATGAAGTTAAAACTTAGCTGCAGCAACATAAGATGCTTTATCTGACTCAGACCCTTCAGATTCTATAACGGTATCAACTCTCTAAAGGAATGAATCACAATTTTATCCCTAGTAACTGGTAGTGGGCTGTCATTATATCATCATAAAACCAGAATAAAAAAGACAACATCATAGTTGCCAACAAATAAACTTCACATAAGGTAAAGGATTTTATAAATGGCAAAAATAACAAATAATCAACTATAATATCTTGTTTATCTTTACATTTAGGAAGTATTGTGATTAGTAAATAGCTCCTTGCCAAGGACCATGCTAAGAAAAACAATCAAATGTGTGTTTGAAGGCTAGCAAATTCTTTAAGCAACACTGTACTTGATCTCTATCTGATGACTGATCTACATCTACCCACTTGGAACTTTGGTTATCAGATGGTTAATGCATTAATGTTCGAAATGAGATTATTCGGACTACATCTAACATAACTTCTTGCATCTAAACATGTTAATGCCCAAAAAGAAAAATTCCTATGAGCTTTGATGAATCTTGCTTTACGAGTGCAAACTATATGTACTATGCCCACTTAATAAACTAGTTAACAAATGTAGAGTATCGAAACAAAAAAATGGCAATAATCAAAACTAGGTGAAGCTCTCTCATTCTAGAATTCTACAAAATCACCATAATAATTATAAAAACATCATTTTTAATCAAACTTGAATCTATTTCAAAAATTAAAGACTAATGATCAAGCTTTCGAATTCCATTACATAATTACTTATTAATTAACCACAGTGATACATTAACTGAACGAATAATTATATTTCGGATTGAATAGAAAGAAAATAAAGAAAAAATACCGAAAAATGTGAAGACGAACAAACCCTAAACGATGACGAATCGAAAGTAAGGGGGGATTTAACAGCGTTCTTTGTGAGCAATCTTATTCTGCCGCAAAACGATTGCATTTCTTCCGATCAATTTATGCTAAAACCTAACAATCGCAACCGGCGACTGGTTCTAATGATGGGGGATACAAAACCCTTGTCGGATCTTTGAAATACGGAGGTTTATGATCCGAAATTCGGACATGTTTTGACTAAATTACCCCTCGAGGTAACACAGTGTTAAAAAATAAAATTTTACTCCGTAGTAAAGAAAGGTTAAACAACTTGATTTTATTTTATTTATTGTTTTATTTAATTTTTTCAAAAAGAAAAGAAATGTATATAAGGGGGTTTGGATCCTTACTCTTTATCCTCATCTTCGCCCAGGCTAACGGGCCTTACTTATTCAGAGGGAGAGTGGAGCCTCGAGAAGCACTGTTGAGAGGAAGATCATTGGCCCCTCGTCATTCTCTACGGGGTTCCAAGCCTTTCTTCAACATAGATGACAAGGAGCGAGGCCGCGATGAAGAGATCAAACATGGGAATAAGAAGGAATTCCATTACCTTTTTCTTTTCTTTCGAGGCCGCGATGAAGAGATCAAACATGGGAATAAAAAGGAATTCCATTACTTTTTCTGTTCTTTTCATTTTTTTAGAGGGGATGGAGAAAGTGGACAAAACATATTCACATTTCTCATCGAACAAATACAAGAAAACAGTTCGGTTGACCAACCCGAGCCTTCGAGCCTATAGTTCTTCTGATTTGGCTAACATCCTTCGATGACAAGCCGACCGAAGGAAGACGCACCGGGAGCCTACTTCTATCTCATCATAAGCAGGCGCATAGGCTATAGAATATAGAATCCCACCTTCTACTCTATCAACTACTCTAATTTTGAGTTGGTCATAGGTTGACAGTTTTTGAGGCTCACTTTGCGGGTCAGAACTATTGGAAGACGAAAGAGAACTTATTTAGACGAATAATGTGCCGATGCCATTACCCCCAACAAGCCTACATTAGCAGTGCGGGTGCGGGTGAAATCAGACAGAAACCAAGTCTGAAACGCCCAAAAATTTAAAATAAATAATAGACAAACTTGTAAAGCCCAAGCTAAAATTTCCAAAAAAAAAAACTTTTTTTTTTTCGTCTTATCCTATACGCCGTATAGGCCCTTTCTGCCCCAAAATTGACATTTTTCTTATCCTATACGTCGTATAGGGCAACCCTATACGCCGTATAGGCCATTTCTGTAATTTTTCAGCCATTTTGCTCCAAATTTCAAGTTTAACTTCACTAACCACTTCATTTACATTAAAACATCTAAATTAAATAGTTTGACATCAATATTAACTACTTTCCATCTCAAAATAACCAAATCAACATCAACTCGATTTCGACCCATTTTGACACTTGACCCATTTGACATATAAACCAAAAATTGGGCATAGATAACAAGTATAGTAATCCCAACTATGTTTTAAGTTAATTAGACTCGCATAACCTATGGCGAGTATACCTTCACATTAATACTATATTACCTCCTTCCCACGGTCAAGTTTCTTACCCGACGAATTCGAGCCTACAAAACAACATCAACTAACGGAGTAAGCGAAAACGCTTAGTGAACATATAGTTTGTTAAATAAGTACAAACACATAAATATTAATGCAACTTGGTCAACTAATGATTCAATTAGCTTCAAGAAAACAAATAACAACTTAAACACCAATAGCAACTTGATGAAAACTCACATTAGCAACAACCATCCACTATATTGAAAAGGTTACCTTTTGAGCAACTACTAGCAACTTGATAAACATATAATCCAAAATCAACTGTATATCAATTAACAACATATAATCCACTGAGATCCACTGAGACCCACTGAAAATCAACTTATAATCAATCACTAACTGAAAGTCAACTACAAGTAACTAACAATTGGAACAAATAACAACTAAACAATTAACAACTGATATTTGGTCGAAGCCCATATACTCCACTTCACGGATCCGTATCATCTCCTCTTAGCACGATGCTAATACTTTCTGTCATCTCCTCTTAGCACAAGGCTAATACTTTCTGTCATCTCCTCTTAGCACGAGGCTAATAATTTCCATCATCTCCTCTTAGCACGAGGCTAATACTTTTCCACTTAATTTCAACTACTTGTGGCCAACCACCACATTCAACAACTTGTGGTCGACCACATCCTTTAACAACATTGCACAACAAGTAAATCATACGACAACTTAATTAATCAAAGACCATCATGTACATATATATCTCTACATTTAGTGGACAACTACCACATTCAACTACTTTAGACAACAAGTAATTCATACGACACTCAATTAGTCAAAGACCAACATGTACATATACGTCTCTACATATAGTGTATTACTCCTAATCAACAACCATATAACAACTTAGTCAACATAATGTGAATCATACCTCCACGATTAGACCAACGAGTTATGATAAATCATTACCTTCTAACACATATCATCATCTAAACACATGAATCCTTTTACATGGGTGCAATTCGGATTCATGTAGCTAATCCATCTCTTTCACCACCAATATATTGACAACATCACAATCAAATAATTAGTCAAACATTACATTCAAACACATCACAAACAACTAGATTAATGTACATCAAACAACTCCACTATTATTAACGAATAGACTCATATCATCACACCATTTCAAACAACTTACCAATTTGAGCACAAGAACCCTCTTACACGGATGTAATCCGGGTTCGTGTATTCCCATTACCCATTTAACCCCCTATATACTCACCTCTTGATTGCAAGGTTGATAATTTGTCAACTAGAGTCGTCACTCCCTTAGCACCTAACAATCATCATATAATAATAACAACATATAAGAATACAACAACTATATATTACACATTCATCATACACTTTCACCACTTAATTACTTAAAATGATCAGTTGACTTTTAAAAAGTCAAACTCAGCATATACCCTTACCAATTCTACCATCTAATTTATCAATTGATTATTTGTTCCTTTCACTACCTTAATCATCATCAAAATTAGACTAAACAACATCTTCAACTAACAATTTCGTGGGTTATCTTCATTTGAACAAGAATTCAACATTTTAATTTTGGGTAATCAACTTTAACAACATTCTCCATCATCAATATGCTTGCATTAACAACAACTAGTGATTATCTACTCATTTGAACATCAATTGAACATACATTACGTTTATTTCATCTATCATCATTATCTAAGCCCCAATTTACCATCTCCCTCAATTTCTAGGTTAAAAAGACAAGAACACAACTTACCTTTAGATGGATGATGATGAATGATGCTTAATTTCACTTCCTTAACCTTAATTTAATCTTACAAGACTTGGATTCCCCTCCTTTCCCTTCTTCTAGGTTGTAGATGAAATTGTAAGTGGGTGTGTTTGGTACGTGAGTCTTTGTGTGTGTGTGTGTGCAGAATTTTGACTAAATAAATGGGTCAACATGACATTTACACTCCTAACCCTCAAGTCTCATTTATTTAATAATACTCCCCACATCCTAACATTACCACAACTTACATTCATAATAATAATAATAATAATGACAATAATACTAACATATAATTTAAATAAATTACTAAGGTAACTCATGGATACGAATTAAAATATTACCGCTATTTTTGGGGTGTTACAAAGTCCAAGAAGACCGAGGATGCCTTAGGGTAGTAGAACAAGGGAGGAAGGAAGGAGCTTCGGCTCCAGTTTAAAAAAGAGAAAAATGATGAGGGTACAAAGTGTAACTTCAAAAGAATAACGATGTATCTCTATTTTATTTTCATTTTTAATTGTTATTTCGTATTGTTACCAATTTTGTTCTCTGCAAGTATACAAACCCCAACTCTTTATTCTTGTAATCGATTTCCCTATTTCTTTGTTCATTTGATTGATTAACATTGATTCTTTAACATAGGTTGAGGCTTTGAGTGTTGTTGTGAGACTTTTATTGTATTTCACATATTTTTATCTTTATTATTTGTTTCTTTTAATTTAAGAAGGTCGATTACGATATTGTTAGTGTTATTATCTTCGTACCTGGTTGATTATGATCTTGTTTACAATTGAATGTCATCAAATCTAATCAACAGGTAACCTCACAAATTTACACCTTCACATGTAGTGTAATAATGTACATATAGTTCGTGAATATTTTATGAGTCGACAATACCACCAAGTGATATTGTATATTTGTATATAAAAATAACTGGAGTATTCATTTGTATCACTTTCAAATTTGAAACTCATCATTGACCGTTTAAACTCCGAATTCTCTCTTCCCGTTCGATATTTATTTGATACACGATTTACTAAATAGTTCTAGTGACAACCACTTAATAAATGGAACAACATTTTGAAACTACTACACCCCATGCTCCAAATCATTTCGGCGAGTTAAAAGAGCATGCTACCATCACTCTTATGACTAATTCATCGAGAAAGAAGTGTACAATAACACATATTATATAAACATTATTTTAAGTAATCGTTGAACTTACAACTTTAATAGATTTATATTTAAGTGTATTATATTCTATAATTTTTTACATAGGCAGGTAAATTATCCATAAAACTGTTTTTTAACCATTATTTATCAATAAAAACAATCCATGATTTATCACAAGGACTCTTCTGTTTTGTATTTTTTGAGAGAACCAAATCATCAAAATATTTGTAATCGCTTTAAAAAGATGTACCTATATTAAAACATGCGTCGCCAAATGCTCAACAATCTAGTGATTAAAAGTGACGATTTGAATTTCTCTAGGTATTTCAAACAAGATACAGAATCCTAAATCGTATTTGCACCTTACAGGCAAACCAGATATGGGATTTTTAGCTTCCGGCCGTTTGTGACTGTTTTCCCCAACCGCTGATATATATATATATATATAGGGGAGAGATCCATAGGGAAACTTCAAATTCTGAGAAAGGAAGGAAGCAAATCTCAGCAATTGATTTCATCATTTATAACATTCATTCCAGATGAATGTTAACTCGTATTTTGTTATTATACATTCATGAATGTTATTTAACATCATTTCTTGATGAATTTTTAGTGATAACATTCATCCATGAATGATATAATCAGTGTATAATAACATATATGAGTTAATATTTATAATAAATGAATGTTTTAGCAATATTAAGTTGAAATTTTGACTAACGTTTATCACAAATGAATGATACATGTCGATTTGAGAGTTTTTTTGTTTAAAACGTAAAATTATAACAACATTATTTGATTAAATAATGTATATAATCGATTCATTTATATTTCAAATTTTAATTAGATGAATCTTGCTTGAAAATCATGTTTTGATGCTAAATTGGTATTTGATTCCCTACTTTTTTTTTTTGTTTCCCTCTTAATCCCCACCATATATATATATATACATCAACAATTTAATACTCAGGTACGTTTTAGATCCTTTATTTTCAACAATTTAATTTTGTTTAAAACTTAACATAAACTAAATACATAATGCATTGTAAGAGTATAAGATGTGACGAATGAATATTTATGTTAGAAACTTAGACCGACACATGATAGTATGAAAATTAAATGACCTTGATATTGCAAGAAAAAAGGCAACTTTTCCTATAACCTGATGTGTGATATTTAATGCTGTTTCACTTGTAGTTGCAAATGTTACGTTGCATTGTGTAATAGATGTCATTTATTGCACCAAAGTAAGAGCACAAAGACGGTGTTAAGCACGAGTAAGATTTTTGAAAGAGTAATAGTGTGTCAAAGTTGATATGCCAAATGACCTACAAATTATTTTTGGACTAATGAAATCAAAGAAAAAACACACAAGTTTTTTAATATGGTGTTTGTCCGTCAAAACCGAGTTTACCGTTAGCCATTAACACTGACCGGGAGTGATTAATGCTGGTCGGACCGGCCTTAAAATGAGCTCACTCCCACGCTCTAATAATTATGCGTGTTTACTGAGGTAACAATTCAAAACATCATGGTTTTTATAACTACATATCCTTCCAAAGGAAAGCTAACTAATTTGAAGATAGAGGAGTGATCAAGTTTAGTGATTTCATTAGTCGATAGTGATAACTTTTGGGTAAATAATAATTTGTGTTGTTATTGTTTGGCGATTGAATTTGTCAAGTTAACTAAAAGAAGATAATTTTTGTCAATCAGGCTTATTCTCATGAACAAAAGAAGGTATAAAAATAAATTTGATAACTTATTAGTCAAAAAATGGTTAATGTGATCTTCTTTCAAAACGATATTATTCGATTGAATGATCAACCAATTGATGCTTCAAAAGGGTTAACAATTACTATACTGTGACACATAGTTTTCTCGTCATTTTGGTTCATTTCTTCATGTTAACGGTGTACTTAAATCTATATTTCTTTCTGACTTTCACCGTAAGTATCCAAGTATTGGGTGGTTAATTTTCTCAATTTATTCCAATTTGTGTTTATCTTTTTATACTTTTGTAGATAAAGAGATTTTAATAGGCTTAAATGCTTAATTGTATAAAAATACAATTATTTATAGTCTAACATTCATAATATGCAACAAAGTACTCGGAGTTATATTATATGCAATGAAATTTCAATTTATAGCTATTGTGTAAAATTAGTTTTGTCTCTTTTAGACAGTGTAATTTTGATGTCTCACGTTTTTATTGTATCTTTAATTTTTGTCTATTTTTAACCATTATGTATAACTCGAAAAACGAATCTATTGCTTTGTAACTGAAAACTTCTATTTTAACTAGCTTTTTTCACACTTAAAAGTTTGACACCCCACCATATTTGCTTATGTACTTCACACAACCTTTAAATAAATAATTTTTTGTTGCTAATAACTTTGAGTGATGAATCAATTCTATCATTTTTCTTAACAATAAAGTTATACATAAATTGAAAGGTATGGAAAATCTATACTGACTACAAAATTGAATGTTGCCATACAAATAACTAGATTTGTATGGGTACATACAAGTTGCTATTATAAAGAGAACGATAGGACAATGTCAGAAACTAAAATTGACTAATGGTAAGAAACTTAGGTCTTGAAGCCAAATAAAGCTACTTGGTTGACTTAGCTTTTTAGTGCTCAATCAATTTGATAATTATGCAATATATTTTATTATGTTCATTAAACAATTATTAGATTTAGTTTCTGAGTTACATAATAGTTAAAATGAAATAAAGTTAAAAATATAATGAGAATGTAAATTTTATGGGGTTGGAGTTAATATGACAGAAGTGGAAGATTTGGCTGTGTTTTCAGGTTGCTCTGCCGGTAACATACCCTTCTATTATCCCGGCCTTTTAGTGGGGGCAAAGATGGGAAACGTTGATAGCTGGAACGAGGTTGTTCAAAGATTCAAAAAGAAGCTTTATTCTTAGAAAGTGAAGATGATCTCTACTGGCGGTCGTTTGACCATGATTAAGTCGGTCCTTAGAAGTTTAGGTATTTATTTCATGTCTCTTTTTAACGCTCCAAACACTGTGTGCAAGATGTTGATGGCCTTGAGGTATCGTTTTTTCCGGGGTGGAGATGACACTGATCGAAAATTGTGTTGGATTAAATGGGAAACAATGTCGGGTTCCAAGAAGAAAGGCGGGTTGGGGATTGGAAGTTTACATGCCTTTAACTTGGCGTTGTTGCACAAATGGACGTGGCATTTACTGACATATAAAGGTTCTTTATGGGTTACTATAATTAAAAGTATACATGGTTTATTGGGTTGTTTTGGTGAAAAGTCGAGGGGATTTGGTCGATGTTGGTGCTCTTGTTCAATAAGTTACATGGATCTAATATGATACTCCATTCACTTATGTCTAGAAAGATAGGTGATGGTTGTATGACTTGGTTTTGGAAGGAGCCTTGGCTTGGAGAGCTCGATTAATGGAGCAATTTTCGAGACTATATGCTTTGGAAGTTCATAAAGATTGATTGGTTGCACATAGATGGCAGGAAAGGGAGTGGAACTGGAGCTAGAATTGTCAAATTACCGGTGGCACTACTACTGAGCAATTCTCGGCTTTGAGAGGATTGCTTGTAGATGTGCAGATAGACGATGGAGAGGACACTTGGAATTGAGAGTTTGATTCTGATGGGAGATTCATAGTTAGTAGTGCGAGAAAACATATGGAGCTTTCCTTAGTTCGGGCAACGGGAAACTCGATGGAACAAATTGGTCCCCAAAAAGTTAATGTGTTGGTTTGGCGAGTTATGTTGAATAGAATCCCAACCTGAGAGAATTTAAGTGCAAGAGGTCTCGATATTCCCTCTTCTTTATGTCCGTCTTGTAACCTTCATGTTGAAGACACTAGTCATGCATTCTTGTTCTATGAGGTGGCGAGTCAGGTTTGGTTTCAAATTCAAAATTGATTAGATCTCCCCTTTTCCCCCGTTGATTAGCATAAGTGAGCTTTTAACTTGGGTTGACACATTTAACGTGACTAGCATGAAAAGAAAAGCTTTAGAGGTGATCGTTTTAACTACAATATGGGCGCTTTGGTTCTATCGCAATAACCTAGTGTTATAGTCGGCTAAGATGAAGAGAAGCGATATTCTTGAAAAGATTGTCATTTCCTCCTTCGATTGGTTTTCTAATCGGTATAGTAAAAGTAGAGTAAACTGGACCTCCTGACTACAAAATCCTTTAATTTGTATTGTTTTGTAATTATCCTCTTTTTCTAGTTTATTACTAATTGTTTTAATATGAAATCGTTCTTATTAAGAAAAAAAACAAAGAGTAGTTCATCTACATATGTTTAGCTTTACTGATAAAAATAAATTTGAAACTTATTTTCCCATAAAACAACTGGTTAACCCAATAATTAGGCACCACTTGGAATATTATATAGCTGTTGGAGTGATTCTATGCAAGGTTACACCTAGCATCCTGCTGTTTAGATTCCAGTTGCCCACTCTCATGTTCTTTTTTGAAAACTTTTTTTATAAATGAATTAAATTCATATTTAATTGAATAAATAACACAGTAACACCTAGGACATCCAACTTTTAATCTTTCTATAACAATTCTTTACCCATATTGTTAATCTTTGACTGGTCATGAGTCAGACTTTCTTCGCATCATGTGATCCCTTATACTCAAATTTATCATTCACTTGTTATTAACGTATGTTGATCCAATCAAATTTGTCGTCATCTAAATCAAATTAAAATCTTAAAAACTCTTTTGAACTTCTAAAATTTTCTTCCTAAATATACATAATTTATGGAATGTAAACTCTTTTGAGAAAAATATACAATGTTGGTACCTGATACATATCATTATGCATTATTTTTTTAAATTCTGATGTATCATTTTTTCAATTAATAATGATAACATATATATGTGTGTTGTTTACTGGTGTACATTATATGACTATCGTTCAAAAATAAGAAAAAAAAAACATATCAAATTAAATGTGATGATGACAGAAATCTTTCCTCCAATTTTCTGTATAATTATCTTTATTTTTAACCGGAAAGTGTTAAAAGTTGGAATAATATTTGACTGTTCCAAGTCAAAGCTTATGGTTGATTTATGATTCATCATATAATGTACCAACAGAAGCACATATTTTATAATAAGGTTTTTAATTAATGCACTCACTTCCATTATCTGACTACCCATCTACCTTTACAGTTTGAACACTTTCTTAAACTCATTCAAGAAACATTTCCTACCATAAGATCACCCAAAAATCTCTCACCCTTTTCATTACCCAAATTCAAATCTTGAAAATGCTACAAGACCCAATTGGGATCCCATCTTGTTTTTCATCTAGCACAAGTGATGATCACTCTACTGGTGTCACAAAATCAGGCCAGACCCTTTTCATGTCAGTTTACATGACCAAAATAGCCGGTAACTCTCGTTGCATAACTATAACATGGTTTAAACACATACTAATTCACGGTCTATCGGTTTCTATCGATGGACATGAGTCACATGATCCTGAGTACACTTGTAAAGTGGAGTTAAAACCATGGTGTTTTTGGAGAAAACAAGGGTCTAAAAGATTCAGTATTGAAGATAAGGTTTTCGACGTTTTTTGGGACCTTAAAAGTGCAAAATTTCATGGTGAAACCGAACCGAGCTCCGAGTATTATGTTGCGGTTGTTTGTGATCAAGAAGTTGTGCTTTTGTTAGGTGATTTGAAGAAAAATGCTTATAGGAAAACAGGATGTAGGCCAGCTTTGATTGATCCTATTTTGGTATCAAGAAAAGAACATGTTTTTGGTAAGAATAAGTTTTGTACAAGATTAAAGTTTCATGAAAAGGGACGATTTCATGAGCTTTCGATTGAATGTAACAATAGAGGGACTGGAGATGAGATTTATCCAGCAATGGAGATAAGAATAGATGGACATTTGATGATTCATGTGAAGCATCTTCAATGGAAGTTTAGAGGTAATGAATGTATTCATTTTAGTAAAGTGAGAATTGAAGTTTATTGGGATGTTCATGATTGGCTTTTTAGTCCTGGTTTAAGACATGCATTGTTTATTTTTAAACTTTTTGTGCCGGCGAATTCTCCGGCGATATCGGCCCCTTCGTCACCGTTGTCGACTCTTAGCTCGGATTCAGTTGATGGGTTTGATTCAAGTGGGTTACATGAATTTTGCCTCTTTTTATATGCTTGGAAAGTTGAGTGAGATCGTTTATGTCAATTCTTGTCAAAATTATGCGGTGATCTAGGTCTATATGTAAACATACCAGTGTTATACCTTATTCGTTCAAATACGATACAATCAAATTATCCTAGAATTCCTTGTATAATATGATAATTTTCGAGATCAAACTAATGCATATATAAATTATCCTAATGTTTGGCTACATTTTGTTCAATGACCCATCGGACGGGGCTAGTGTCGTCGTTTTGTTCTAATTAGCATCTGAAATAGGAGTATTGAGGTGATTAATCGGTCAGAGATTGTGTCTTCTTATCTCAATATATCGAATAGATATATAGTGGGATTAAATTATAAATTTTAACCTAGATAGTCTTAAAATAAAACTTGTGATATTTTTAGAACGTGATACTTGATCATAACATGGCATGTAGAGGGTGAGGGTAGTTATTAGGCTATTTGTGTAGTAGTGAGGGCCAATAAAAAGTACCCTTTTTGAGTGTTTGGTTATATGTGGAAATGGGATTCATTCCAATTCTTTACTTTGGAACCACTAACTTTTACAAAGTGACTCAAAACAACAATAAAACCATATAAGATGGGGAAAAAATGTCATTAAAACTTATACATGATGGGCTGCAAAGATTGATTCACCTCAGCAAAATATTCACTCGAGTAAACTAGAAATATTTCATTTGATAATGTTATAAAGTTGTCGGAATATAATGTTGCAAGCAGTTTGAAAAAGAAACATCTGTGTGGTGTATCGGGTTGGTGGGTCTAGATTGAAATGACGAGTCATATAACATGCTATCGTTTGTTCTTGTTCTCCGAACCTTAACCTTTTCCGAAGAAGATCATGCTAGTTCAATTCATTAGCTAAATAGCTCACCAGATACTTATAACTCGTATTGTACAAACAACTTATGAACGTATAAATTAAAGACATACATTACGAACCGAAAAATTGGATACCCATAACTGAGTTGTGTGTTGGTTAATTTGATAACATCTAATGTTCAATCAAAATTAGAATAAGAAGAATGATTGATAAGCCTAAAATATGGACCTAAATCTAGGTCTAATAGTATGATTGGTTCATGTATATAAATCAATAGTAATGAAAAGGAGAGAGAGAAATGCATTATGTGATGTGTTAATTGTTGAGTGGAGTAGGTATGAATTTAGACATACTTAAACAGACACATACAACATTACTCTTAAAGTAATATCGCCATTCGCTATAATCTTGAGGTATCTAAGTATTTGTACTTATGGATAAGTGTTTGAATACTCATGTTCTTCATGTGTTCTTTTCTAGTTAAACCTCTCATGTGCGTGTTCAGTTCTTGTTGTTTGCTTGGATATATCATCTAAAATTGAGTTACTGGGGAGCATGACGTTTCATCGGCGAGTGAATTTGACATTCAACATTTGATAATTAAACTTACGAGTTCAGGTCGTCGTCAGATAATTTCAAGATTGGACCAAAGATTACCTTGTTAAGCATTGTATTATTAATTAGTTATGGAAAAATCAAATAGGCTCTTAACAGTACACATCCTGATAGAATTAGTTGAGGATGAGGATGAATGGTAGGTCACACAAAATTTACAAACAAAAATTCATAAAATAATGTCACAACAGTGATCAATCAATTATATCATGTGTTTTTCTCTCTTTCATCTTTCTCTCTTTTAACATAATAAGCTACATCATTTTGTGAAAGTTCTTTTGTAAATGTTATGGGATCCTATCATGTTCTTTTAATTGAGTAGTTCATTTGTGTAATAAGAAAAGTTAACTTCCAAAACATAAAAATTAAAGTTTATTTTAACCTTCATCAGGCAATTACACCTAAAAATATCATAGATTATATATATATATATATATATCATATTTATTATGCACAATATAAGATTATAAGAGCTAAAGAAGGTGAAAAAACGACGATTTTGAGTTAATTGGAGAAACTATATTGCTTCCATTGATTTAGTCGGGTTAGGGATAGATAGTATAAAAGCTAAAAACCTTATTCTTCTTTGCAAATGGAGATGGAAGTTTCTCCATTTGGTGCAAGGTGTTTAAACTATTTATGGATTGAGTGGCGGTTTTTCTTCTATTAGCAATTTGAGTTTGGGTAGAGAAGTGTAGAATGAGATTAGAAGTTGTGGTGCTAAAGTTGATAGGATGAATATTTCTTTTTCAAATTCAATTATCAGGAAAGTGGGTAATGGCAATGATACTCTTTTTTTGGAAAGACAAAACGGGTTGATTATGGTGAATCGATTCCTGCATCTTTTTGCTCTTGAAAGTTGAAACTATTCCTCATTGTAAGTTAAGTGACAGGCTTTCTTTTCATGACGGGCTTTTGAAGTGGGTTTGGGCTTGGTGGGTCTTTCCTAGAGGTCGGGAGCTTGTTGTTGCTTTTAATGTTTTATTTTTATCTTTTCAAAATTGTAATCGCTAGTTATGGTTATTTTTTTTCCTTTTAAAGAAAACAGCTAGTTGCAGAGTAATGTGAATAAGTGTCCGAAGGAATAAGGAACTACATGATCGAGATCAATACAAAAAGTTCGATCGGATCTCACATAACATCTTTCAAAAATCAACTTACCTTATTTTAATCACTATAAAATCATACTCTTTCTATTTTGTTTGTTTTCATTTTTATATATTTTCTTATATTTTTTGTATTTTTTCAATGTAATGTTTAATTTTAAATTGAGATGAATATTTATTTAGTTTAGTTATTAATTTTGTTAATACAAATAGAAAAATCAGAAAGTAAAAAAGTAGTGGTGGTGAAAGTGGTTAGCAGTTTTATAATGGGATAAAAGTGGTAGAAACTGATTTGAAAGGAAAAAATTTAGAGTTTATTAATTTGTGATGCGTTTAATTTTCATGTTTTTATATTGTATGAGGTTAATTTTGAAATTTTCTATTGTGTGAGGTAAATCTTCTAAACTTCTATATTGTATATAATATTTTTTTTTGTGACCATTTTAAAAAAGAAAATTTTCCCTTTTTGTTTAAACTAATAAAGGTAAGTCAACATACAATAGAAACTTTTTATGAAAATTTATCTTATACAATAAAAAATTTCAAAATTTATCCCGTGTAAATTTACCTCAAAAATTTATGTGTGACGTTGAAATTGTTAAAGTGGCAAAAATAGTGGGAGTTTGTACTTTGTAGTTTGTACTGTATAACAAATCCTTGCCCCTTTATCAACCAGGCCAGCTTTGGAATGATGGTGAGCCCATCTCCTACTGTTGTAATTTTGTACCCAAATTGCTCGCTTTTGGTTTCGGGCCTGGGCTTTCAGTGATACCCGATACTTATCGTTAAACTAAATTTATTATTTTAACCTAACTAAAATAAAATTAACCAATTTTTAAATAAATGATTAAAAACTAATATTCTGAAATATCATCAATAAAATCTTGATTAATTTTGTTACTTAATTATGACTGTCCACATCATCATCATTATTTCTAAGATTTTTTACCTTAAAATTTTGTCAAGTATATAAAAAACATCAGTTTTACTTTTACTGTTAAAAACTCATTTAGTGCAAGTTATGTTCAAATTGATTAATTTAGAAAAGCGATAACTCTTTCATATTTTTAAAGGTTTAAACTGTATTCAAATCTCATTGAGTGTATTAACTTATAGAGATACGTTAGTTTAATTATGAAGATCTTTAGCTGAAGTATGTATGTGTAATCGTGAATTTGGTCCCGATAGAATAATGACTCATAACCTAAAAGACAGTATCAAAAACATAATTAAAAAGTAATACTTTATCACACTTCGCGTAGCTTTTTCCTTTTAATTATTTACTTGAAATCAATATTTTGAAAACTGGTCTCAGGATTTTGAAGAAACGACCCAAAATACACTGGTTTTGGAGCGATATTGACCAAGTCAACGATGACGGTCTGACCGGAAATTGAGCAGGTCGAACCGGTTTTTTGGCGATGTTGGACCAAGTTTTGACTTTTTTTATGTAAACTTTGAAATGTTGTATTTTTTCACTCGTAACTTCAATTAAGTCACTGTTTTTTTAAGTAAATTCTTTTTTTTTATTAGTTTTTATAGTTCAATGATCTAATTACAAATTTTATTACTTATATTTGTCCTTCTTTTTCTTTGTCTAATTTCACATATATACTCCGTGCTCAATAAAAGTCTATTTCACATGACCTAATTGTGAATTTAAAAAATTGCATGACATGGGAGACTGTAATTCATTCTTGTTAGTACATTATGACAACACTATGTACGACATTATGTATCTACGAGTTATTTATATGATATGATTACTAATAAATAATGAAAGTCAATGTAGTTGAATGTATCTTGTCCTTATATCGTCCTAACACTTTGTTAGAATGCTTTGGACTCTCTCTTTTTACTTTTTCCTTTAAATAATAATTGTCGATAAAAGAAAATAATTATTAAAAGACTAAAGTCTAATAATTATTATTTTATAACATCATATATCTATTTTTCATGAGAATGAGAAATATGTAGGTTCTTTATTGTAAATCATATTTGATTTGCAGGGATAAAATCTATTAAGTGTTGTTAACGATTTACCCTTAATTTGTGTTTCTTATTATGTTGAAAATCAACAATCAGGATCCCAATTTATTGTAACTAGCGTTGAATTCCGTCTATAACAGCGAATGAAGATTTCACATGTTGATATTGAGGATCCCAATTTTTTATAATAGTTTAAATTATTGTAATTATAAAATTAATATTGTAATATAAAAAAAAAAGAAGATAATTAAATGTATTATGTGAAATATAATATCAATTGCATGATTTATATAATTAATTAATAAGTGAAAGGTTAAGTAGAGAGATAAAATGGTAATTTTCTATATCCCTTTTTTAAGGATTAAGAAAGAAAATGTTAAATGCTTAATAAGAGTTATAGATTAACTTAAATACATAAATATTATATACGTCTTTAATTAATTAAACAAATAGAGAAAATAGAAATGAGTATGGTGGGGTATTATTCTTTTTTATAAAACCAACTATAAATAGTCTCTTAGCCCAACGTCTAAAATCGCACTTGACAACTTAAGGTGGATTGCTATTAAATTGACTTTTAGCTCAAAAGTCAACCTTTCAATGGAGGTTCATCCTGCTTTTCTTCTTGTTATTGTTGTTTCTTGCTTTGCAACTGCTACTTATGCTCACAATGTCCACCTCTCCTCTCTTAACCAATCCCTCATTGTTTCGGCTTCGCCTACACCGGGCCAAGGTTTGCTATATGTCTTAAAATTTCAAATTACACTACAACAAACCCGACACTTGCACAAACAATTTTCGGTTAATTTCTTGTGTGCCAAAAGCTTTGATGATAGTAATAATGTGAAATTAGGGGTGTTCACGAGCAACCTTTAAATGTTTTGGCTCGAATTCGATCATTTTTAAACCTATTTTGTTACACACTTTGTCATGTACACATTTCTATTTTTTTGTTTTCATACAAAAATTTAGAGAACCAACTTCCCATTCAACCCTTAATAACAAATTTTTAGCAATATATATATATACATATATACAGGGAAAAAATCTATAGGGAAGTTTCAAATTTTGAGGAATGAGGGAAGTAAATCTTAGCCCTTGATTTTTTCATAAATAAATATTTTTAACATTCATTTGTGATAAATATTAAAATTTGAAATTATTTGTGATTTTTAAAATTAATTTATAATGAAATCAAGGGTTGAAATTTACTTTCCTCATTTTCTAATTTTTTTCTTCCCTATTGATCCAACCTTATACATACATATACATATATATATATATATATATTATATTGATAAAAGTATAAGTGAAATAGGATTACAAAACATTTCTAAAACTCATTTGTTTGATAGATACTTAGTTTAGAACTGGAGGAAGTGCTGGTACCAAGATTTAACCCGATTAGCTAATTTATGAGTTGAAATTCGAATAGGTTGCTAAATGCTTAGTTGTTAACACCTCATCTAAAATGCAATAAATGCATTTAAATCGTGCGTATTTTTCTATTTAATCCTTTTCAAAGAAAAAAGAAAACGTAGATAATATATAAAAAAGGCGAAATATACAAGTATAACAGGGCTTAAGAAAACGCCCAACAAAAAGTCAATGAAACTAACAAAACTGCACAACACCGTAGTTTTCGTCGGAATCGAACCCGCTTCGATATTACTTGTTGAGATCTATCACCATCACGACAAATCACACAACTATGTATAAGCCAATAATAAGACACATTAAACAGAAAAAGCATAAACACACCGACGTTTTGTGTAGAAAACCTCTCGAGTGAGAGTAAAAACCACTAGACCCGTAGGCTACTTAACATCCACTATATGAAAGATATTACAAGTTGAAAACGTTCGACTCTCGACACTCTTGAATATCCTCGTAACACTGTCAACGGTAGATTACAATAATGGAATCCGTTACCGTTGTTATTGAATCACCGAGACCATCACATGGGACAGAAGGAGACTCTAAAATAAATATCTTTTTTTCTCAACCTCCTCACCTAAAAATCCTAACACAATGACTACTATTTATATAGATAACACGCAATAATTTTCTAATTTGACTACAAATCAAATTACTATTAGAAATTAAATTTCCTCTCCGAATCACACTATATTAGGAAATTAAAATCATACTCAACAGTTTTGAAGTCATCTAACTCATGTTAGTATGTAAACATAACAACTCTTTTTTCTTTGTAGTGTTGAAGGCAGGGGTGGATAATATAACAATCACTTGGGCATACAACACAAACCTCACGGCTACCGCACCGGACACAAATTACACCACTGTCGAAGCCAAGCTATGCTACGCCCCAGTGAGTCAAACGGGCCGAGATGATAGGAAAACAGATGACAACCTTGATAACGATAAAACCTGCCCATTTGACGTCATGGACGGACCATACAAACGCTCAAACAACTCCTTCACATGGCCCATTCCAAAAGATACTCCAACTGCTACATATTTCGTGAGGGTGTACGCTGTTAAGGCAAATAAACATGAGATCGCTTATGGTCAGTCCACTGATGCACTCAAGACTACTAACTTGTTTCAGATAGATGGCGTCGTTAGTGACCAAAAGGTGTCGGCAGCATGGCCCGTTATTGGGAATCCTTTCGGGTATCACTATGCATGGCTTCTTATGTTATTTTTCGTGTAACTTGATCCAACCATATATACTTGATCTGCATGTGGTCATGAACCGAACTTTGGTTTGTTGATTTATAATGTTAATGATACATATATCGAAACTTGGGTTCGTTATGTGCTTGTGATTGTTTTGTTCGAATATGTATTTGATCAATTTTAATTGTTACATGTAAGGTTGTGTGTTTACTTTTGGCAATGGAAAAAATCACATTTTAATTGTTAAACCGTAAAAAATAATAACTTATAAATTCAACATTTGTTTTTCTTCTATTATCACGATCTTTGATTTTTTAGCATATGAAATCTATTCTTTTTTTAGTTCTTTTCAAATTTTGTCCAGTAAAAGTATAATCCAAACGCATACTTAGTCTTTCGGATAAATGTGGGTAAATTTAGATTTCAAACGGCTTAAATCAGGAGGGGGCAAAAAATCGTTCGGGTTTATAATTTGCGGAGGGTATTGAACTTTACATATTTTACTATTGTATGCATTCAACTTCAAAATTTATGTGTTTAAGTTTTAAAACAATCTATTGTATGTATTTAAATTACTATCGTACGTATGAAATTTACTAACAAAATGTCAATTTAGTTAAACAAATAAACATACAATAAATGATTTTTAAACTCGACTAGAATACAATAAGAGATATCGAAATTAAATACATATAATGCTAAATGTTTTAAAGTTACAGCGCACATTAGAGGTGCCCAAAAAAACCGGATCGGGATCCGAAACCGGTTTTCAAACCGGAAACCGGTTTAATCAAAACCGGTTTTGACCAAACCAGTTCGGTTTGAAACCGGTTTGACCGGTTTGAGATTCTACGGTTTAAAACCGATTTGGATCGGTTTGAAAACCGGTTCGAATCGGTTTCAAACCGGTTTGACCGGCTTCGATCGGTTTGGACTTTTTTCAAACAAAACCGGTTTCAATCCGATCCGGTTTGAGTCAAAACCGGTTTTGACCGGAATTGACCCAAACCGGTTCGGTTTGAAAACCGGTTTTGGTTTGGGCCAAAACCGATTTTGCCCACCTCTAACGCACATGATAAATGGCCCAATTTCCAATCTCTATATAAGAGCTGGCTGGAATCTTCTCATACTTGGGCTACATTTTTGGGCTTCAACTATCTTCAGAAAAAAAGAAAAAACATGTTCGTTTTTTGGGACAAAGTAGAATTACTTCAATTTTCATACTCCTCATTATCCAATAACCGTACTCAAAATTAGCTGGTTGCATCAAATGCATGTAGCTAATATGGTGCATACGAAGGAGCAAAAATTGGGGTGTTAAAAGACCAATTTAGTGTTGAATTGAAGTATTTAACCTTCAAAAGTTCATTTGATGTTTTTTTTCAATCGCAATTAGGTTGTAATTATCAAGATCTTATTTACCATCCCCGTTCCGTGTTTCACACCCCATTCTCGTCGTGGAATAATTATACATCCTCATCCCCATTGTGAATGGAGAATCGGAGATTCCCCACCATATTTTCGGGAAAATTTTCCAACTATCTAATAGATTGACACTTTCACAAAAATAATTAAAATTACAATGTCAAATAATAAAATTAGTAATGCTATATAAGCTTATATCTAAGTTTAAACCGTCATGGATTGTCATATGGATTCTACTTATCATTTCTTATTACATTTACCAATCAATCTTACATATTACCAATCATATTTTTAGATTTAGATTTTGACCCAGATATAATTTTTCTAATAAAATACATCAAATTAACTGGTTTGATTTAAAATTAAACTAACTACAACGTCAACATATTTCTATAACAAAACAAACACTACATCGATTTTTATGTTTCTGATTTATAATTTGGTTTTGGGATATAATAAGAATTAATTGTATAACATGTGAAACATTTTAAGCAATTATATGCATACATGCATACATACTTATGTATGTCTTCGGATATTGGGTTTGGGGTGAAGAATTTAGGGTTTACCCATCCTCGATTTTCTTAACCTGGATCCCTGTTTCCAGCCCCGTACTTGGTCAACTCGGGAATTCCTGCGAAATGGGGTCAAGTATTGTGTTCTCGTTGAGTAGGGTTTTCATTTTTATTTCTCATTCCGAGTTTTTTGACTTTTTTTCTCTTAGTACATTATATCCCTAAATCTAAAGGGCACGTCTAAAACGAAGCTTCGAAGATTCAAGCTTATGTTTTTAAAAGATAAAACATTTCAACATCTAAAAACTTCATTTAATAGATAGCTCGAGCATTTTTTAACGAACTACACCTAAATGAAAGCTAGTGACAGTGCTGTTGTAGATTGAAAAAAATAAAATTAGATAAATGGCCTTAAATTATTTTGGTCACCTATTATTTATTATTTTACGTTTTTAACAAATAATGAGGTCATTATTATGTTCTTAAAAATAAAGATTTTGATTTAAGGTCATTAAATCATGGAGATACGTGTTCCAGGATTTCCTTACTTAAAAGCTTATTTTGCAAATGTCAAAAGCCGGCAGAGTATAACTCTTATCTTACATTCTTACTACAGCCTAAAGAGTACTAATTTGTTTACAACTTAAAACAAATTTACTTGAAACCAAAATTTAATACGTACATATGTTGAGTTAAAATGAGAATGAAAATTTTAGTGAGAATGAACGAATGAATCATAGCCATCCATTTGGCAAAATCCAATTTTTCCCAAGTTAAACATCTCACAAACGGCTAATCAAAAAATTATAAAAATTGCACCATAAAAATCTGAGTTTTTTTCTCTACGATTAGACATCCATCGTTATATACTTTCGCCGATTTTTTATTTTTTTTGTGCGGTTGAAAACCGGTAACACATGTGTTAGTAGTTGGTAACACATGTGTTATTAGCGACTAACACATGTGTTACCCAATTATTGGTACCATATGTGTTACTTGCAACTAATACATGTGTTACGAGCGACTAACCCATGTGTTACGAGCAGCAGCTAACACGTGTGTTACCAGTTTTCAAAACCTACAAAAAAATGAAAAAAAGAGTTCGTCGAAAGTATACTTTGTGAGATGTCTAATCGAAGAGAGAAAAAAACTGATTTTTATAGTGCAATTTTTATATTTTTTTTACTAGCCGTTTGTGAAATATTCAATTTTTAAAAATGTTAAGAATATTATTATCTTGATAAAATGAATAGTTAAAATTAATTCCTCCATTTAAACTTAATTCTACGTATGTATTAAAAACTCTCTAGATTCCTTCCAAACAGGTAAACATTAGCCTTAATTAAAGTATACTCCATATTTTTACTTCAACAAGTATATAAGTTTACAAAAATAATAGATAAATTAAAATACAGATGGGTGAATACGTTCGTTTAAAAAAGTAATGTTAGAAACAGTAAAAAATGTCTTTTACTACCTTATTAATAACTTACTACAAGTTAGACAAATCCAATCCAATTTATCTAACATTAGAAAACACAAAAAGAAAATATGTTATCATTGATCAGTTTATGTTTAAGGATGCATAGACCCCTTGATGGGAACATGGGGAGAATAAAAACACCTCGTTACAAACAGACAAACAGAAAAAAATTAGATTAAAATAAAATGAAATATTTCAAGTTCTTTATAACTAAAGGTAAATGCTCTTACGTCTATAATTTTCTGTAGGGTTGATTAACCCAACTCTCACTCCACGAGGGCAAACTTCGGAAGTCACATGGTGTACCTTAAATACCAAGGCATGGCTAGAGGTGGCAATTCCTGACCATTTTACTTATATATGGGTCAACTTAGGTTCTGTCTTATCTCAAACGATTAAGTCAAAAAGGTTGAAAGTTGCCCAAAGTTTGTATTTAATACATAAAGCCTAGTACATTATATAGGTGAAAGATCCTAATTATTGGTGTAATAAGTATTTGTTGTTATAGAAATTATGCATCTGCTATATATAAAAACTAAAACAAGAATGAACAAAAAAGTGTAAACAGGCAAACCCAACTTGCCACCTCTAGGCCATGGCTAAGCGATGTTGAAGGTGTCAAAATGGTCAACCATGGGTGATGTGCCTTTCCCAACTAGGAGAAGTACATACAACTGTGTATGTGAGACTCGTTTCCTATTTTCCTCTTATGATCTTTCAATGCTTTGGGAGGTAGAGGAAAAAGTCCAACTTAAATCTTTTATGAGGGTGTGTGTGTAAACTAAGTCAACTGAAATAACACAGCCAACTCAAACACAAACAATCTGATCCCTTGAACATGCTTAAGAGTTATTCCACCACATAAATAGGGTCAATTTTCAGTATACTTGTCCAAACTTAATATTAAAGATATTGTAGAATTCCTTGAAGACAGGTAACATATAGTTGACAATTGAATCAAATGTATATTTTATGATTAAGTTAACAATTAATTAATTTATGTATCTACTTAATAGATATCATACCTTGCATCATTGGGATCTATATATAGCTGCTTGAATTCCAATTCTTTAACCCATCTTCTCATCATCTGATCATCAAAAGCAGCTTAAGTAAATTGCAGTCAAAAGTCAAAACACTCAAGGTTTCAAAAGTCAATCCACTATCATAAATGGCGATCCCTTCTCGTTTGTTGATAGTTTCTCTTCTACTCTCTTGCTTTGTTGCAACTAGCTATGGTGTGACCTTCTCGTCCCTTAATCACACTCTTATAGTTACTGCTTCACCTACACAAGGCCAAGGTTTGACCATAACTGACTTTTATTTAACAAAACCCTGTACTGCATAAAGCTCTACAATTTTATCTTACTTATCTTTAAATTTAATTTTGCAGTTCTGAAGGGAGGAGAAGATAAGATCACTGTGATGTGGTCACTCAACCAGACCTTCCCTGCTGGGACAGACTCAGACTACAAGACCGTAAAAGTCAAACTTTGCTATGCACCTATTAGTCAAAAGGACAGAAAGTGGAGGAAAACGGTGGACCTATTGAAAAAGGACAAGACCTGTTTACAAAAGATTGTGGCTAAGCCATACATGGCGTCAAACAATTCATTTACATGGACAGTAGAGAAAGACGTACCCACTGGAACATATTTCGTGAGGGCCTACGCGTTCAACTCTCAGAACGTACAAGTAGCCTATGGTCAGACCACAGACGCTAAGAAAAGTACCAACTTGTTTGAGGTCCAAGCGATCACGGGTCGCAGCACGTCGCTTGATATTGCGTCAATCTGTTTTTCGGCTTTCTCCGTAGTTGCATTGGCTGGTTTCTTCTACATGGAGAAGAGTAAGGCAAAGTCATCTGTACAAAAATGAGATTATCAACAGGGTGGAATTATACAGAAAAGAAAAAAAGAAGAATTATAATTTGTTTTTATTATGGTGGTGTGCTGCATAACTTGTTACAGATTCGCTTACAGGCGAACTGTTGGGAAGCGCAGATAAATAATAGATTGTTGTAATAGAACTGAGTTAACCATGCTTTTCTTTTTCTCTTTCATTGTTTTGGATCCAAATGTCAAGTTAAAAAAATTTGTCCAATATATTTTCTAAGTCAAACTTTTTATATGATCAGCTAGGCATATATGATTAAATGGAAAATTGATATGAAACAACATTTAATTATTGTTGCTTCCTTCCAGGTTCGAGTGAGCATACAGATTATAAGAAACGGTTTTGCTATATATTCAAGTTCATTGATGTCTTGATAGTTTTAGTAACTTGTGATGTATATTATAAAAGTGAAATAACTTTGTTGACTGCAACATAAGCATGAGATGATGTTTATAGACTAATCATTTACATATCTATACAAACTTAAGCGTAGCATCATGTAAATGGAAGTAATTCAGAAACAAAATGGAGTGGCGTACTTTGCTATTGAGGTCTACGGGTATGTGTTACTCGATTTAATTAAAATAGAGTTTGTCACAGAAGTACATGAAAGATAGTTGACAAAATTTATGACAAACCTACCAACTTAATATTAACTACAAAACAAATGTACATACTTAATTGAGTTAAAGAAAACAAAATACATACCTGACCCACCAGATAACATCACAGATCAGAAACGGGCTTTATTCTTTTGTTACCTTCTAGAATCTTGAAGCATACACTATGTAAGAGCATTATTCCGTTCTTTAATTCTTTGTATAATCAACTGACAAGTGTATCACAAGGTAAATCATTTATTGAAGGAAGACTAGGCGGCCAGAACAAAATTTATTGATAATGATCGGCTATACAAAAACAAAACAAGACAAAAAACTTTAGCAGAAACTCCAAGCTAAAGCCAACGAAAAGAGGGGGGAAGAGGGGACCCGTAAAAATTAAAATCTTGGGAAGAACAAACTCGAAATCCAAAAGCCGTAACGCGACGATTCATGCATTTTAATCGCATATATCAAAACAGCTACAACAAAAAAAACCAAAAATCCAATCACTTGTCAGTTGTCAGGTGCCGACATATTGCTCCCTAGACAACCGAGTGGTATATCCCATGAAACTTCTACTTGGAAAAATAACTTCCACTAACACATTCACTTTTGGTTTGTGGTTAAACAGTCTCCTATATCTATCTTGCCATACGTACACTACCATACCCAAATAGTAATCTTTACATTTCGTTTTACCTTTGAACCTGAGAAACAAGATAACGTCCATTGACACTATGCTACCTGTTTCCCTGCCAAAAGGAAATGGTAGGACCCTTTCCCCCAACTGTTTATCAACAAATTGTCATTACTAAATGACAGAACATTCTGGTCTCACATGAACACAGCGTACAATACAAGCTCTGTGTTAAATCTCTTGTTTTCATGCCTAGAAATAGTGAGACTAAGAATTATTGGATTCTGGATATCATGTAACCCTAGGCATAGTCAGGCGAATTGCTTAATTATCCAGATTGTAGATTGATTATTACCATCTCTGGACACAAATTTTCAACACACACCACATGATCACGCCAATTTTAGCTTATTCTTCAATGATATCTCTAGCTAAAGTTTCTTGCAAGAACATACAAATTTATTATCGTCTTAATCATTATAATAGCCGGTGATCTTAATTTCAGAAGTAAAATATATAAATAAAAAATAACCACAAGAATTGTAGAATGTGGGAGCTCGAGATAAGCAAGAGGTAGTGTGAATAGACTAATCTTTTCCATATCTACATCAGAAAGTCAAACAATGCATTAACAAACTCACAGAAGTTAAATAATATGGAGTGACGTACTATTGCTTCAGAGGTCTATGTTCTACTTAAATTTAATTAAAATAAATCATGCATGCCGATGAGTCATTAAAGTACATGGTACTATGCTAGTCAGTTGACAAAATATATGACATATCTAAATCAATTAGCGAATAAATATATATGCTTAAGCTAAAGTATTATACACATTAAAAACTTAAGAAAATACAGATAAGCAAATAGCAGTGGTTTCACACTACAATTTACCTCTGAATTAACTTAAGGATCTTTTACCAATTTTTTAAATAACTGAAACAAATAGTAGTGTGAAGTATGAAATTATGATAATCAAGTACTCAATATTTAAGAATATTGTCGTAGGGTGTCTTGATTCAGTAGGTATCTTATAAAAGGGATGAACAAACTAGCTTTTAAGTAGTGTCCAATTTTATATTGAGAGGGAAATCACAAGAATAATATATTACCTCGGCCTTAGAAACTATGCAGCATATCATAAGTTAATCTAGATAACTCCTTTATTAAAGAGTCAGCACAAACCAAAGCAAACTGATCCTTTGAACATACTTAAGGGTTAATCCACCTATTACAGTATATACTAATACAACTGTCATATTAAAAATTAAAATAAGATAAAAAAACAATAAAATATAAGGCAAGTTGTTTGTATTTTTTAATTTATATGTTATTCATTAAACAAGATTGTTTAGGATGATAAACAATAAGTTTATTTCTCACCTAGTTGATGGATATCGATACCTTGCATCATTGGCATCTATTTATACAGCTGCTCAAAAGCCCATCTTCTCATCATCTGGTCCTCTGAACCAACATATGCAAATTGCCTTCACTTTTCGTCCTACAGTTTGAGGTCTAAAAGTAAACCAATCGTCAATGGCAGTCTATTCTGGTTTCGTGTTGGTTTGTCTTCTGCTCTCTTGCTTTGTTGCAACTAGCTATGGTGTGACCTTCTCTTCCCTTAATCATACTCTCATAGTTACTGCTTCACCCACAACAGGGCAAGGTTTGACCATACTTTGACTTAACATAATCCAATACTTCATAGATCATAAAAATCAAATTGTATAGCTATAGATGCATAAAGTACTAAAGTTTATTATTGATTTTCAGTTCTGAAGGCAGGGGAAGATAAGATCACGGTGATGTGGTCATTCAACCAGACCTTCCCAGCTGGGACAGACTCAGCCTACAAGACCGTAAAAGTCAAACTTTGCTACGCACCTATTAGTCAAAAGGACAGAAAATGGAGGAAAACGGTGGACCTATTGAAAAAGGACAAGACCTGTTTACAAAAGATTGTGGCTAAGCCATACATGGCGTCAAACAACTCATTTACATGGACAGTAGAGAAAGACGTACCCACTGGAACATATTTCGTGAGGGCCTACGCGTTCAACTCTCAGAACGTACAAGTAGCCTATGGTCAGACCACAGACGCTAAGAAAAGTACCAACTTGTTTGAGGTCCAAGCGATCACGGGTCGCAGCACGTCGCTTGATATTGCGTCAATCTGTTTTTCGGCTTTCTCCGTAGTTGCATTGGCTGGTTTCTTCTACATGGAGAAGAGTAAGGCAAAGTCATCCGTACAAAAATGAGATTATCAACAGGGTGGGAATTTATATTCTACTACTTGATGCATATCTAATAGGAAAAAAGTATCATAGTTTGATTTCACAACATTATTGTACTACATAACTCAACAAAAATCACCTATTAGTGTAGCATTCTGAAGGGCGAATCATTGAAGTATAGTTATCTGTAATATAGTTTTAACATGTTTGTTTGTTAAGATATATAAGAAGACGTACTCTTTTTTCATGTCTGATAAATAAATGTTTTAACCGTGGAAGTCAAGATACTGAAAAAGTATTATTTACATACTGTGTACAACGTTTCAGTACTTTTGTCAAACATGTAATTAATGTAAAACAGCATCTTGCCTGCAGACAATTTACCTGTTTCCCTGACCGCAGTTCGGATACTGTTGAGAGTACATGTTAATTATCCGGCAGTGAGAATCTGACCTAATTTATTAAGAATAAAGGTAGGAGAAAGATAGAGGATTCAACTTATCTAAAATATGTTCCAAACTTAGTCAAGATTGACCGTGCTTAAAAGTGCATTCAAGCAACATTGAAAAGCTTAAAACATGTTTCATTTCAAATCTCACAAGGAAATTGATTCAATACAAAAGAGAATATAATTAGCGGTTGAAAACCATTTCGCTGTTAGCCATACGGTCAGTACCAATAAGTGATAACCTATCTTCAAAAACATCTATATATCCAAATGCATCTGTACCCGGAGGGCATTCTAAAGCAGCTTCAAGTACTCGATGATGTACCCCATGAGAGTCAACCGAGTGTCCACCTTTATGATCATGACCACCTAAGCAAACTTTCACACAGTCATACCGGTGAATCACATCCATAACTTCATCATAATTCCATAAAAGTGATTCTTTTGATGTGGCTCCAGGATCTAAGGGAATATGGCAACATACAACAACTTTTTGATTAGAATTTGTCGCATCTTGGAGTGTGTCATCCAACCATTTCAACTGTTCATTCCCAACTCCACCATTGAATTTCAGGAACCTTCTTTCATGATCCGCTAATCCATCTGGACTATTTTTGTCTTCATTAGGATTCTTCATAGCAAGCAAGTTCAAAGCTTCAACTGTATGAGGATGATCAAGAGGCCAACCAATAGCACTAACATCGTAGGCATCAAGAACAACAAATCTATACTCTGGGATTGGTGAAAAATCATAGTAAGCACATTTATCGTCGCTAGGAATTGACAACAAAGGAAGCAACGTGCTTCGAGGGAGATTGTAAAGACAATGATTTCCAATCATGTGATACACAGGACCACTAAACTTGTCGAATTCTTTAACTACTTTCTTGACAGCATTTAAAGATTGATCCTTGGGACAATACCCATCAACAATATCACCAAGATTGAGTGAAAAACTGATGTTTTGGAGATTATTCCATTTCTGTATTGCGTTTTGCAACACGAGAATGCTGTTTCTGTAATATCGAGGAACACCAAGGAATGAACGCCCGTCGGGAATGTCAGCATATTGAACATCAGTGATAACACCAAATGAGAAAAGAGGCTGTTTCCCTTGTGGTACTAATCCATTTGGGTTCCCCATTCTTGGTTAACTATCCTATGAAAAAACATATTAAAAATGTATCAAAATAAGCACGGGTATATTTCACTGCTATCAACATTTTACATTTATTGAATTAAATCACCTTGATTACTTTTCTATAGACTATGTAGGTTAAATACATCAAGTGTTACTTAATTTTTCAGTAGTGTTTAAAAATAAAAAATTTCACGTTTGTTTAGTTGCAATGTGAACACGTTTTATGTTTTTCGAGTTTTCCTTGGAAATTTTTTCTGAAACACAGCTCCTATTTTCTGAGTAACCGCACACAAAGTTTTTTTTTACATCAGATAACATCTCCAAATGTATATCGGATTTTGAGGTTAGTTAAAAAGATGTGATAATAGAATGTAATTAGCCATAAAACTTGGGATGATCATACAGACAGAAAAAACAAAGCAGCAGCCCTAGTTATAAATCGAGAGTAAAAAATGCTTTGAAAAAAAGAAAAATAATTTGAACAAAATGGAAATAACTAAGTAAGATTAGTACATGATATCATAAAGTAATTAATCTGAAACTGCAAGAATGAAGCGGGTGATGAAAAAAACTTACGATCAAATTGAGCTCCCAAATGGAGTGGAATCAACAGATAGATACAGAAAGTGAATGAATCAATGCAAGTGATTGTGTATCGACTACCAGAATCTTTAATCGTTAACCTTTTTAGGGAGGTATTTTCTTCCGATATTGGACAAATTAAGAATACTTTTTTGCCCCCAAAATAACCCGAATATAGAATTGCCGACGTGTTTGGAAGGCGTTCCTCTTCTTCTCTTTCTGTTCTTTACGTTATTACGGAGTTTTATATTAATTTTTCGTTAAAATTTAAATTAATTCAACTTTTATTTATCTATTCTATCTTTATAACTATAACATGTTCGACTAGAATTTCCGCTGTCCCGCAATAAATATTTTACAGGATCAGTCCCTATTTCATATAAAAAATTTAACACAGACCAATCTGACCATAAGATGTAAACAAAGCCTGTGACTAGCCATATTAAAAAGAATAATTATTTTATTAACTAGCTTAAAATAAATTATTATAAGCCACTATAAATAAATCATAATATTGATCCCTGTGTTTATATTTACCATTTTAATTCAATAACCCTTCATGAAAACATATTATATGTTATAATTACTCATTACATCAGCAGCCATAAAAATTCATTTTTAATTGCACGCAAATGACAATTTTAAAAAAGGGTCACTCTTGCCGATTTGCTAAAACTTAAAGGGCTAAAATTAAAAGAAATCAGTTAATCCCTCTTACCCACACGATTGTACAGATAATCTGCAAATATTTTAAATTTCCGATTGTTCAATATGCGAGTGTATGTGAAGTTTCTTCGATTAGCTAGACAACTTTAATACTAAACCTTTATCGTTCCCAACTAACTCATATAATCATACAAGAGTTTCATTTGATTGAGTTTATAATATGTGGTGCCCAAAGATACAGATTTTAGTTTCACCAAAAAACATAGTACGCCGGAGCAACCGTGACTCTCTATTGATGCTGCTATTGGAGTTTATTCATGTTAACGGTAAGCAACCAGGCCCGACCCTGGGAATGGGCAAATTATGCGACCGTTCAGGACATCAAATCGGTAAGGGACATCATGTTTTTAGTGGAAATTACTTCATAATAGGTTCAAATCTTTAACTTTGCAATTTACAAATATTTGAGAAATTGAAAAACACAGGAGGCGAGGTCGCGAGGAAGAAGACGGCGTACAGGGAAAAGGAAAAGAAATAATGGGCCATGAGTATGAAATGATGATACTATGGCCCAAGTAAATTGCACATCCATGTTTCTATTTTAAATGATGATGGGCCTAAAAAGAAATAGCCCAATAGGAATGTAAATTGTTATAGGGTAGGTGAACCATGCAGACTGCATCAGAAGGAAAATTAAACATTCAAACAGTAATCGTCAATTTTATATATCACAAAATCAATACATACATTGTTTTGTAAATGTGGTTTCTTCTCAAGAGAAAGGAATTCAACTAATATTAAACTCATTGATCAGACTAGTCGAATTGCAAGGATTAAGGGGCATTTTTTGTTGTAGCGTTGACTAGGTTCCAAACCCCTATAAAATAGTTTGTTGTAGCGTTGCTTGCTAACAAGGGGTTGTTTTTTGGTCGACTCGCCCTGAGCATCAAAAAACTCAGGACCGACCTTGTAAGTAACTAGTCTGACATATCAGTTCAAATCCTATGAGAGCTAATCAAAGATCTAGGTGAATGCTTACCTTATCGGAAGTAGTGGATCGCGCTAGAAAAACGCCCCTTAGAAGAGTCTCCTTCAACTCCCACTATTGTGTCCATATATGATAACATATAGCAACATAATTGATTAAAACAAGCTATTGAGTCTCATAAGAGACCTGACTTCAAAATCCGGGTTAAAGCTTATCTCACTTGGACAAAGAAAGATTTGGTCACCAGAAAAACACACAAATGACTACCAGTTGTGTTCTTCTATTTCCTTCCCTTTTTACAGATCTCAGCTTCGTTCTTACTCTCTTTTGTGCATTAAAAAGTTTCTTGCGTAACACCTTGAATGGTGTCACCAAAAGTTTTACTCTTCAAAAAAAGGAGAGGTTGCGCTCCTCTTTGTAGCAGCTAATAGACCACCAAACCTTCTCATGATAATTCTTTTTCTACCCAAAAATAGTAAGGTTTCTAATGAATACCTTCTTATCTCTATTACCTTTTTACCCTCTAAATTTGTAGTGTTGTTACAATAAATGTGATCATATTTAAATTAAATTTGTAGTCTGTTATTCAATATGCCCAACACCCAAATTAACTTAAATAAATCTATTTAATAAGTCTTAAGACATCAAAACAAGTAGCTTGATTGGTTCGAATCAACTAGAAGAAATGTCCATGTAGAGAAGAATAACTTCATAATTTTATATAATTGGGGTGTTACAACAACACTGTCACATCATCTCGCTCCATTTGCTCTTATTAGTTCACCATTCTTTTGTGAAGAAGATAGGATTTTTAGTTTCAAATTGTACAGAAAAAACTTTGAAAATTTATATTGTGTGTATATTTGTTGTTATTGTTTGTTACATAAGAAGACATCTTTTTATATGTTCTATATATAAATAATAAATTAATTGTATACAATAGAAAATTTTAAAATTCACCTCATACAATAGTAAATTATGTTAAATTTAATACATTTTGAAACATTAAATCAGAGAGATACACAAGACTATACTAATACCATACCATGTAAATGATAAAGTACAAGTAAAGTTGAATAATTATACATTGTATTTTATTGGCATCAAGATTCCATACGAATAATAAGATAAAGATATCTAATATATGATTTATATGTCGTGAACTTTAGGTATGATCTACGAGCACCGCACCGCACGTGTGAGAAGATGGATGACTCGACAACAATCATGTCTATACACAAATAAACACACTTCAAAGTTCAAACAGCTAAAGTGATCAATAATTCTGTAAAGACCATGTCTTGTACAAGGTCATCACAAATAGCTAAAGTGGTCAATAATTCGAGCATGAATAACTTCACCCCGTTAAATTCATAAATATCTATCATGACAAAATTGCACATTCTGTGAAGACCATTAGGCATTAGCTACTTTGTATAGTGAAATAATGTGACAAAATTATGAAGAGGATACTAGGCATACTCAAAAATTGTTGTACACTATATCTTTGTATACTGTAAAACTTTCCCCTAACCAAATGTTGCCATTGCAAGTTTTCCTATGGCTCTCCCTCCAACATTCGCCATCTTTATGACGGATAAATTATGCCGTAACCCCCACCCCACTTTGGTAAGGAATAGCAGATGACTTGAACCTTTGGTTATCTGATACATTATGGGGTACTTTCAATGTTACCAGCACCAAGAATCTGATTAATGAGCTTTTTCGGCAGTTTCTTCTTTGCCTGAAAAAAATAGAATATACATATATAAATCCAACAAGTTTTTCTTTATTGATTTTTGGCTAGAGAAAAGACGAATCTTTGCATGATTAAAAACTGACCTGATAATGTCTCATATGCAGTATTGGCTCACAACCTACATCCGCGATTGATTTCCCTTTCGGTGTATGTGAACTAAACCGTCCAGCTTCATACCGTGTTAGAGCATCTATACCAAGAGGTAGGCTACTACAGACTTTCAGGAGTGAAGTAAGGGAGTTCATCTGGTAGACCATAAGATGAAGAAGAAAATAAGAAGTCCATCTAAACAAACAAAGATTATGGGAACAATATCCCAACGATTAAGCTATAATAAATTCAATAAAAGTTCAATCTGAGAATGCTTGATGAGGCTGGAAAAAAATAAATAGGAAAAAAGGGATAGTTAGCTAATTATTAGAGCAGTTGACCAATGTCTTATAATGTATGTTATAAAGCCGAAGGTGCCACTATGTCCTACAGACAGTTTCGCAGGATCTCTAAGAGGCTACCACAAAAGTATTAGACATGTTTATATAAGTTAGCTAAAAAAGAAAATGGGTTAACCGGGTCAAAAAGATCAATAGTCTCCCATAGCTTTACTAAAAAACTAAGATTACTATTATAATAAATTAGTTTTTTGGAAACGTGGTTTAATACACATTAAATTTCCAAAATAAGATAGACAAAAGTGTTGATGAGCAAGACTAAACCTGTTTGAACCTACGTTAAAAATTGCGCATTTGGACCCGTTAATCCAACCCATCCCACCCACCAAATTTGTCACCTCTTGTAAAAAACATAAAAGAATTTAACAAACCTTCATATATGGACAGGATGCGCAGCCACCATGAAGAGAGCATCCCTCACCACTTGCAACTCCTGGTAATACAGAGACGTTCAAAACGCTACCCAACTCGCCCAATTTTAAGCCTGTTGATGAACTCTGCGAAGTTGTGGTCACAGCATCTGAAGAAACTGGAAAAACTATCTCAACACTAACTTTTCCTTCCCTAGAAGAAGATCCTGTGGAACATAACAGTTGACGAACAGCTGCAACAATTGAGGTCACCATTCCGGATTCTGTTCCCAATACAAACTGAAGATGGTCGTCAACATTTCTATCCAGAGACTCTTGTACCCTACTCTTTATAAAATCTAATATGTTTTGGGTGGACCCTACCACCCCCATTCCTCTCCTTTTAGCTTCCATAGCCAAAGAGAACATTTCACCAGGGACCTCAAAATGAGCAGTAAGAAATGCATCACAATACATGTCATTGATCTTTTCCACAACATCATGTCCAAAAAGATGATGAACAATGCATGTTCCATCCTGACACAATCAATTCATTAATACGCTTGATAAAAAAGTAAAAACATATGCAGCAGTAAAAAATTATAACTTCAGAAGTCAGATTCTGACCGTAGTAAATGGATTACCTGAAAATAATGTAGCCGAGGTAGCAATGCCTTGATTGAGTTTCTGTTATGATCTGGATGTATCTTTGATATTTCTTCATCAGTCATCAATGTCATCTGCTGAAGCAACTCCACAATATTTGCACCCATGTAAGAATCAGGACCATACCATACATTCAAGTTTGGAACTTCAGCAAAGGCCTGATAAATAGCCGCAGTAGGTTGCTTTAGTAAAATGAAAAATATAGGTTTCTTTATCTAACTGGAAAACTGTAAGTACACAAATGATAATGTAAAAGCCACCTGCAAGATGGTTGGCACAACATTTGAAGATGTACATGTGATAGTAGGTACAAGTTCGTGTGCATGAGCTTTTGTTTCTAGTGAGGTATTAATGTAGACGACATGCAGTGAAGGAGAAGTAATAGAAGCTTCAGAGAGATAATCCATATATGCGGGACTCGATGCAGCAACAGCTAACGAACAGCTGATCTGTTCATCAGACATCCTGTACACGCCAACCTGAAATAGACCACATAAGTCGTTATGTAACTGAATTGTAACATATTGGAATTCTATACTGTTAGTAAAATTTTCTATAAGAATACAACTCAAGGAACCGATTGACAACCCATCCATAGAGAACAAGATTTAGTTAAACAAGACGGAATGCGAATTAGAAAAATGGTAAATGCTACAAACAGGAGGCAATTACCAAGACATTCCCAAAAGACCTTTCACAGAGACGGCAAACACAGGCACACATGCCCTCCCAAAGATAATCAGATGAGATATAATGCAATTTCGGCTATTCTTATGAAGTTGATTCATTGGTGACCTTTGACTAATCACACTCACTTCGACTGCTATGGAATCCACTTGTAAATATATAATATTGCATAAAACCATACGAACTTTTAGATCATTTTATTTATTCCATTCACCTAGATTTTAATCAAACTTTACTGTCTACAACAATGATATGATAGTACCTTATACAAACTTTACCATCTATAGTCGCAACATATATATATTTTTTTAAGTTACTCTTTACATTGCTTTTATATATGATCACGTAAATTCTCAATTGATTTTATCTCATGAGTACCGAGTATAGAACTTTAACTATCTTAGTAGCTAGCAGAATTTTACTTTACAAGGACAAACTATATAACCAGCTTTACGCAAACACTTTAATTAAATGCAAGCTTGTCTCCGTGTGATATATACACATTAACAATGATATAGTACCTCTGTCTTTATTTCTTTAAAAAGAATCCATTTAATGTAACAAATAATTTAAATGTGAATAGTTTTATGCAGTGGTTAGATATATATTAACACAGTGATCTTTCACCAACCGTTCTAGACAAGTACATATCCAAAATATACGTATAAGTTGATAGGGACACTGATACGAACTTATCTTCTAAACATATATAAAAAATTATTCAAGCATGTAGTTTAAAACTTAATAATTATGCAAATTAAGAGTCTTGTTTCCTACCTCTTTAGTCATGCATAAAGTTAAAAAAAACACACATGTAGAAGGCTTCTTTTGCTGCAAATTACATAAGTTGTGAGTTGCGCATTAGTTTCAATAACAAATCAGGGGATCCATCTTAAAACCAGTCTAAGATGTATTTCCTATATGTGAACTCATTAATCTAGTCAGACCCCTCACCATTAGCTGCCTCCAAAGCTTCCACGCGACCAAATCATTTAAGTGGAGTAGACCATCTATGAAACATGTGAACCACTAACTCACCCAATATGCAACAAAGAGGTAACTTACATTCATATAACTCATCACATCATTTGTACTTTCTTTGTGTAGAATCACTAGTCTTGATAATTATATTAACACCGTTGCATGCATAATTTTATGCTATTAGATTCCTCAACTCATAACTAGTCATAACATTATAATAGCACAGTTGCTTGCATAACTTATCACTACTGGATTCTCCCTACTCATCATGAACAAAATAAATGCATAAATCAAACAAACTGTAAGAAAATGAAGGTTGTTTAATAAAGCTTACCTCAGGATAACCAGCCTGATCAAGAATTGCCCGTACATTTTCCGACATAAAATCCACCCCTAAAACAGCAATAAACTTGCACCCTGCTTTTGCCATGGTCACCGCACTATCCGCCATAACCAACGAATCCGATATATAAATATGAGGCCAAAGCTTCTGTGCAGAAGTTAGAACACCTTGCACCTCGGGGTCCATATAAAAATGAGCAACAATCCCAATCTCCTTTTCCTTCAACAAATTTGCTAGCTCTTTAACCTTTCCATCATCCGGAAACAAAAACCTCGCCTACAATTATACATAAAATGTAAAACAAACAATATATCAATCTATCACATCAATATAAGAAACATCTAAAACTCCAACCTGAGCCTCAGCAAAACTTCCTTTCGCGTCAATTCCATCTGCAGTGATGGCCAAAGACGGAAACGGTTCACCAATAAACTGTCCATCTCGTTCCGCTACGATAGCTTTAGTTCTTTTCTGCATGCTGATTAACACATTATGCCAAGTATTAACCCTAGAATCAACAACTTTCACTCCATGCAATCCACCAATATTCAATTCCCCTAAATCATCGCTTTTCAATGACAACACTTCCTCTGGTTTCGCACCATCAAGCACCGAAATCAAACACGAACAGAATCCTTTCGTTATCTCCGAATCACTATCAGCTAAAAATCTCATCAATCCATCACTATCCATCCGCACATCAAGCCACACCTGTGCCGTACATCCCATCACTCGATTCACCGTCGATTTCAACGATTCGTCAAACTCCGGTAACCGCTTCGCATAATAAATCAACCGTTTCACGCGGTCAATTGGTTCGGAAATCGAGTTGAACTCAGAAACGAGGTTTTGAAGCTTTGAAGTAGCAGATAAATGGTGGTCGGAAGTGAACGACGGCGTGATAGTGACGGCGGAGCATGATGATGTCGATCTAGGGTTTCTGGAAATATGAATTGAAGGAAACGACGAATTTGTAACGGATTTAACGGTTTTGGTGAAATTAAAAGGGGTAGGGTTAGGGTTTGTAAGTGTATTGTTGAAGTAATATGAAGTAGAAGATGAATACGTGGCCATTGCCGGAAATTTTTGACGGTGAATGATACGCCGCCGTGTGTATGGAGAGCAGAGAAGGTGATAGATATAGTGAATGCCGGGATAGCAAAGAGACCATGTATTTTATCGATTTAACCCGCGAAAATAATTAAAAATAATACTTCTTTTGGAATAATATTTAAAAGCTACTGGTGTACGTATCTAACGATATGTTTTATGTGCACCTTTTTTCTTTTATTCTTTAGAAACGCAGTTTTACTTTTCCATACTTATCTAGCACACATAATATAATATATAATATATAATAAATTTATATCTATATCTATATCTATTTATATATTAAAAAAATAAGAGATTATTATATTTTACCACATAGATAAAATGACACGTAACGTAGATAGAGTTAGATAATATCTAAGCAATTAAATTAATTAATTAAAAAAACTACGAACCCTATTCAAATACTAATCGAAAAATAATATTAAACTATTAAACCTATAAAAATCATAATTATACTATTTAAGTTAAATAATTATAAAAATTATTTAACTTAAATTGCCGTGCAATGCACGAGTTTATATCTAGTTATATATATATAAATACTTTTCACGAGACTTTAATTTACTACCTCTTAGTTGAAATGCTCCTCACATATTGCTACACTATAAATTTTATAGTTTTTGTACACTTATCAAAAAAAGAACTTTCTTTTATGATTTAAAATTTAGATTTGATCATTTTATTATGTAAATAACAATAGATAAATTATTAGCTATTAATACATAATTGTAGTATGGTTGGTCAATTTAATTTTAAAGTTTATCATTGGTTTTATTTTAAGGTTATTCTTTTACTTTGTAACAATTTATATAATTATAATTAAGAGGTTCAGACGAATTGTGAGATTTGCATACCAAACGAAAGTAAACATGAACGAATTGTATAATTACAATTAGTTATTAGTCATAACATATAACAAAAGAAATTCAAAAAAGAAGAATATATATTTGAATATTTAAAAGGGTAGAAAACGCATTTTCCAAAAGTCAGAGGACTTTAAGAATCCAAATAGACACCGCTTATATATATTGTAGAAAACAAAATGACCAAAGGCACAAAGATATGGTTGTCCTTTTCTTGAAAAACTTAAGAGTTATAACAACACACACCAATTTGAAAGTTTGTTACATAATAATAATAATAATAATAATAATATCCTTAGAATCAAGTAATATGGAAAAGTTGACCTTATATAAATGGGATAGTTGGTCCGTTTAGAACCTTTGCTTTTTTGGTAGGGACTAGAGAACCTTGAAGGCCACCAAGGAATTAAGGGGCGGCGGACCTTATTCTTCTCGCTTTTGTGATCTATTTTGACCCAATTGCGATTCTAGGTTCCCCACTCACAATTTGTAGCCAAATTCACTTTGTAAATCGTATCATTGTATTCTTCTCACGTATAGTGTCTTTTCATGTGTTGAAAGAGTGCAAATCAGATTTGGAGTCCGTTTTTGTTGTTTGTTTCCAAAGTTTTCTAATTTGTTGCAAGAAATAGCTCTACTTTGATTGTATGTTTTCCTTTATTTAACTTTGTCATAACTTTCTTATTAATTTTCCTCTAAGGTTTTGTTACAAAGTACAAAATGGTTTTTGGACAAACACGTACTTTCCTAACCAATAGGGGATGGTTGTGAGGCGAAGGGATGTTTAAGAGATTAATAAAAGAACCTGAAAGGCCAAAAAGTGATGTGTGGTTCTTGCGATGACGAAATACCTATAAATATAGATATCTATTGTGAATCAACGCTTTGAAATGGTTTGAGAAAAATTTAAAGGATGATGATATCTATGTCTATCAAGTAATCCAATCCGAACTTATTTCAGAAACTCCATACATATATATATATATATACTCTTTATAAATTATTTATCATTTTCTTCCTTAATATTTAATATGTGAATATGCAAATTGTTTGTTTTATCATTTTATCAACTCAAATAATACGACATGTTATTATGAAAAGTCAAACATTTACACAATAAAATATATTTATATAATATTATACAATATTGTTGTGAGAAGTTTAATTAGAATACACAAACTCTTGTTATTTAAAAAAAGAATCACATAAATATCTATAATTTTGAAATTCATACACATAATTTTCACTTTTTTAAATAATGTTTTTTATTTTAGAATATATTTGTGTTGTTATCCTTCTTAATGTTACGATATGTTTATTAAGATTATGAATCTATAACAAGTGCTTCATCTAAAAAATATCATTTGCTTCAACTTTATGACGATCACTTCATTTTTCATCGATTTTAAAATTTTTTCTGCTGCATTGTGCGGGTAACTTACCAGTCTGTATCATAAAAGATAAATCAAACTCTCTAAACAATAAACAAGTTACTGAGATGGAAGCTCAAACAACTCATTCTCTTTCGCCAAACATAATCTCAAACTATTTAAATGATCTTAGAAATTAGATTCTTTCTTTATGCTTGCAAAAATGAACTCAGAAAGATCTTTTAAATAATTTCAAGTCTTGCTGTGAGTCTACTGTCGATGGATAGTGACAAAAGTATCAGCACTTCTGATAGATACATCAAAATTATATATTTCAAAATTATATCGTACACATAAATAATACAGAATAATATACCGTTTGTGTACCTATCAAAAAAATATGATTATATATCACCGCCTATTAATGTTCTGTTAGAAGTTCTCTTGAGCATCTTTCCTTACCTTGATCCAATAGTCGATCTCAAATTATATTCAACCATGTAAACTAAAAAAAGATAGTATTAAAAAACATTTTAACATATTAAAATTATAAACCAATCTGATCCAACTCAAATAGAACATACTTCCTGACCAGGAAACAATGGTACAACAATGGAGCCAATTTCATTTATCAAAGTAGGTAGCAAGAGAGAAGGAATTTCAAACAGAGTATATCGAAGAAAAAATAAGTGAGAAACATCAGTGCTAGATCATGACATCACATATCCAAAGTTGAAGTTATTCTAGGGATTGTACATAAGTTGAGGTTATAGCTCAGTCAATGAGACGTGCCTGACGATAGCCTATTTGGTCCTGCGCAATTTCTCAGACCAAACCATTGAATGCATATGTACACGGAAAGAGCCTGCCACCATTGACGTAAACATCATATCTATTTCCAATTGACCATCATTAAACTTTTACAGCTTGTACATATTGTGCCTATTATCGTCTAAGATGATCCCTGGTGAAGAAAGGATGTCTTAGAGCTGCACGTGCAGTTAGCCTCTCTGAAGGATCATACCTCAAAAGCCCTTGCAACAGGTGAATCAGATCACCTGCCGAGTGGTCTACATGCTGCATGATCAAATTCTGCATTGCAAAATCCCATTATTAAGAGAAAGTGCATGACCAAAAATCTTAACAAAAACAGAAGGTAAGGTTTTCATATAGACCTGAAGCCGAGGTAGCTTCGTAACGGCTTTAACACTATCTCTTGAGGCAGCACCCTCTGGCCAGTCCAACCTACCCTTCCTCACATACTTCTCTGCATGTCGGCTGTGGGGATGTTGGCATATAATTAGTTGTTGCAAGACACTGCCAGTCGTTTTTCAAACACGATTAAAGAAAGAAACGAAAAGTCAAAGAGAACACTAACTCTGCGCTCTTTAACATGTGGGCTGGCAACAAACCAAGAACCCGCTCCATCATTGCAAGATGTTCCAAGTTTTCGTGTGTTTGGAACACAGCTTCACCCTGTTAATAGTATTAGAGTTGATCATAAGCATTAAGAATAAATAGTAACACCAGAGTTATGGTGGATTCAAGTTTATACTTACTGAGCAAAGCTCCACAAGAATGCAACCAACACTCCATATATCACATGGGTAGCTCCACCCAAGTCCTGTTCGAAGCAAAGATTTACTTTGCAAACACAGAATCCATAACTTAAAAATGCATATTAAACTGAGACCAAATTACATACCTAATATAACTTCTGGTGCACGATAATGACGAGTAGACACAATGTAGTTCTGATCCTGGCGATCATATGTTGTACTACCAAAGTCAATCACTTTGATGGCACTGGATTTCGGGACCCTTTTGGAATAGGAAGAATCTTTTGGTGATCTTGGTGAACCCTGGAACATAAATATAAAGAAAGAGAATACTGTTAGAGCATCAACCACCAACGTTGCCACAACAATAGCAGTGCCAAGCAAGTTACCATTACCTTGTAATCAGGCACTTTCACATACTCTGGGGAAACTAGGAGAATGTTTTCAGGCTTCAAATCAGTGTGTATTAGCCGCAAATCATGCATAACTGCAATACATACAACAAAAGTCAATCAATCTATTCATTGCACAGGTGAATAAAATTTGAAACTTTAAAATCGGTTAACTGCGAAAGAGATTTTCTTTTTTCAAAAGAATAATAGAAAAACAAAAAGAAACTAATTTTGAACAGATGCAACAAGGCCTGAAAACAAAAAAGTAAATATAGAAGAAACTAGCTTAAGCAATTACTACACACATGCTATACATTCCAAGAGTTGTCTGCCAATCTCCCGAACTAGGTCAATTGGAAATGAGCGATAATTGTTTTTGCGTAGAAAATCATATAAGCTTGGTCCAAGCTTCTCAAAAACCTGTAAGACCATTTAAATGCACCCAACAACTTAACCCCAAAACCTTTGTCAATCTGGGGAAACAAATCCACCACATTAATCATATCATAGACTTACAATACAGATATGGTTACGATAGTCAAACCAGTTCCTTATTTGTACACAACTGCAAGGAATAAACCAATTTAACAACACAAACACAGACATAATATAACCCTAATGCAAATAAATAACATTTCACAAGGACCTAATGAAGGTTTTTTGTCACTCACCGATTGCCACCTTTGTCGTGTTTACCAAGTTGTTGCAACACGTCAATCTCTATCATAGCTGCTTCTCGATATTTCTTAATGCCACGAACAATTTTTATGGCAACCATTTCCTTTCTTTCCTTGTCCCAACATTCCAATACTTGGCCAAATGTACCTGCATTACAAATTTATCAATTAAATGATTCAACGCATGATCAACAACTAGCCACGCCCTGTTAACCAACCAAACTCACCTTCTCCCATTTTTCCATGAATCTTATCTGCAAGTTATGTCCAAAAAAATTAAAATAAAAAGTAATCAGTACCAAGCATTTAAGACCATTATATATCAAGAAACAAAGTCAATAAAACGTTAAATCCTCTACTGTCTTAAGCAAAATTGTATGTGCTTAAGCGATTTATCATAATTCCAGATATATATTATCATGAACAGAGATATATGTGCTTTAACCTACAGCCAATAATTAAAACATCTTGATAGTAATTAAGGGTAGTTACATCGAGAAGTTAAATTATCTCCAACAGCAAACACATAATGTCCATCCTTATCATCTTGACGCCATGTTGGAGAAAGGTTTCGAGCCACACGCTTATGAGGTGAACTAATATGGTCTGATGGTGCCCGAGAAGGTGCAAAGCTGGTAACATGCCCAATTTCTTGTCCATAAAACAATCCTAGCTGAGCCTACACACATGATCCATTCATGTTCCTTTCAATATGCATAATTGATTCCTTACCATTGGGTTATTTTTATAAAGTAGCAAGTAGGTATCACAACTTCCAAAAAATAATCAAAATGATATCTGTAAAAAAAATTACAAAATAACCTAGCAATGCAAAGCCATAACATACAAGTAATAGAACACCAAAAAAAGAAAAGCGAATTCTATCTATTAATATAGCAATTAATTATTTTTGCAATACTAATCCTTCAATTGTAAAATCTGGTCTTTCCTAAAAAGATAGACAATCGTAAAATCTGATACAGTAAAATTTAGGAAAAAGTAACTTACAGCACCAAAAAAAACAAAACGTATATAGATGTCAAAAAATTGTGAAATCAGTAGAAACCCTAATTCACCGATCGTAAAACACAGATCTAACTATATATATCAAAATTCGATATACAAAAATCGTGATTCAATCAAGGCTATACAGATGTAAATTAAAACACTTACCTGGCAAACGATAATTATTTCAATAAGATCTAGCAAAAAATCAAAAAAAAAAAAAAAAAAAAAAAAAGAATTAGAAAGATTAGAGGAAAGAAAAACCAGATCTATACCTTAGGCGGTGGAGGAAGAACGTCCCAGCCCAAACGCTGTCGTTTTCTCGGCCTGAGATCTAATTGACTCATCGGAAACTCGGTGACACGTTCCGTTTCCATAACAAGATGCGAATTCACCAAATAAAACTGATGATTGATTTTCTCGGATTTATGAATTTTAGAAATGTAATTTGCGCAGAAATGTGAAGGAAACCTAACCCTAACGCAATCCTAATATGGACCAGACAATGAGGCGTTGGGTGGATGAACTTATATCCCGCCGTACACGTGTATGGGGTATTTGACGTTGATAAGGCTTTCCTTTCCTAAACCATAGGGGTGTTGACCGTGGTTAGGTTCATGAGTTTTACATCAACCGTGGTTGGACTAAAATACTTTGGTTAACAAAATAGTACAGTAGCAAGGAAGCTTTAGTTAGGTCCGTGCTTAGCTGCGGTCTCTATAATTTATATTGTTAATAACATCGTATAAGCTCGACAATAGAAATATTAGCATAATACCCGCTATATAGTAGGATGTGATATTTTTTTAATAAATTATAATTTTACAATAATTATATATTATGTTTGTTTTTTATGAATTATTTATAATGATGATTCAGTAACAGTAATTTACTCGTATGTAAAATTAAAAATTTGGAATACGATATTAAGTCTTATGAATATTATAAAATTAATATTAAATAAAAATTATGTAAGTTATATTTAAAAACATTTACTTAATTTTAAAAAATTTTATATATAAAATATTAAAATATTTTATATATTAATATTATAAATATAGATATATTCAAATAAGTATTGCGAGTTATTCTATAAAAAATTACCCTATTACAGTTCTTTCACTATTTTATTTAGGGTGTTTACTTTATTAATACAAATAACAACAAATTAATAAATTATCACTTGAAGGCAAAACAAAATACATAATATTAATGTCAACTATAGTTTGGTAAAAAAAATAACATTGTCTTTTATTTTAATATTGAATTGAATTGAATATATATACTTAGCTTTAAACAAAAATTAATAATACTAATGAATTATTATTTTCAAATAGAAAAACCGGGTATTAGATACAGGTATAAATACTTGTAATTAATCTGAATTTTAGTTATATCAGATGAATTTTTATTTGATTAAGTTAGGAGATGTTTGTTTTGTGTCTTTTGATATGTGTTTTTACGAATGATAGTTAAAAAATATTGTTTGTTATGAGGTGATGGGTTTTGAAATCATGAATTTTCAAAAACCCTTCTTGATGTTGAACCAAATCATTTAGCACAACTGTTTTGCGCGAGTACAAGACTAATAATAGTCTAAAATGCGTTAGATTTCTTGACTGATATGATTTAAATTAGAAAATGTTGAGCTTTTGGATTATGGGTTATGATTGAAATAATACTTTGTTTGGTGGGTTTAGTTTATTTATAACAGGGAGATTGATCAAAGTAGAGGTTTTGGGTTTGTGACAATGAGTAGAGTAAGCAGAGAAGGCTGTTGAAATGTTTCATCAGTATGTAAGTTTCTTGATTTCTTTTGACTTTTAAAGGTTCTGTCTTTTTAAAATATTTCAACTTGTTTGTTATTAACATAAGCCTAATTAGATTCTTAATCATGTGAACAAAGTCAAGGTTATCAGTATTTCATAATCATCTTTAGTTACTGTGAATGAGCAAGGAATTGAGAATATTTGTTATCAGTATTTCATAATCATCTTTAGTTACTGTGAATGAGCAAGTAATTGAGAATATTTGAACAAGAAGTGTTTTTATATTGGTAAACTGATAACTTGATATGGATCATTGTTGTTTTATTTTGGGTTAGAGTGGAGAGATTTAACCTGCGATGCTGATATTAATGAGTGAGAGTGTACCTACTTGGTAATTGGATCTGCTCTTTGGAAATGAATATCAGTTTCTAGAATTTGGATGAGCAAAATCTGTTTTTGATGTATGAGAATGTAGGGGTCAAATAATGACATTTGAATTATTGGTTTTATACTAGCCACAACAAAAATAACTAGCTAATAGTTAAATGAATTTGCCTAATTAGGCTTCTATTCCCATTTCGATGCCATTTCTGGCCATTTCATCTATCATTATCTTCAATTATTATGGCCAAAAGCTTAAAACATATTATATGTTTGTTACAGCCTTCAATCTAAACTTTTAGATTTTAAATGCTTTTCTCTATATCAAGTTGACATAATCATTTTCAAAACATATCCATAACTATCCTTTTAAAAAGCTGAGTATTTCTCATTTTCAAGAGCTGATTTTGATTATATTTTTTGTTGAGAAATTTATTGAAATAAGCAATTCAAATATCAATATACCAACTTAAACAATGTCAGACAAGTTTTACACGATCAAATCGTCTAATTTCAAAAAACACCCCCGACGATCTAGCTGATTAATTGCGGTCAACCGCAAACCGCCACTAATCAAACTTTTCAACAAACAACCACCTCTTACCTCCATCACCTCCAATTTCCACTGCTGCCACCACCAACAAACCACCACCCACCACCCATTTTCTATCACCACCCCCGATATGCTACTAAACCCACCAACTAGCACATGTCACCGCAAACCCGCCACCAAACCTCCGGAATCAACCCAAAACTGCCACCCAAGACCTCCAACAAACAAAGCAAATCGCCAAAGTTTAATCGTCGAATGTTAAAACTAGCCGATCGCCGGAGTGAAAACTAGCCAATCGCCGGAGTGAACAACCGATAGTCACCCAAGTATTAACATATTTGGTTTTGGGTTTTAAGAGACATGGTCAACCCAAAACCTATTTCGGATATGGTTTTAAGAGATTTGGCTTCGGTTTTTATGAGGAGGTCACATGGTTTTTTATGAGATGGTCATTTTGTTTCAGTTTTAAGAGACATGGTCAACCGGCCATTGGAGAGGACATGTGGCATGATACTAGTTGATCGCAATTAATCGCCTATTGTTTACTTTGGTAAAACTTGTTGAGAATTTGTTGGCAAACTTGTTATCAAAGGTTGATTGGGCGTTGCCAGATGGCATAGAGGGTGTAAACATGGACGAAACTTGCGGTCTTACATGTCAAAAGAAAATACCTTTGTTAGCTTTTGCAAAACCTATCACATCATAGGTTTGTGACTTTGTTCAGTTGGTGTCTGATCTCCATTGTTCAGGTAATGCCTTGATTCGAGTTTGTCAAGCATCATGCTGTTTAATGAAGTCCATCTTTAAGTTCAATAAAACCCCTATGTTAGCTCAAATTATATTGGGTCATGTACCTTTCATTAGTATATAAACACAATTGTCCTTGCAGAAAAATGCATAGCTTTTCTATAACCACGTGTCTGTGCTATCAAAATCACCTATCATCAGGTTCACATGAGCTATTTACTCGATATTAACCCACATGCCCAAACGGGTTTGGATCCGAGATCTATGTTTCCACCAGGTGACCCTAAATTATTTTTAAATTTAAGAAACGAAACAACAAATGCAGAGTTCTGTTATTATGGTACTTCGTATTATAGTACACTTAACAACCAAAACCACACCCATTTAGTTTTTACATACAAGAAACGAACCCTGTACAATGTCGGAGAGCCACACAACCTCTTGTGCTCTCAGTAGCCACGCAACTGTGCTTCCCTACTTGTGAGTGGTACATATCGTACTGAGGTCTCACTACGCACAGTTACAGAACCATCCTCATTCTTATCAACAACTTTCAATTCCTGAAATATGTTCCCAACCGGGATCACCAACCTTCCACCTGGCTTCAGTTGATCGATAAGTGGTTGTGGAATTTCTGGTGCTGCTGCCCCGACATGAATAGCATCATAAGGTGCAAACTCAGGCCACCCTTCTCTGCCATCTGTCATAATACATGCAAATTTCATCCCGGGTATTCAGAAATTACCAAGGCATAGACATATAAGCAATATCTAAAATATAGAAGTCTCAAAATAGCTGGGTCGGACAAGCTGGGTTACACGTAGTAATTTTAGTAGTATTCTCATATCCAGTCTGATGAACACCACTAGCAATTTACATATACAATTTTTTGTATATGTATAAGAGTATTTGTAAAATATGATGCAAAGACTATATGATTAGACTAAGAATCTAACTTATTTTTAAATATAGCTATTTAGAAAGTTTCAACGCATTTGAATACCCTTCAGATGGCTTAAACCCACTTGACCCGCTAGACATGCAACATAACCAACCCCCGGCCAATTTAAGGGTAAATGGATCGAAATTGCCACATCTATCAGATAGTGGTCCTGGACTCCTGGGTGAGCACATCACTGCGAGGATGCAATATTTGGCAGTTGCTGCAGGTTTAGCATAAATGGAAGTCGTGTTTGGCAGTTGATGTTGGTTTAGCATTAATGAAAGTCATGTTTGGCAGTTGCTGTTGGTTTAGCATATATGAAAGTCAAAATAAAAAATAAAAATCATCAAAGCAAGGCAGTAATGCATTTCAACCTGAAAAAGCCACAAATGAAGCTACTGTAGGTAAATGGATGCATAAAAGTGTCATGACTCACCACCAACATGTAATGCAAGAGATCCATCTTTGAGTAATGGAGCAGCCGCACTTTTTTCAACATTCTTAACCGACAATGCAACCAACTCTGGAATATGCTCCACACCAATTGCACGACCCTGCGGTCCAACCATAAGCGCAAAGCATGCAGTCAAGTACCCAGTTCCTACAAAGGTTCAATAAGGCAACAAACAGATAGAAGAAGTCAACCACATTTGATAAAATCAATCGAAGTGACTAATTCAAGTTGAATAGCCAATCATTTTCCAATGAAGCGACAAATCCAAATAAAGCAACTCAAGTCATGATCGCACATTTACATGTATGTTGGAAACTTGGCGGAATACCTGAACCAACATCTAAAGCATGCATCCCAGGCTGTAAATTTTTCTCCAGCAATTGAAGGCAAGTAGCATGCATATGAGGTGCAGAAATGGTGGCATTAAAACCTATTTGCATGGGACTGTCTTCATAAGCTGGGGAGCCATCAGGTACAAACAATGCCCTGTCGACAGTCTCCATTACTTCAGCCACCTTCTTTGACTGTATGACTCCATAACGCTGCAAATGCTCCACCATGCCTACATTCTTACTGATGCTACTACCGGCCCAGTATCGCTGTTTGCATATATTAAATACTATCGAGTTAAAAGATAAACTATTCAACTATATTATGTGTCCAATTGGCAGTCAGTAAGCAACATTAAAGACTTTGAACATAGAAAATCTTTAGCATCTTGATAAACAGATCTCAGAGCCTCACTATTCACCTCAAAATTGATTATAGGCTAAATTGCTAATACTCTTCTGAGAGAGTCTTTAAATGTCACACGGTATTAAATAGAAAGAAGCTATACATGTTTTGTACAATGCCTCAGAAACAATAACATCCTTGGACCTTTTTCCAGTGATAAACTTCGGTAGTTGCATGCATTGGCTGATCATTGGGAGGTCAGGGAGGGGTCCTGGCCGGCCCCAAAATCTGAATTGTTACCATTGTTTATATATTAATCGCCTAGAAAATATACACAAATGTGAAGTTGGATGAGTTGGTTTGGTTTGGGTGAATCACAGTGATTGCAGCTTCAGAAAGTGCGTAAGTTCAAACCCCATTAGTAGTATCATTTATTTTTTCTTTTTATTTTAGTTTTCCAAATTGTTTTAACACTATATATTAAATATGATCATGAATATCCTTATTATTAATTTTTTTTTTTTTTTTTTTTGGTATAGAATAGGTATTATATTTTAATTATATACTTTATGCATTATCGAACGATGTAAAACCACACTTTACGTATTATATTATTGGGCGCCCCAAAGACGATGTTAAAGTTACGCCACTGGTTGCATGCCACTTAACTTTCCCTCCCACCTGCTCCTAGGTCCTAGCCCCCATATAATATGGTAAACAAATAACCACAATAAAAAAGAAGATATAAGCCAATAGAGGAGAGCCATATCCCATAGGTGTTAAGGTGGATCAACGTCTTCAATTATTGCACAGAACTAAAAACTAGAACAGTAGAAATAATACATATGCTGTCATGCTGAATGATCAGATAAGCAATTTATCGAATGTTAAGCGTTAACTCGGCTATTTATTAAATGTCATGGACCCTTGACGTTTCTTAAGTTAACTACAGACTTCTTGAAGTAAAAATTCAGAAAATAAAGCAGATCAACCACTAAATCCTGTCCTCTAGTCCACCAATTCTAAAATGTTAAAATATTTTAAACTTAGATAATCATATGACATCCTGCAGTTTATCAGCATTCTGCTCTTACAGAGAAACACAAATAACTTTGTTTCACCAATCATCAGTTCAGTAGTAATGAATAATTAATCAGTTAAAGTCAGCATAATCTCTCACTATATATAGTCGTTGTTGAATTTTAACCCTAATTCTTTATTCTACCCTAAATCACATACATTCCACAACTTAGCGTTTCTATCGATATTGATTTGATATACTAGTTAAAAATAACGCTACAATTAATAGCACATAACAACTATTTAATTACACTATAATTTAAAAGAGCTTGAACAGCCAACAGAACACAGACAAGCATTAATCAGGATTCAATTTATCGTGATATGAACGCAATTTTAAGTAATAGGCTAAAACCGAACATAACATGTACAACAAATCTGTATATTACATTTTACAAAAATAATAATTAGAACTATCTATTCTAAAAAGTATATTACCTCCATCTTACGATATAAAGAATTCCCCGTGAGAGTAAACGCACTTAAAAGACTGCAAGAGGATGAGGATGTGACCGTGAACGGCGGCCGGAGGGGATGACGGGGGAGGGAGAGTAACGGGAGAGAGCGGTTGTTTAATTGGGGGAAATGGCGGAAGGTGTACGCTACTACTGAACTCGACATTTTCAATTTTTAGTATCTTTTTTATTTTTTATTTTTTATTTTTTTCAGTTGAAGCTTCGGGTACACCTTACCTCCACCTCCACGTGTTACCAACTTCGTTGCATGACACGATCCAGCATTTGTTGGGCTTTTTCTAGTGGGCTTGATGCCCGAATTTCTTAATGGCCAATAAAGGCCCAATAACTCTAAAATGTCACAGGCAAAACTGACAACTGATAACGAGGATTTAAATTTAGAAATGGTGATGATATTTTATATTTAGACCAAAATTTTGATGCATACACACAAAATTACTTAATTAGTACATATAATATGAAATTTCATGTATATTGTGTAGTATATGCCTAAAAAATATGGTCTAAAAATCACTACCCAAATAGCCGCCAAGTAGTTCAAATTATAGTATATTTTTTCCATGTATGAGTCCGAAAAAGTGACTCTTTTTATTCTTCACAAAGAGTGTAATTCTTTAAGTGTTGTTTAATAGAAGGCTATTCCTCTGTATAACATTTAGCAAAGCTATATCACAATCTTTTTATGATTGATGAATAGTTAACAAAAACAGAGATAATTCTTTAAATAAATGATGTAACTACTTACATCTTTGCAAGCTGGTAGAGTGGTTTGATTTTTTGCGTTTGAAGCTTGATGTGCACAGTTCGATTCCTTGAATAGCTAGCTATTTGTTTTTATTTTATTTATTATTTTTAGCTTTTTACGATTCATTTGTTTGTGTATGATTTTAGATAAACACCATGCCTGTGCTCCACCAGCCATCTAAGCCATACCTATCAGTACTTCATTATCTAATGTCTGCCATGAACTAACAACTACCCACTAACTATGTTCAACACCCACTTTGCAAGCTTTTTAAGAGGAAAATAACCTGTAGGTAATTTGCACTTTCTGTGTTTCTCTCATCCATCCAAAAGGTTACCACTTTAGATAGTAAAATTGATTTAGGTTAGTTTGGAAGATTTAGGTTAGAAACCGCATTAATTTCAACAAACTTGTGTGATCTTGAAAATTCTTAGCTGCAGTACAAGCGCATGCAAGAAGTTTTAACAAAATGTCATAATGCTTTCAAAGTGAATTTAACTTATGGTAATAATCATAAACAGATGAACCATCTTGACTTAAGTTTCTTTTAATTCATCTCACACATCATATGCAATTTTAGAAAAGAACTGACCATGATATAACTCATTTGATATTGAACTTAGTATTCAAGAAAGAATCACACCATTACATTTTTCCCATTGATTAGCAAAGATATCATCAGTCTGTGATTTCTCAAAAGTTCCATCATGAAACCCATTTTATTTTTTGTTTGAAATACCAGTTCTATTGCACAAGCTAATGATCTCTAGTTTTCCCTTTAGTTTAAAATTTACTAGTTGTGTACTATTAATGTCACTAACATGATGGATCACCAAAATCCAATTTACTAATCATGGTCACCCCATCAACAGTTTTACCAGAAGCACTTTAAGCTTCTTTAGTCATTATGAAAAACTTAGCAACACTTCTTTTAATTTCAGAACCACGTAAACACAAAAAACCATATGTATACAAAATTCACTTAATCAAATGATGCACATAAGACAGATAAATGCATATAGATTATCACAGATCAAAACTCTTAAACAACATGTGCTTGGGGTTTCCTTAAAGCCTCAAAGGGCCAAGGTCAAAAGTTGGGCACACGAGTTCTCTCTTCTACCAAAGAGAGTTAGTTCAACCTAGATAATCCACACAGAATCAACAAGAAATAAAAGCAAATCAGGAAGACCTAGCCCAAATACACTCAAGAAACTAAGATTGTTATTCAAGAGATGAATCCTTAAGAAGCAAATCCTAATTTCAAACCGACAACCAAATACGAAACCTTAGGTTGAAGAATCGTAACAAACCACCGATGAATATCGAGCAACTCGCTCTGATACCATGAACAAACTTGTAATCAATATCAAAAACACCACAAAGACTAATAACTGCACTCGAATGATAAATAATATCGATCAATGACCAAAGACAAAACCAAAAATAGTCATCACCTTTGACAAAAAAACACTCAATGATACTATACCAATAGGTATCGATCATTCATTCAACCTACAACAAATTCTTGTATCAAGATGATACTAGAAAGTATGAACTCAAAACAAATCGCACAAACAAAACCCTAAGTGAGAATGAATATTATGACAAAATTATTCGAGAAATAAAAGTAAAAGACTTCTATATTTAACAATATTGAATAAATGCGGGAAGGCCCTTCCAGATTTTGTTTCTTCTAACTTCAGCCACAAGACCAGGAAAAAGCACCAAACTTTTGTTTCTTTCACGTTGACCGCCAGATTATAACAAAAAGAAATAAAAAACATTTTATAATAACAAATAATAAAACTGTAATTAGATTGATCCTTTTAACAAAATAAAAATGTCATCAATTTCCGATGTTTGCTCATGGAAGGTCTTCCACCGTTCAGTTATGTTGTAAGATTAACGGGATGGAAATTGATTGAGTTGGATCATGCCTGGTCGATGATTCCAACTTTGTGTATCTGTTAAAAGATCAACGATTATGCTATCATATATATTTTTTTTATTGTTTTTATACTCTGCTACTCTGTTGATTTTTACGACTTATGTTCTCGACGTTGACACTTCTGAACTCATTACTTGTAGCGTGATCAATGCAACAAAAACGATATATATAAAGTCAGTTTAATAAATCTGATGTTTTTAACATTTATTTTTCCAAATATAAATGGCTTAAAGATGAATTAAAATATGAGTGAACGTATTAAGATGGATAATGAGCAAATTTAGAAGTAAGTGAACAAGTGATAGATAGAATAGCTATCTTATAACTATGTAGCTTAGATATATATCTACTTTTGTTATCTTCTATTGTTGGTTCAAATTCGTGTTTTGCAATCATACAAAATTGTATTTGTATAGCATGACATACTGTAATTGGTATAGATTTTTATATACTCAATCAATACGTAAACTCTTATCGTTTAAGAAAAAAAAATTGTGATTGAATTGTGGTAACCGAATATAGATATCTATATAGGTAGACATAACCAAAAGATGTGGATTCACCAAAGTTCTTATGATTAAAAAAATAGTGAAACCGTAACCTTAGTAATGTGATATCACAACGGAGTTTCATTGCAACACGCCGGCTAAAAGAACCTCGTTGATCAATATTTATAATCAATACTTTTCTAGTTTTCTTAACAATTTAATATGAGTCGTACTTTCTCTATTGATTCTTTTCTTGAAGTATAACGATCATTGTTTTTTTACTCCAAAACTAGTAACAACAAATGTTGTCAAAAATCATAGGCCCTTGGAAATTGATGATTCAATGTATTGGTACGTACATAATGATACAACCGATTCAAGATAGTTAATCTCCCAAGAAAAAAAAAGATACTAGACTACGTTAAACAACAATTTTCTCATACTTTTTTCCATCCAAAGAAAGATACAATATTTATAATGGAAATACTAACATAACTACTAGTTTGACAAGTCTTCCACTAACTTTCCCATACTCCTAAATTCATGTAAACGTGCATATTCATATCTCATGCAAAGGCCACAACGTACTTGTAATCATAATATAAAATACTAGTTATTTTAATTGGAATCTAAGAAACTGTTGTTTGACTAATTCTCCATCATCGTGGCCCATGTACGTATCACATACATACTACACTCGCTGATATTCTCCGTTGCAAACAGAAATGATCCATAGTAACATGTAGATTTAAAAATTAACCTAAAAATTAACACATGGTAAGAGTTGCGTCAAGTATCATATGTAGTTAATATAATTTTAGGAAATAACTTTGATTGATTTTTTTTTATTCTCGATCGATAGAGATATACACAGAGCCGTCCCGTAAGTTTTGATTGCCATGTTCAACATTAACAAAGTAGGCCTCTTAACACGGAAACTTTAAATGCATGTTAAACGTTTCATTAATTTTCTCTGGTTAATAGTATGGTGATATATTAGAGGTTAAGCACCAACGGGCTTCTGGTCCAATGGTATGGAGGTGGAGGTTTTACCCTCCTAGGCAAGGTTTCAAGTTCGAGCCTTGTCTAGGGCGATAAGGGGTTTCTTCTCGCGTGTGTAAAGGGAAGGGTGTCATTACCTTATGACCTAGAAGCCATGTAGCCACAATTGTCGTTCCAAAAAAAAAAAGAAAAAAAAAAGATGTTAAGCATTTTGATATTAGATGTGTTTATGTTTTTAAAGTTTATTTTGTATATGAATTCCTTTCATAATGTTTGAACTGTATAGTTACTAACTTGCAACATAAATATTAGTTGCGGATAGGAATAACAATGGATTCGGATAGGAATAACAATGGATTCGATATGAATCGAATGAAGTTATATTCACATTCATATTCATGTCACATAAATTCAAAATCATTATTTCACATCCATATTCATTCGATGAAGCGGATTAATAGATATCCATCGAATATAATAAAGTTACTAAAAACTTTTTTTACTTTAAAATAGAACAAAATAATTAATGTAACGAATAAAAAAACAATATCACACAATATAGTTTAGTTATGAAAGCATGTATATATTGCAATAATCGGTAACATAATTTGTTACAAATACAAACAATATATAGTTTCTTGTCTTGCTAGACACTTTTTTATCATTGTTTATCAACGGTAAGCGACTTTCGCTGTACGGGGAAATTTTATAATTAAAGCGCTGGTATACTAGCTACAACTAGGGACGCAAGCAATTCGGTTTACCAAAAAGAATTATAATAAAATTGATGAGAGAAAATCAAATAACCTTAAATTTTATTTAAATAACTATAATTTTAAATTTTATTTAAATAACTATAATTTTCTAAAATTCACATAAACTTTGTTAGTTTATATTATGTATTATGTATTATATATATCTATATATATATATATATATATTTGTACTTGTATATATGTATTTTGGGTAGTAATGAGTAAGTTCATAATCCAGACTTATATTTATATCCATATACACTATACATCCATTTAGATCATTCATATTCACTGTCAGTTAATCGAATTGAATTGATATCCGTTAAATCGAATGATGATTGCCATTCCTTGTGAAATTTGTACTTGTCTTCAACCACGAGTAATAAATGTTAACAATTTGAGAGTTATTCGAATTTTGTTCAGATTGTTAGAAAAAAAAAGAGTGAAAAAGCCTAACAATATTATTGCAAGAAGGGTATTTATGTCATAGACCAAGTAAACGGATGCTTGACTTTCTAATTTCGGGTGGATTACGTTCTCATAGAAACGGTGTTGATATTTTTGTTTTCAGCATATCGTGGGCCAGCTTGACACATCAATAGTCAAAGTCTGATGACCTGTTTAAAAAATAAAAATAAAATATACGGTGTGTTAAAAACGGGGCTTTGTATCTTCTCTTTATTGGTCGTTTTAAATCACACGTTGATGACAGTGACCTTTGCAACAAAGTAATGTTAATTAATTACTGAATTTAATTACCTTTTTTGCGAAGCAAGGAATTATATTAAAAAGTATCATTAAATCTACTAATATAATAAAAAAATTATAATTTAAAAATTATAATTTATTTTAAAAATTATGATTATGTGAAGTATTAACTTAATAAATTAAATAAATTAATTGATATAGCATTCTACTGATGTTAAGTCATGAACTGATTTCTTTAACTTTTTTCTATATATTAGGTGTTCTATATAACCGACATAAGACTCGACTTGTTAATTATTACGGAGGTTTAGTGAGCCATTAAAAAACTCTACCAAATGAGGAAGCAATAAAAACAACAGAAACAACCTCCAAACAGGAGGATAACATGACAGTCAAAACACCCAGGAACCAAATAAAACACCTAGACATAAACTTTACTTTACAATTAAATGAAGTTTTCACCCGGATCTAAAACCCACTATTACCAATCACGCTCCTTCAACGAACACCTATTGGATAACCACAGCAACGTGAGACGTTGAAGATTAGCAAAAACATCCTCATGTATAATAGCCTCCTTCTTCTTAGATGCATGAAAAATGCAGTTTCTCCATGACCAAAATAGCCATACCAAGATATAACGCACACCCTGAAAAGCCTTCCCAATCTTCCGATGCATAACAGAGTGAATATGTCATCTAACCTAAAACTAATAATTCGTGTGATATCTTCTTTAAATCGGCGTCTAGAGATGTTTATAGAATGAGTTTGTCTAACTTATATTTTACGGTCATATTTTAAGAGTTATTAATCAAACAAAAGATTTCTATACTTATTACAAATTATACTGAACCAACACGTTTAAAAGGAAATCAGCGATTTCATTAAATGATTTTATCTTTTAATTGGAAGGGTTGAGTGAATTTAATGAGCCTTAACTTATGTCGTTAAGGAATTAGTTAAATAAACCCTTATTTGATATCTATCTATCTATCTATACTATAAATCATTTCGCCCTTATACTTTTAGTAACCTTAAAATCTTAACGGTTCCATGCTTTAACTTTTGTAACATTCATTATATATATACATATAACTTTTCATTAATCAACTTATACAATCTCTTTTTTTAATATACTTTACCACAATGTTTGAGTCCACAACATAAAATACGAATAAGAAACAAAAGAAACATACAATTATCATCTATTTACACACGTTTGTATGTTGATGCATAGCACAAAAATTATGATAATTTTATATAAATGTTTATCTTTTTTTTTCAAAAATTTCATATTATTGTCACAAAATGAATATATTACTTTGTTAAAAATTGGGATTATATATTTGGAGGCCACCCAAATACATTATTTTATTTTTGTAGGCCACTCATATCTGAAAATGATTTTGTAGGCCACCCAAATATATCATCTTGTTTTCGTAGGCCACTCATATTTGAAAACGATTTTGTAAGCCACCCAAATTTGTATATTGTTTCATGTGACCAAATTCGACTAAAAACTCATCAAAAAAATTGTGAAGGGACACAAATACCCCTATATTTGTTAATTAACATTATTTATATTATTTTAGTTTTATTCAAATACACCGGTATTTGTGTCCTTTTACATTTTTCCGATGAGTTTTTAGTCGAATTTGGTATACATGAAACAATATATAAATTTAGGTGGCCTACAAAATCGTTTTCAAATATGGGTAGCCTACAAAAACAAAATGATATATTTGGATGGCCTACAAAATCATTTTCAAATATGGATGGCCTACAAAAATAAAATGATATATTTGAGTGGCCTCCAAATATATAATCCCTTAAAAATATATACACTCAATTTAAATCAGAGCACTTCATCAACATACTAATGCACACATTTGAATCACCACGGAAATCATTAAATCTATCAAATCGTAAGATACAAATTAACATTATTAACTCTCTTTTTAAAATATCACCGCTGCATTGTACGGGTACAGTTGACTAAATTAACAGTTATAAATACTTGCAAATTAGCAATATGCAATAGTGACAATAAGTTCATTCATAAGGCTTTTATACATTGTTATTATGATCATCCATTTATCCGGTTATGTTCACTGTCATTTTGGTCCATTATTTTCTAAGTGTGTATAATTATTATTTGATACAATAAATAAACTATGTAAGTAATTGTACATTTAATTAACATGTGTAGTCAGATCTTAAGTTAATTGGTTTGTATATTAATAAAATTAGAATTCTCATTAGTTTATATCTTAAGTGTTGCTCGACTTTATTGAATAACATCATATTGGTTTACATGTAATTTTTAGAAGAAAGAAAAGTCAACATAACTCAATAATGCTCCTTAAACTCATCGTCATGTTAAGGGCAATTATTAGCATATGTTTTTATCTTAAAATATCTTTAGGAGGCTTTAATTCCATTATCAATGCTTTAAAAGAATCTTTATTAGTGTCGATAACTATTAATCACGACTTTGATACCAATACATGAAGAGTTGAACCCAATACTTTATAGAATTACTTCACAATTGTTCAATAGAAGAAGAGATCAAACAGCCAAAATCTTATATTGAGTGATAAGCCAACATTCTATCAGGTGACTTCACACATGTAAACTGTAACATATTTTAATGTTTATTTTACTTTAAATTAACCAACCAAAGAAAAAACCTCCTATGCACAACCAAAAGTCCAAAATACACTCGTTTGTGGATTAGACAAACGGAAAGAGTCAAAGATTTTTATGTATCAAAAGTTATTTATTAGTAAACTCCTATCATCAAATTGCAAGGAAACTTACCAAGTCAAAGTCAATACAAACAAGGCCCATCATCCCAACTTTTTCCACACGTCCCTACCATTCTTACAAACTTCCACAAGTCCAACAAATACTACTCATCATCAATTTATCATATCATCATATAAAATAAAATGCAACCTCCCATTTTTATCATTATAATATAATGTCCCAATAATCGCTATCTTTCTTTCCACCACCATCAACAACCACCAATGACCACCATTCACTACCTCACTTTCCTCACTTTTTTCACTCTCATTTTATTATCTCATGCAAGATTACATCTTCACCCTAGAGACCATGAAGCAATATTAACAATCCACAAAAACTTAGGTCATGTCACGAGTGACACAAAAAACATTTGCAACTCCACCGGAATATTCTGTGAACGGAGAATCTTCAACAACTCCGGCGTCCTACGTGTCACTCGTATTGTCTACAACCACCGTCGTTTAAGAGGTTCAATATCTCCGGCCATCGGAAAGTTGACCGAACTTAAAGAGCTTTCTTTACCCAATAACCACCTCGTTGACCAAATCCCAAGTCAAATCACAAATTGCAAAAAACTTGAAGTTTTAAACGTTAAAAGCAATCGACTTTCGGGTCAAGTTCCAGTTGGGTTATCTTCCCTTATCCGGATCCGGATCGTAGATCTATCAAGTAACAACTTTTCCGGTGATCTTAGTTTCTTGAAGTATTTTCCAAATCTTGAAAAGTTATCACTTGATAGTAATAAGTTCACCGGAAAAGTACCGGCGTCATTGCGGTCGTTTAGAAATCTCCGGTTTTTCAACATCTCCGGCAACAGTTTCTTAGAAGGCCCATTGCCGGAGATGACCCAATTGGAGTCACCATCGCCGGAGCTACGAACAAACGTCAACAATCTTGTTCCAAGACGTTACGTTTTCGCAGAAACGAATTCAAATAGTTCAACGGCTACTTCTGACGATATCCAAGCTCCGGCACCGTCTCCGGGCAATGAACCGGTTGAAAAACATACAAAGAATAAGAAGAAGAAAGCGGTACGTTGGATACTTGGGTTTTTGGCCGGAATACTTGCCGGAGTTATTTGTGGGACAATTTTTTCAGTCTTGTTTAAGTTGGTTTTCAATATGGTTAAAGGTAAAAAGAAAGATCAGGGGCCAGCGATATTTAGTCAATCGATTAAAGCCGAAGAACTCGCGTTTTTAGAGAAAGAAGAAGGAGTAGAATCGTTACAAATCATCGGTAAAGGCGGATGTGGGGAGGTTTATAAATACGAATTACCCGAAGGCAAAGTGAAAACACTTGCTATAAAGAAAATAGTACAACCACCAAGAGATGCAACTGAATTAACAGACGAAGATACAAAGCTTTTAAACAAGAAAATGAGACAAATTAAATCCGAAATACAAACAGTTGGACAAATTCGACATAGGAATTTGCTACCATTACTTGCCCATGTATCGCGTCCTAATTGTCATTATCTTGTTTACGAGTTTATGAAAAATGGTAGTTTGCAAGATATTTTACAAGAAGTAAAAGAAGGAAAAAGAGAATTGGATTGGCTAGCAAGGCATCATGTCGCTTTAGGTGTAGCAGCCGGGCTTGAGTATCTACATATGAGTCATACGCCTCGTATAGTTCATAGAGATTTGAAGCCGGCTAATGTTTTACTTGACGATGATATGGAAGCCCGAATTGCTGATTTTGGGCTAGCAAAATCTATTCCTGATGCTGATACACATATGACAAGTTCTAATGTTGCTGGTACGTTAGGTTATATAGCGCCTGAGTATCATCAAACGATGAAGTTTACTGATAAGTGTGATATTTATAGTTTTGGAGTGTTGTTGGCGGTTTTGGTAATGGGGAAGCTTCCGTCTGATGAGTTTTTTCAACATACAAATGAGATGAGTTTGGTGAAATGGATGAGGAATGTAATGATTGGTGAAGATCCAAGACAAGCGATTGATGATAAGATGATGGGGAATGGGTTTGAGGAGCAAATGTTACTTGTTCTTAAGATTGCTTGTTTTTGTACACTCGATAATCCGAAAGAGAGACCTAATAGTAAAGATGCTAGATTGATGTTGGCTCAAATCATCCATTAGTTAAGTGTGGATTGTGGAAATTAATTAGAATAAGGATGAAAAATGTTACTTAATTTATAGTAGCTCCAAATGTTCATGGAAAGTGTAACAAATTGTTATCTTAGTACCTCTTTTAGCATCAATACATATGGTCATATAGTATATGTTTTTATAAGGAATTGTAACATGTTTTTGTATCACTTTACCAGACTTTTCTATTGGTGGTAAACAAAGTAGAGGAGACTTAAGTCTCCTCTTTTAGGTCATACATAATCATACGTCTCCTCTTTGAAGTCATACATTATCATCATTATGAATTTATGATACAAGTGATTACAGGCCAAACCCACAAGAACTAAAACTGAATAAAAACAGCCTACTTACTAAGTTGTTTGTACTATAATGCAATGCATTATCACTTACGGAGATGGACAATGGGTTGAGTCAACAAGTTTATTTTGAAATTTAAAGCTTACTAAATTCTAAACTCATTTTTCTAAACCATTTTTAACCTTAAGTTATTCTCTTTTAACTTTTAAAGTACAAATTTTTCTTAAATTAAAAGTGATTTAAATTTATATTGTTTATTACTAAGAGTGTATATGAGAAATTAAACTTTTGAACAAAAAGTTGATTATGTAGTGAGCTTATTGATTTGTAATAATTTATGCCACTACATTATTATTGTAATTTGTTGAAAGAAATCTTCAAGTGTTTATTTGTTAAAGGATCTCATATTGTACTCTTCTAAGTTGGTTGTGGAATAAAGATTGAGTGTTTAGGTCTTCCATTTGTTAGGGGAATATATACTTATTGTTTGAGTTAGGGGAATATATACTTATTGTTTGAGTTAGTTGCTTTTGTGTTCTTCCAAGGTTGTGAAGAAGAAGAAGAAGAAGAAGAAGAAGAAGAAGAAGAAGAAGAAGAAGAGGTGGTGCGACGATCTCCTTAAGTTGACTTAGAAGATCATTTGAAGATTAGTTATCTTCTATTTGTTTGGAGAAGATATTGTTGGTGATTGAAGACTTCCATATTGAAAGTGGAAGCATCATACATTTTGTATCTAGACTTCTCATTGTAGAAGTTAGATAGTTGAGTTATGTATCTTTTTGTAGTTAAAGAAGATTAGTGTTGTGTTCTTAGTGAAGAAGAAACAACACTTTAAACAGTAGTATTGGGAGTGGATTATGGTGGACTAGTTAACAGCCACCCCAAACACTATAAATCGTGATGTTGCTTGGTGATATACTTCTAAACTATTTACTTACTTGCATATTTACTTTGATTATAGTTTTAAGTAAAGTAATCTTCCAAGTTTCAAGCAAAATATTTTAAATTTCTAAAATCAGTTAATAAGCATAGAATAAGTGATTCAACGCCCCCTCCCCTCCCCCCCTTCACTTACTTACAAGTAGCATTACGACCCTTACGAGCATGACCTACCATTAATATTAGAACCTAAGGTCTTATACCACTTGATACCAGGTTAGGCCACGATAAGAGATATATTCACCACCAAATAGAATTAACCAAAATGATACAAGAACACAACTGATATTGCTCGATTTATACATGTTTATACATAGCAATATCCCTCGTTTCATTGATATTTCATGTTAATTTAATGGACTTTTGGTACTTAAAAGGATGAAATTATATTTTCAGGTATTAGAAGTTGATTGTGAGGAAGAACTAGCGAAAATGTGAAAAACACTGAAAATGTGCAGAAATCACTGTTCACGCGTCCAGGTGAAGGGCCACGCGTTTGGGTGGCACTGATTGGAACGCGTGAATGGTTAAGCAATCCGGGAAGAAATGCAACAGAAAGTTCCTCCATTTAAATCACTCGTCCGAGTGCCTATCCACGTGTATGGGTGAGTGTTGTTGGTGTTTGATCAGAACGCGTGGACTTTTTTCAACTGGGAGCCAAAAATTGATCACCCGTCCGGGTGACCTGGCCACGCGTCCGGGTGGCTTGGACTGCTGACAGGTTTTTGCTGTAAAACCCTAATTTTGGATTTTTTTGAGAATCACCTTTTACCTAGCTTTTCTTTGGCCGTTTTTGGGGCGATTTTTGGTGCTTTTTCAAGATTTCTTCTTGTCTCTCCATTATTATTCATCCAAGATTGAAGATTCAACATTACTAGTGATTTATATCATTCGGTTTACATTCTTTCTTTCGATTACAATGTTTACTTTGATTTTAATTACCTATTTTGTTGATTCTAGATTAGTTATGAGCTAAGTTCTTTTGCATTCATCTAGATGATGTAAACTACTAATTAGTGGTGTTAATTCTTTGATGTTTACCATTGTTACTTACTTATACGATTTACTTTATTCGCTATACACTCTTGATTGCATAGTCCTCTTGGTTCGACTCGGACTTACCTAAGCTATAGTATTACATTGACAGGTGTAACATCCTCTCCTGCAGTCTGGTAATTTCTATTATTTTAATCGATTATCTAATTGATATAGAAATTGTTTAATATTATGTGTTTCGTTGTGAAACTTAGATAAATAAGTCCTTTGACTTATTGTGATTAGTGAAATATTTATCGTTTTAAATTATTATAGATGTCGGTAAAATAAAATAATATTTCTCGCAAAAGGTTTTCAGGTTCCAGACAAAAGATTTAGGACGGGTATAAAAAATTATACCACTTATTCACAACCGACTTTGAAATCCTCATATATTCTCATTTCTTCTCCTTGTTTCCATTTTTAGAAATCTAACAAATTCAAGAAACCCATAATCAAATTGAATTCAAGCTTAGCTTGTGCTTCTGTGATTCGATTTCATAACATCATATTCATCATCATCCAAGTTCTAATTTCCATCAAGATTAGCAAACCTTTCAATTTCAAAAGAAAGAAAAGAAGAGTAAGTTTGATTTTGATTGTGTAAATCGAATTAAAGCTTGGTTTGTTGTTATTAGGTGTTGTTTGATGTTACTTGAAGCATTAGAAACCATAGATTTGAGTATTATGATGTTTTGGTGAGTTTTGATTTGAAAAACCCGTTTTTGCAGCGAAGTTCGCAGTTCTCAGTTCATCCTGCGAACTGAGATCCTGCGAACCGAGTTGCGAACCCAAATCTTGCGAACCGAACCCAAATCCTGCGAACCGAGTTGCGAACCCAAATCCTGCGAACCGAGTTGACCTGCGAACCGAACCCAAATCCTGCGAGCCGAGTTGAATCTGCGAACCGAGATTCCTGCGGTGCGAACCGAGATTGTTGACCTGCGAACTGAGATGTTGACTTTTTGTCTTTTTGTGCAAATTTTTAAAATGCATAAGTGTTACTAACTTTTGTGAAAATCTTAGGCAAAATTAGATTTTGATGAAATTCGCATGGTCACTTGGAAACGACCTAATACACAAGACTATTTATGTAATAGCCCCCCCCCCCAGTTTTGGCCATTCGGGGTCATTTAGGGCCCGAAAACGGCGTTTTTCAGTTTTAAACGTTATGACGGAATTTTCTGATTTCATTTCTGATTGAACTATTATTTGCCTAGACTTCAGGGATTACCTGATTTGATAAATAGGCTATAATGATATTTATGGAACGAACTTCTGACTTGTATTTGATTTCCTGTTTCAGATCAACGTAAGACTCAGTGATAATAGAATCCTGAGTGTGGAGACGTCAGAGGTATCGGTGAGTGGATTCAGAACTCATCATTTGATTTAGTTGTAACTATTTGGTTACAACAAGTAAACGTAGATGTTTATTAGACTGTTTAGTCTTGATTATTGATTATTGATCTACGTGATGTGCGAACCAATGTGCTGTATGTGATTGAGGTCAACGTGTAGTTGGACTTCTGGTTATTATGTGTATTACACAGGTTTTGATTCATTTGTTGTGTTTGAGACCTGTGTATGGGTTTGATAACCATTAGTTATCGGTCTATTCTGTATTGGCCATACAGATTGTTGGTAAGTGTTCTTGGGGGAATCCCCGGGTATTATGATATCCCCAGAGCCACCGATCCTCATTGAATTATGTGTGTTTACGATTATTTGGTGTAAACAACTTGTTATGCTAAGTTGAATGTTGTGTGATGAACCTATTCACTTAGCTTCGTGCTAATCCCTCATGTTTACTTCCTGCAGGATTTATTTTGATTGAATGTGGGTGCAGGGAGTAATGATTTGATCGTGAATGTTTGACTGTGCCTGAAGCCTCTGATATGGTTTTGTAATAAACCTTGTTTTTCTGGATTTTATAATCCCCCGTCTGTTGTGGTTTAAACAAAGTAAACGTTGAAAATTGTACTCTGTTTCAGTATAATGTTTTATATATAACGAGTAAATGTATTTTATATTCATGCTTCCGTGTTTATTAATATAATATTCTTATATAGAAAGAGGGGTGTTATAACAGGGTACACTGCCCGGTTGTGTGATAGTCTATTCGCAGTATTTCTCAGTATAAATTAATAACTAGATTTTACACATCAACAACTCACCACTCTTAACAAGAGATACATAGTTGTTAAGATTCACAACTCAATGGAATAAACACCAAGAGATACAAAACACAAAAAAAAACAGGATCAAAACTCACTTTACTATAACTTCAATTTACACCCTACCCCAAAACATGATTTATGGGGGCGGCTTTTATAGGCAGTTCTAATATCCTTCCAAGCATAAGAAAATGAAATTAATACAATAATTACATCATAGAAGAGATAAAGACACATGGTCAATTTTTGGTGTCAGTATGTCTTTTTGACTACGCAACAACACCAACTATGAGAAAACCACCAATCCACATATGATGTGTGAACAATGATAGTATTGTACCATAGTTAGTAGCTAGATATGGATAAGGGGACACGACATACTTATGGTGAGCTACAACAATGGTTAAAGAGCCTAACATAGCTAGGTTAAGAGATAATTGAGCATGCCATGACGTTGTTAGGATCTTCACTTGCATATCATAAGGAATTCGAATAACTACTTCAAATACAGCATCAGGAAGTACCGTTTGCAGTACCTCAATATCCACTGGTTTATTAGCTAAATGGCAATTGGCGCATACATACGTTCAGTTGCTTCTTGTGGATTTTCATAACCCTATTGTGCAAATATAGGATATGCATTTGAAATGGATGCACGAGGTATTATATATATCATTAGCAATATGAAATTAGATCGAGTAATTTGTTCCTTTATCCAAGAAAAAGTATTTCTAGTTTGTATGGTTCAAGTTTAGTCTTAACTTCGTTTAGTCAAAAGAACTTAGAACGAAGGTAGCATCGTGAAAGGCATGGCCACATTCTGTCGTCATAGCTTGCCTCCCATTACTTCGTATGAGACCGATAAAAAAAAAAAAATTCAAATTGCATAACTTTCTCTAGAAAACTTCAATTGATTATCCGTTTGATGTTTTAGAATTTAGACATCTATATCTTTCCAAGCATGTACGATCATAATTATTGGGGTTCAGAATCTTTCCATGTTCTTGAATCAATTTGATGAAAATCTAGAAACTTCCTTTTTGGCTGCGTAAAATGAAGACGACCTCAATATTATATCACTTTTTTTCGATTCATAGCGTATTGTTATACATGTTTAAAATCAAGGATGATATATGTACCGCTAACAACGTCTATATTAGAGTCAACGAAGTAGAACGAGGTAGCACAATACAATCCTGAACTACACCGGGTGATCACTTTAGCCTCGAAGTAATCCTTGTTGTGATCGAAGCAAGCTGGTCTGACTTACGATGAAGACATGGGCCCAACTGTATACATTCCTTTTTCTTTTGCATTGTTAACTACTAAAATAATTTAAGTGAATCTAACTTGCAAAGCGATGACTGAGAGTACAAACTAAATACGATTTAATATGGTTGTCGATGAGAAAATCAAGTGATGCTAATATATATATTTTTCAGAGAGGTCAATCACTCCCATGCTCTTGACGGTGGAGATTTAAGAAAAACATTTTTATTTTCAACATTCAAATTTATGACTTATTACACTCAACCTATAGTAATTAGTAATAGTACGTAACGTTATATTTTGCTAGCGTTAGTCATATTTTTCCTATTTAATATTGGAAGTCATAATTTAGAATAGAAGTTAACGTAGGCGGTTTAGGCAAATATAATAAATAATTTTTTTTATCGTAATAGACATGATTATACTCTATATTATTTTTCTCAGGTTTCGCAGGGTAAATGCATTAAAAAGGGACAAATTTTAGCCTATAGTACTGCTACAGTTGGTGGCGAACTTGTTTTGGGTAAAAACGTATTAGTAGCTTATATGCCATGGGAATGTGATAATTTTAAAGATGCAGTACTTATTAGCGAGCGCTTAGTATATGAAGATATTTATACTTCTTTTCACATACGTAAATATGAAATTCAGATTAATCAAGGTCCCAAAAGGGTCACTAATGAAATACCGCATTTAGAAGTCCATTTACTTCAAAATTTAGACAAAAATAAAAATATATATTTTTATTTAAACGAGTTTAAAATGTTAAAAAATGATAGTAGAAAGTTAAAGATTTAAAAATAAATAAATAAGAATGAGGAGTCTTTGGAATGAAGTGTTCACGTGGCTCCTGCTTTTGTGAGCCAGCTTTCCCCCCACCCCAAAAACCCGCACACACGGACCATTGCAAATGTCCCGTCCCACTTTCCTTTTTTAATTATTTCCTTAAATAAATCTCAAAGTTTTACTCCACCAACAGTAGCGTTTTCAATCTCCTAAATAAATCGGTTTTATGTGAAATGGTTCTTCCAAGTCATGTGGCTCACTTTTTCTTTCTCCAAATAAAATCGTAAGTTAAATCACGTAAGAAAAACCAAAGCTAGGGGCATGTTTGCTTTATTTTTATTGAGTTCTAAATCGATAATATGTATTAGTAAATATATATTTTCTTCCTACTATTATAAATATTTACATTTTTACTTTTATTTGTTTTAAAATAAATATTTATTTTATATTTTAACCAATTAAAAGAGACTTTAATAGATAAAGATGATATTCGATTTGTCAAAAGTGTACTTAGTGAAGATTTATAAAATCGTATGTATAGTCAAACTGAACACTTTAATTATGATAGAGAGAGTAATACCTATTTTGAATATTATTATTTATTTTATTGGCTGAATAAACTAACTGAACAATTAAGAATTATCAATTTAACCATTTACAAGAGATAATTGAAAGAACAATTAATTATAATTTGCTATGAAAATTCACATTTTCAAGACTTTAATTATTAATTTATATCTTTTATTAAGTCAACAGCAAACACATATAAATAACTCAACTAATTAAGTTATATATTCATTAGGTACATTGAATCAAATATATACATACCCAACGTCCTTTTACAAATTATGTAAGTTGATTCTTTCTGATTTTTTTGATCAAGTAGATCCATAAAGTCCAAATCTACCAACACACAACACACACACATATATATATATAATTTAAAGGTGTTTTTGAATCGGGAGTTTTGATACGTGAGAATGAAAATAGATAGAAAATGAGAGAATATATAAGATTAAGGAATATAAGTATCGATAATTAAAAATGAAACTGTTAAAAGTGAAAGTTTATTCAACTCCATCTAAAATGATGAGTTTAAAATCGACACCCATTATCATTCACATACCCATGATAATTCTTTTAAACAAACCAAACACAATCTAAAAGTTACCCAAACTAAGACCCAAGTTAACCAAAGGTTTTATACGTGATTACTTAAAGGAGTGTACATTCTTAAAGTTGTCATTTTCAATTAAAAAGTGTAACTAAAGACAAAGGGAGAAAAGGGCGGAGAAGAGGGGCAAATAAGTTTATAAATCCAAGCCAGTTAACGAAACGTGTTCCCGTAAAAAAGTAAAAGGGGACACATGTCCCGTTACTTTCCATAAATCCACTAAATTTAACCTTATTTCAATAACATCCCACATTATCCAAAATTTAATCTTGAAAATTGCAAGTGGGATTTGGATTTACACCAAATCGCCAAAATTGATATTTGCATACTTTTTCAAGTTTTAAATTAAATTATCTTTATCTTTTAAATATAAACGACGTGGATTATATACATTCATATTTATTATATTATACATCATTTATTTATTATAATTCAATTCAATATTTATTTAAAAAAACTATATAGAATACTTAAATTTCATACATAATTATACTTTCTATTTTATTTTATTCCTAAAAAAATAAAAACAAATTTATTTCAAAAAGTGTTTACACGATAACAGCCTTTATTTTTTGTTTTCTTTTAGAATAGCGCCTTTGTTTTATTCACGCTTCTGGATTCCAAACATCACAACTCACAACCAACGATTTAAATAAATAAAAATAATTTAATATATAAATATAATATAAAATACACTCTATACATACACATATACATGTATGCATATATAATATTGTGGCCGTCGATTCTGCACTGGTAACCATCATTTCACTCCCGTTCTTCTCAATTCTCCCTCCCAATTTCTTTAGTTTCACATCAATTAAATCCCAATTTCTAACTTTATTATTCACACACCAAATGGGAGGTGTGAAGTCATCAATGGCAGCAAAATTAGCTTTTTTTCCACCAAATCCACCGTTTTACAAACTAATAACCGACAAATCGAGTGGATTAATGCTATTAGATAGATTCCCACATCGTGAAAACGTCGACGTTTTGAAGCTTCAAACTCGACGTGGGAATAAAATCGTTGCGGTTTACGTTAGGTATCCGATGGCTACTCGAACGATACTTTATTCACATGGGAATGCTGCTGATATTGGTCAGATGTATGAACTTTTTATCGATTTGAGTATTCATCTCAAAGTTAATCTCATGGGGTTAGTGTTTTTTTGCTTTTTGTTGTTACTATTCGTGCCCTAATTTGTTACGTTCTTGAATTTTTTTATTTTTTATTTTTGTTTTAATTTGAGTTGGTATGAAGTTTTGTTGATGGGTTTTGATTGGGGATTACTTCCCACATAAAAAATTTGATCTTTTTATTTGTAGTATAGAATTAAGTAAGGGAAATTGATGGTAAATTTTAGGGTTTTAACTTAAGTACCTTTAGGAGTTAACTAGGAACTTAGAACATTAGTGTTGTTAAATTGGTCATATAATTGGATGATATAGTGAAGAATTTGCTAACTTCTAGAAAAGAAAAACCTTTTAAGTTGACCTGAAATGAAGTATATGTTGATGGGTTGTTAATTGGGCTTAATGAGTTAATCCAACTTAAAAAATGGATCTTCTTTTTTTTTTTTTTAATGTAGTGCAGTATTAATTAAGGGAAATTAATGATAACCAATGGGGGTTGAACCATATTTAGGATTTAATTAAGAAAGTTAGAACATTAGTGTTGTTAAATTTGGTCAAATTAAAATCCACTTGATTTCTGAAGATGGTGGTTTTAAGTTTTATGAATTTGAGTATTTGACCTCTATATACACCTTGGTTAAGTATGTCAAAACCTAGCAACATGACGGTTTTCAAGAATTTGCTGATGGTAGAATATGTGATTGTTCATATATGTTGAATTTTTAATCATTCTACCTTTCTTGTATATCGTAAAAATTTGTATTGTTGTGTTTTTATGTAGGTATGATTACTCTGGATACGGGCAGTCGACTGGCAAGGTGCATAAACGATTGAACTTCTGTATAAGTATTGATGTTGTCTTAAATAAGAGCAAATCTAAAATGTTAACCGTATGCTATGTTTTTGCAGCCAAGTGAGCATAACACGTATGCAGATATTGAAGCTGCATACAAGTGTTTGGAAGAGAATTACAATATGAAGCAGGAGGATATCATTCTTTATGGTCAATCTGTTGGTAGTGGGCCCACCGTAAATCTTGCTGCTCGGTTACCTCGATTAAGAGCTATTGTTTTGCATAGTCCTATATTGTCGGGCTTGAGAGTCATGTATCCTGTTAAGCACACATATTGGTTCGACATCTATAAGGTATGCACTCATTAGTCTCGTGTCATTTTACTGATAGGTTAATTTGTATGTTATTTTTCTGCACATATAATCTGATTTGTTATTAATGTAATATGCAGAACATTGATAAAATTCAATTTGTGAAGTGCCCTGTTCTCGTCATCCATGTAAGCAGCACTCCTCTATTCTTGATCTCTTTTTTGTTTCTCTCTAATGAGGAAGATTGAGATTAATTTGTTCATGATTATCTTTGATAGCTTAAATGTTGCCATAAATATTGGATTTTTAGCAGTCCACACACATGATTGACCATCCTGTTTTCTTTTTATCCATTTTGCGAGTCACTTAAAAAATGGGAATTAAATCCACGTATTAACTTATTCTCATTTCTCACACCATAAAATTGGAGCTCACAAAGTTACAGTGTAATATAATACATATCCTGCAAATTTTGAAATTCTGAAATTGTTGGAAGTAAAATACATGCAAATTGAGGGACGAAAATAAGTCAACACTCTAAAGAAGCAAAGTTTCGGTTTACTACTTCAATAAACAACTTTCAAAGAATTTGTTAGGAAGTCACTATCAGTGTTTTAGATGATGAAAGAAATTTTTAAATTTGACCAAAAAGTCAAAGTTTGTCCATGAGTCCTCATCTTGTTTTCTAGGATAAAAGTTCAGAATCTTTTTTCTCAATTTGTCTTTCATGGTATGAAGAAAAGGGACATGTGTCTATGGGGATTTTATTCTTGGTTTGACTTAGACCATCATCATGTTGAAAATTTGCAGGGAACTTCCGATGAGGTTGTCGATTGTTCTCATGGGAAAACACTCTGGGAACTGTGCCAAGAGAAATATGAACCGTTATGGATCAAAGGTGGAAAACATTGTAACCTTGAACTCTATCCAGAATACATTAAGCACCTAAAGAAATTCATCTCCAACATTGAAAAGCCGCTCTCATCACATAGGATCAACAATTCAAGAAAAAGTGTGGACCAATCCACTACTACCTCCCACCAGCACAACCATTCCGGTAGGAGGAAGAGCACGGATTGTTTTGAAGCTCCACGAAAAAGTACGAACAAAAAAGAACACTTGGACTTCATTAGTGAACTACACGAGTTCAAGTTTGAGCAAATTGAAGCCAAAGTTGGAAAACTGAGAATACCTTATGAGCATATGGAGAGATCTCGGAGGAGCGTGGAGTACATTGAAAAGCCTCGAATAAGTACTGATATGAAATCTGAATGGCCCAGAATGAGTGTGGATTGTATCGATAGAATTCGTAACTAGTTGTATAAAGATTGTAAAGGGGTGGTGGGGGTTTAATTTGTGTATTTTTGTTTGTGGAAAGTTGTTACTTGTTAGTTGAGTTTCAAATTGTTGTACTAGTTCAAGTTGGATATTGATGAAAATTCGAAATGTAATCAACTTTGCGCGATCTTCATAATCACATACGCATAACAAATACAACCTGCTTTTAGAGGGTTCATACGGTTTGACCCGGCTTGAAACTGGCTCAAGACTAGACATGGAAGGGCAACGGCAACTGTTGGCATACATGGAAGGGCAACGGCAACTGTTGGCATACACTAATAGGACTTACATTTTGATCTACTAGCAGAATAACTGTGCAATGCAGCGGAAACAGTTTATTAGGTTTACATTCATTTGATATATAGTATTTTGTTTTCTGAAATATTTTAAAAATCCAAAATCATATGACAATACACGAAGTAACTGTTTTGTGAATGGTAAAAATAATTTTTTAACAATATTTCAAAAAAACTTGTAACAAAATAACCCAAAATTAAATCATAAGATATCATTGCAAACATGATAGTCGGGTTGCTAGTTGCGAGTGTCGGGTTTCAAGTTCTTAATGGGCAGGTTTCGAGTTGTGGAGTTGTTTGTTGAGTCTATTTGATTTTTTATTTTTGGTTTACTTTTTTGTATTTTGATATTAAGTATTATGTACGTTACATTGTAATCCTAAAACTTGATCAAAAATTTGAATTACTCGTCCCAACCTTGATTAAACGCTTTCATCTCATCTTAACCATTGCATCCATAACTGGCATGTCCCGTAACTACTAACAATTCAAAAGTTATGTCTTTTTCGAAATTTCTAATCTGTAGTCATTTATATCTTAAAAGATATATCTCAAATACATTATATAACAGTATAGATACAAAGAAGTATAAGTTAAAATTAATTGTCATATGTTAATTTGTTTATGGTTTTATGATGCTTATATTAATATAATTAAATGTCACATATTAATTAGTTTATAGTTTAATAATACTTGTATTAATGATAATTTAATAAATGTAGGGGCATGTTTGTCATTTCTATAGATTTTTAAAAATACTCTTAGTAATTATAAGACTAAAATAGTAAAATTTATCTTAAAAAAAGAAACATTAAAATGTATATATAATAGTATAGATATAAGCCATTTGATCGCATGAACCCGACCATCAATCAAATCATATTAGAGGTTAGCTAATAGCATCTCTGCTTTATTTAAAAAAAGAGAAACTTTGAACTTGAGATGTCAATGGGCTGAGTTTGGGACGACTTTAGGTTGGGTATCACCAATTCATCCCAGCCCAAACCCACAAAATTTCTTACAAGTAATACCAAAATCCTCATCTGATTAGTTCAGCTTTTGGTTCCCTTAACTTTTTTTCGGACTAAGATATCTCATGTTGTGTTCACTGTTCAAGAGGTCATCTCCCTTGCATCAAAAAGTTAAACACATTAAAAAATTCATTTTTATGTTAAAATTTGGGACCCACAATTTTTTATGCGAGGGAATATAACCTTCAACATGAGAAGATACCAATTTATTTTTTGTGCCATCCGTATTCCCTAAACGTGTTTTGGGTCATCGTGTAACCGTTTTGTATCATTCTACAAAAAAGACGTTCTTTTTTGGGGATGGAATATTTGCATGGCAACACTCTTATATGGCGTAATATTTATATGCATGTATATATATTTTTTTGATGGTGATCACACGGCATCAATTGAAAGAAACCAGCCCCATTTCATCAAGAAGTGGTGATTAATTATCATGGTGATGCAAGTTATCCTACAAATTCCTTCTGTTACTTTATATTCAGATTATTAAAACAAAATAACAACATTATTATGCGGCCAAATTTTCCTAATATTGTAAAAAACATTCTCACATATTGACATATTTTCCTTGAAAAATGAATATTGATTTAATTTTGTAGGGCTGAGGATGAAATTGCGAATAAAGCGATCAAACATGCCATGCGAGCTCTTAGAAAGCGGCATTTGGCAGAAGTTGGAGCTCATTCACCTGCTTTTACTGCCATATCTAAACCTGTGGCTTCTCAGGTTTTCATTGCGGCTTCATTTTGCATATATGTGATATTTTCATTCTTATAGCTCACTTGCATATATGCAACATTTACATTATTGTAAAAATGTTGATCGATTTTAATATGAAGGATATGGAGTGGAAGGATAAGGCGGAAACACTTGAATTAGAACTTCAACAATGTTATAAAGCTCAAGCTCGATTATCTGGGCAGCTTGTTGTGGAAGTCGAAGAGTCACGAGCTTCAAAAGCTATAATTCAAGAGAAAGAATCGTTAATTCCTAGTTTTGAAAACGAGCTTTCTCTAGCAAGGTCCATTCTGTCCTCTTTGTTATAACCATATGGGTTTATTAGTTGTGGGTGGATTAACCGACAAAATTTAAAGTTATTGTGTAGGGACGAGTGTTTTCATTTGATAGTGCTTTTGGAAAACAAGACTAAAGGGCTAGACTTGCTCATAGGTGAGAATCAGCAGCTGAGAGCTCAATATGAAGAGATGAGCGCTAAAGCTAACAATGCCAAGACTGAAAACATGACGTTAGTTGAGAAGTGGAATTTGCAGAAATTAAAGGATTCTGAACACCTTAACGAGGTGCAAGTTCATGTTACCAACATTGTTCTAACTAATAATGTATAGTGTCCAATAAAGTGTTATATAGCTTTAGCCCGATACTTAGCCCCTTAGATAGTTGGGCTTTAGGATTTCGATGTATCGTTGTCTTTATATTCGTTGTACATGTTTTCCTGATGATTATCTAATCGATCTAATTCTTGTATTCATTTTTTTCCGGCTATCTAAACATTGCCGCCATCGCAGAGTTCTTTATTGAACGATCTTAATACTCCATTCTTTTCTTTCTGCCGTCCACTACCACTATCTAATTCTTGTTCATTATTTAAATTTAACCCATTATATCATCATTCTAGAAAGTTCAATGTTTTTATGCTCAATTTTATTATATTTAGTGATAACAATAAATTAAAACTCTAATACATGTGTCATTACCAAATACAAAAGAAAATAAAAAAGTTTGTCGGTCAACCGACCCATCTCAGACCCATTTGACCCATGACTCAACCTAACCTGCCCATTTGGCCTCTTTTAATGTTTGGGAATGTTAATGGCTCATCTTCTTACGCGTATGACATACAAATATTTCATTTTTTATCAACTTAATGCTACTATACTAAGATCTGCTTGGTGAGCTCAAGGCCCGTGGTCTGGAGCAAGTAGCTAGGCAGCAAGTTGATGGTGTGGTCCGCCAAAGCGTAGAAGGTGCTGAACACTTCAGAGAATCGGCTATACCCAAAACATGTAAGCATATGATCATGGCTCATGAAGGTCGTTGTGCATCCATAATTTTCGACAACAGTTCTGGGAAATTAATCAGTGGTGGTAAGGACCAAAAAGTCAAAATATGGGACACAAACACCGGATCACTAACTCGGTTCAGTTCTTGATCTCTCCATAACATATGACGACAGATGTGTAATAGCTGCAAGTAGCGTAAATAACCTTTATGTATGGGACACAAATTCTGGTCGAGTTCGTCATACTCTCACAGGACATTTAGATAAAGTATGTGCAGTCGACCCTCAAACCGCCACGTTGTGAGTTCAGCTTATGACCAAACCATCAAACTGTGGGATACAAACAAAGGTCACTGCATCAACGCTATTATATTCCCAAGTAATTGAAATGCTATTTCCTTCAGCCCAGATGGGCTGACTATAGGAAGTGGTAGCAGAAAAATGAAACCAAAGCTGTAACACATAAATCAGAAAGTAAAATAAATTAACGAAATAAAAACCGAGGCCCGTGTTGTACACGGTTCCCTTAAAACATATTCTGCGTATGTTTTCCAGGGTACAATGGTTGTAGTTGTTGTACAACCAGAGTTATCCAACTTGCGTGAAATTCATAGCAGAGAACAATTGTGTGCAGGTATTGCGAGACATAACGAATTGGTTTTAATTTTTTGTGTGTTGAATGAGAACCCCACCCCCAAACACTTTTTATATAATGCACCAAGAAATCGTTATAATTAAAATCAAATCTCATAATCGAAGCAACCATAATCGTTTTTAATTACGAAGTGTAGCTGTGATGATTATGCAAATTATTTCCATAACAGAAACTGTAACGGGTCAAACTGGTTCGAAACATGGGTCATGGGTCTGGTCCAAAAATTACGGATCGCATCAAAAACCAGCCTGCATAAGCCCGAGTTTTTTCAAGCTGCATTTGTGTCCGCAGGTCGCGCGGGCGCATCACGAATCAGGAGCCCCGACCCGTTTTTCTCCCAACCCAACACCCCCTCCCCCCGCGCGTGTTGGAGTTGGAGTGTAAAATGGTGATAAACTTGTTGAACTAGCATCCACACTTAAGCGTATAAACACCTCAAAATTTTGGTCAAATTTCGATGTGGGACAAATATAAAACCCATCAATTTGTACTTTCATACACCTCGCTTTGATTTTCGATATCTCATTCATCTCTCATCAACTTTGGACATATAATACGCCGTTTCAACGCTCTTGTCAAGCGCTACACAACCATATAAAATATTTATACAATTATTACATTTATATGTAGATAATTAGGTCCAAAGTTTGGGAAAATTGCATATTTTATCCCAAATTTTTCAACAATCCCCCACATGAATGGAGATTGATAGAATAATACACACAATCATTATCTTACTGAAATCTCAACAATTAAGTCTTGCATAGAATAGGTAAGTGTTACCCTTTATACCTTCCCTTGTGAAATGTACTTAGTCTCCTAGCTGTCAATAGACGACAATGTCTTTAAACTGATCTGCTGTTTATGTAGACGACAATATATTTCACACATGACTCTTCCTGACAGTGTCAACTCCTCATAGTTGTGTCCTTTATGGTCCTAAACACTAGCTTGGTTCTGCAAGAGCTCTTAGGAATTACGCCCCCTACAATTCCTTTCGAAGCGACCCCACTTCTCTCTCACATAGGTGATTACTTTTAATAAATTAATCGTTGTAGTTGTTCAAAAATCATTAAAAGCCGTAATCTTAACCTCATATCACTGTTGATATAGGAATGAACTAGGAAGTTTGTTAAACTCCCTTTTAAATGGTTTAGTATAACTTCCCCCACAATGACCTCCCTTCATTTATACAAGTAGGCTATCCTATTGAACCTAGATTTTGGGATCTTCAGTCACATAGGTTTGGTTTCATTCGTATAAACTTATTCGCTTAAGGGCTTTAGTCCTATTCCTTTCGACGACCTATAAACTACATCTTTACTTAAGCCTTTAGTCAGCAGATCCGCAATATTATCAGTTGACTTCACGTAGCCAATTGTGATAATTCCAGTTGAGAGTAGTTATCGTGTAGTGTTATGTCTACGTCTAATGTGCCGAGACTTACCATTATACATTATGTTATGAACTCTACCAATTGTCGATTGGCTATCACAATGTATACTTATCGCCTTTACCGGCTTAGGCCACCTAGGCATATCCTTGGTAAATTGACGTAACCACTCTGCCTCTTCCCCACATTTGTCCAAAGCGATAAATTCATATTTCATCGTGGATAGCTATAACTGTTTGTTTGGACGATTTCCAAGACACAGCTGCACCTCCTAGTGTGAAGAGATACCCAATAGTTGCTCTTGAATCCTTTAGGTCAGAAATCCAATATGCATCGGTGTATCCTATGATTACAGCTGGATATCTTGTGTAATGTAGTCCATATTCACGAGTGTATGTTAAATATCTTAGTAATCTTGTTATACTTTTCCAATGTTCAGTACTTGGATTACTAGTATATCTACTTAGCCTGCTCACAACATATGTTATGTCAGGTCTTGTACAACTCATCAAATACATTAGACTACTAATGATTCTTGAGTACTCTAGTTGGTCAACACCTTGACCTCTATTCTTAGAGGTGTTGACTTATATCAATTGGAGTTCTAGCTACACTAAAATCACCCGAATTAAATTTCTCAAGAATCTTATCCACATAATGTGTTTGGTGTAAGATAAGACCCTTTTGGTTCCTTGTGATCTTAATTCCAAGAAACAGATCAGCCAAACCCATGTCTTTCATGTCAAACCTTGCTTTCAACATATCGTTTGTAGATCTTATTATCTCATCATCACTACCTATGATAAGCATATCATCTACGTAGAAACATAAGATGACGTATCCATTAGTTGTGTCTTTCATGTTGACACACTTGTCATATTCATTGATCTTGAAACCATTTTCAATCATGACATGATCAAATTTTTGATGCCATTGTTTAGGAGCTTGCTTTAGTTTGTACAATGACTTTACAAGCTTACATACTTTCTTCTCTTGTCCTTTGGCAACAAAATCCTCAGGCTGTTCCATGTAAATCTTCTCCTCTAAATCCCCGTTTAGAAAGTCAGTTTTTACATCCATTTGGTGAACTTCCAAATTTCTAATGGCGGCTAGAACAAGTACCATTCTTATGGAAGTTATTTGGGTCACAGGTGGGAAGGTATCAAAATAATCTAGACCTTCTCGTTGTCTATAACCCTTGATCACCAATCTTGCTTTGTATTTATCGATGGTGACATCCGTATTCATCTTTTTCTTAAAGATCCATCGATAACCTAGAGGTTTGCATCCCGGAGGAAGATCCACTAGCTCCCACGTATGGTTTTGTAAAATAAAATATATTTCACTTTTGATGGCTTCTTTCAATTGAGGTCCTTCGAACGAAGTAACGGCTTCTCGATAGGTTTTAGGTTCACTTTCTACCATGAAAGAAACAAAATCAGAACCAAACGATTTCTCAACCCTAGCTCTCTTACTTCTTCTTGGTTCAACTTGCTCCTCTTCCGATTGTTCTTGTGTTTCTTGACTATCTAATTTTTCATCAAGACTAACCTCTTTAGGTTGTTCATCTGAAGATAGACAAGGAAACACATTTTCAAAGAATGAAGCATTACGAGATTCCATAATAGTATTCTCAACTTCATTTTTGTACTATTGTATGCGGGACCCAAGAGCTCCAAATAAAAATTACTATTATCAAGCGGAGCACTAAGTCTCTTGTTTTGAATAGAAAGTGAAAAAACTTCTATTGAAAAGTTTTGAGACGGTCAAGAGAGTAAGCCCAATGGTCATGCCAGTCCAGAATGATATCATATAATAATCTCGTTTATGCCTAAGGTTTATCTAAGCGGTAATCCCATAGGTCATGAACATAGGAAGCACTTATTACCTCGAGTATTCTTTGTTACTCGTGAAAGATTCGTGATGGAGATTAGAGGTGACGCGATGAATGGGCTAGAACTTTGTGTAATGGGTCAAAAGAGTTGTTTTGTACTAGTTAAAATGAGTTGATTTGCCCAAAGCACATTTTTTCAAGAGTTTTCAAATGCATAACAGATTTTTAATTTACACTTTTTACTTGTTAGCTTTAACCCTCACAAGAGGTCTCGGGTTTAAACATCACTAGCTACATATCTTTAGGTGGTCAGAAATAGTCGAAAGCAGTCATGGAAGCCGCGTACGTATGAGTAAAAATACTCGCTCTCTCCGAGTAACCTAAATATGGAAAATATTCTCCGCTTACTTGTTAACTTTCTCATATATACATATTCAATAGTACATTTTAACCTAATAGTACCTAAGTTATGTACTGTTAACCGGGTACCGTTAACGACACCAATAATATTTCATATAAATTTGTAGTGGCCACCTCTAAATATAACTCCAATACCAACTTGAACATTCCTAGGATGTATATCTTCATCTTATATCCATCCACCATCACAAATATAACTAAAAGCTGTATCAAGTCCATTAACAAAAACTATCCAAACTTTTAACCTTTTCTGTTTCCCTTTTCGATCCATTAGGAGCTTTCACTTTCTTCTTGCAATACTAGCCGAAGGGCAATGAGTTCGTGGTCTTATATCGTTAAGAATAAAAGACACTTTCCATTTAACATAACCATGCTTAGAATGTTTTATCTTCATCTTTTTATAATACGTTACACGTAAACTATAAACGTCTCTCCACAATCAAAAGTTAAGGGTTAGGTATATCTCAACCTAGTTCGTTGTTACGACTCATATGAGTCTAATCATCTCATAAATATGCACAAATGTGATTAATCAAGAAGATTTTCATTATTATAAGTCAATGATGTCAAAGATTAGTTGCTAAAATTGTATGATCTAAATTCTATGAAAACTACTCATTTTCTTTGTTAAAGATAGGATCTAGATATTATAAATTTGTGTTATTTGGGTACGTATAATATAATTTAAGTCCAATGATATAGCAGATTTCTGTAAAACCTTAATCAGAAACCTTAATGATCACACGTAGTAAGCTAACAAGCCTAACATAAGGTACAATTATCAGAAATTTCAATTTCAATGATCAAATAAAGAAGTATTGTCTTAGGTAGGATTAGTTGCTTTTACCACAAATTATCATAAACCTTAATGATCACACATAAGGCACAAATGTCCACTATCACATATATAATATAATAAGCAAATTAGCCTAATATCTTAAATATTCCAAAACCCTGTCGTTATATAAATGAATACAAAGCTAAATATCATATCTCATATATAACTATAGGATAAAATCTTAGGTGCAACTAAAAACATATAAACTTGTGTTATTACACAAAAATGAAACACTAATTATGTAAATACAAAGAAAAATAAAATAAATATAAAAGCCTGTTTGTTACTGCACTTAAACATTACGATTTTAGCCTAGTGGTATCATTCATCCAGCGCAAACGTCTTCGTGAGTCATGAAAGGGAGGGCTTTTGACAAACAGGTCATGGGTTCAATTCCAACTCCTTTGATTTCACAGGAAACAGTTGAACACCAGGTTATGGTTGCCCGTCAAAACAACCTTTTGACAAGTATGGTACTCTTGACACAACATATATTGCATCCCCAAATTATTTAAGTAAAAAAGGTTCAAAACAATAAATTTAGGATACGAATTACATGACATTTGTTACATTATTTTTATATTATTGGGAAAGAACAAAAAACCTGACAGAAAAGAGTGACTAAATTATTAGAGAGTATTAGGAAACATCGATTAATTGCAGAATATTTGGCACGGAAAGAGAATTAATTAGTTGTGAAATTAGGTTTAACACTCTGTTTTTCATATGTTTAGAGTGAGCTTACCTCATTAGGGGAATGATTGTAAGAACCCTAAAAACCACTTGAATTTTCTATTTTAGGCTACATGTAATTGAAATTTTCTCTAAATTATATGTTTACTAGAGTATCTGTTAAAGTTTTGAATCATTATCTAGTAAAGAAAATTGTGAATTTTATATATGCGTAAATATATTTCAAATGCATCTTCGTATAAATGTATTTATTGAAAATTGATAAGTTTTATCAGTTTTTATGCTTTACGATTCTATTAAGAACTTAAATGCAGTTAAGATAATTTGTACAACATTTATGGCTTGAATTTATGTGTGATATGTAGTTTTTAAAGTTCTTTATTTGAGCACGTTATTAGCGGTATTCATTCCCACCTCATTATTTTCAAGCCCAAATATGTAATATACACGTTTCTTCTTTTGTGAAGATAAAAAGAACATGACCTATTTGTTATGGATGGTAACAATCGGCTTTTTGTTCTTTTAATTTCAAATTGCAAACATGTAGCTCATAAACAGAATTAACTAGGAGTAGCAAATTAGGCATAATCCTTCACTAATTATCAACCTCAAATGCCAATGTATAGTCCTGTAAACTAAACTACTAGATCATAATATAACACTTTAATCATTGTATTAAGTTTATCTAATAATTACATGCATCCAAGATCATTATCATTAGTAGGCAAAAGAAGTCCAAGTAGGCCCATGGCATCTATTGAATCCATGAATCTTTCATTTTGATTGACATAGAGTACGTACGTACGCTACCAAACTGCCATTTAAACGTTATAAATAACAAACTAACGATTCCATCCAATAGTAACCATAATTAATATAAATGTTTGCATCGTCGAGTCAATCAATGGTTAGATGAACTGCTTAAGGATCGATGAAGAAACACGTGAATAGTATTAGGTGATTGATTAGGATTGATTATCAACAAGGTTGCTTCTACTTGTCCAACAAGATTTACAAGTCCAGAAAGAAATTAATAACGTAATTCCACCTATAGATTTAAAGGTTATGACCAAAGTTGAATAACGTGTTTTGAGTAAATTTAAGAAAATATTCGAACCCAACCTTAACTTTGTTACTATTTCAATTGTCATAATTTAATGTTTCACACTAATTAATCATTGTATTTCAAAAGTAACCAAAGACATAAAATTGTAACGACAATTAGCCCGTTAATAGTAAATAAAATAAACTTTAACTAACGAATCATAATTTTGATATTATGAAAAAAGTTAAACATTTACGCACTCAGAGACACTTATTACGTAACCACAAATATTATATACACATTTGTCTCGAATGAAATTCGATTATCAATAAAGCAAATGACATTTTGTTACACGACTTATTGATCGATGTGTTATACGACTTATTTAATAGGCTTGCATTGCTAGTTCAAAAACTGATTTTTTAAAATATATATTAACAAAATGAAATTTATTCGGAACCTATCGAATATCAGTCTGTCTTGAGGCCTTGCTATTAACATTACAAAATAAAAATCCAACCAATCATCAAATTCTCAAGCCGAAAGTGAATCGTATTAATTAACATTTTTAGTTCGGTGTGGTTCGACTACTTTGGATTGACGGTTTTGTTAACTCCCCTACTTTCCAAAAGATACAATATAACGTATAAATTTTCATACACAGAGTACAATCTATTATTGCATTTAAGAACTCTTTAGGTATGAGAAAAGCACCATCTTTTTTGAGAAAAAGAAAAACATTGGAAATAAAATCTTTCCGGTTTTACGCTTCAAAAGTAGCCAACAATTTGATTTAACACTAAAGCAACCCAAAAAACGCTAAAAATAGCATTTTCAACAAGAAAAACGAAAAGTGCATAACAAAGAAGCCAATATGATTTGTCGCTTTTCCTCAATTTGTATCCCCATAACGTGAATACCACGCATACATCACACCACAATAGATTAATATCACCACCCCTTCAATTCCTTTACTCAACCATCATTAACTCACTACCCGAAATCAGTTCTTATCACTTAAAGTTTGCTAACTTTTTTACACTTTATGGTTCAATTTTAACCTCACACACATTCTTCTATTTCATATTTCTGTCTCTATACACTCCCCATTATTGAACCTTAATGGTTCATGCCCATAAGGAACCTTTTCATCCATTCGTTAGTCTTTATCAACTTGTATCCATTTCAAGTTCAAACTTGTACTCTTCTTAAATTACTTCTAAATCTTTCCTCTATATATACCACCCTCCAAGTTATCAACTTTCATCATCTTTATCCAAATCCCATCAAGAAAACAACAAGAATCTATCGAAATGGCGATTAGTAAATTTCTTTTGGTTTCTATTTCTTTAGCGTTGGTTTTAGGCGTCGCATGGAGCTTCGATTATCATGAGAAGGAGCTTGAAAGTGAGGATAGTTTGTGGGAAATGTACGAGCGATGGAGAAGTCATCACAAATTGGCTACACACCACCAAGAGAAGCAAAGGCGGTTCAACGTCTTTAAAGCCAATGTGCAACATGTTCACGAAACTAACAAGATGGACAAGCCTTATAAGTTGCAACTTAACAAGTTTGCTGACATGACTAACCATGAGTTCAGGAGTATATACGCAGGTTCCAAGATTCATCATCATAGGATGCTTCAAGGAGATCGAATTGGCAACAAAACATTTATATATGCTAATGTTGACCCTGTCCCTAGTTCTGTTGATTGGAGAAAGAAAGGGGCTGTCACCCCTGTCAAGGATCAAGGACAATGCGGTAAATCTTTACTCGATAGTAGAACCAAGCATGCATCACATACAATATCATACGAGTATTAATTGACCTTTTATATGTTTGTATTACAGGAAGTTGTTGGGCGTTTTCAACCGTGGTGGCAGTTGAAGGAATAAACCAGATCAAAACCAAGGAACTAGTGTCGTTATCAGAACAAGAACTTATCGATTGTGATACTTCTGAAAACCAAGGGTGTAATGGAGGGCTAATGGATTTGGCCTTTGACTATATTAAAAAGAAGGGAGGTCTAACTAAGGAGGAGACTTATCCTTACACAGCTGCCGATGGGCAATGTGATTCTAAAGAGGTATAATCTTTCTAGTTCCTGTGTCAACATATGTAATTTATGAGGCAGGGCTAGTTAAAATATTTTTGCAAATAATTATGTTGTAAGAAAATAATTACAATAAGTTATGCTATTTAATTAATAATTTAACTTTTTTGAGTAAAACGATTTAGGAATTTTTATGCATTAGTATACACTGTTGCGACTTCTAACGTGTTCAACCCATATGACATGTTCCTTTTTTCTTGAGTTTACCTGTTTGACGCCTAAATATAACAAGGATCGACTAAATCACAAGTATACAGGTCTAAATTGCCGCTTATAAAGCATACGTTACTTCTGGAAATCAATATGTCTGATATTTCGACTTTTTTTCTTGTTAGGAGAATGCACCAGTGGTATCAATTGATGGACATGAGGATGTACCTCAAAATGATGAGGATGCACTAATGAAAGCAGTAGCTAACCAGCCTATTTCTGTTGCCATTGACGCAGGAGGTTCCGATTTCCAGTTCTATAAAGAGGTACAAACAAATATTCTTGATACCTAAACAAACATAATTTGATCAAATATTTAGATGTAAAAATGGGTTCGTTTTTTTTTATGTAACAGGGAGTTTTTAACGGAAACTGCGGAACAAGCTTGGATCATGGAGTAGCAGCCGTGGGATACGGTACAACTCTAGATGGAACTAAATATTGGATCGTGAAGAACTCATGGGGAACCGAATGGGGAGAAAAAGGATACATTAGAATGGAAAGAGGGATATCAGATAAAGAAGGACTTTGTGGCATAGCAATGGAAGCTTCTTATCCTATCAAGAAAAATGCCAACAACCCCAAATCGTCCCCTACATCATCTCTCAGAGACGAACTCTAGATTACAAACAATTCAAACACACACAGACACAGACACACATCAAGACACTATTTATTAGTAAAATTTGCCTTTCGATACTGCTTTAAGTTTTAGTTTTTATTTCTTAAACATTATGCATTTTACATCTTCATGTAATCAAACTTAATCATAGTACTACTATGGTGTACGATTATCTAATAAAGATATCTTTTCGTCATAAACATAAATAGGCACCAGGTACCAATTGTCAACAAACTTACATGATTATCCATTTAAAAGGGAAATAGAGACAGACTAACATAAGTCTGAATTTTATTGTAATTTAGCTTTTGGCATACATACTTTGTTATCCGTAGCATCTGATGGGGTCGTTGCATCCCTTTGCAGCACTTTGTTTAGAACCCGCACGCCCACCTTTTTCGAGGTACTGCTGGTGGTACTCTTCCGCTCTGTAGAATCTTTTGGCGGGAAGAATTTCAGTCACAATCTTATCTTTTATAGTCTTCTGCTTCTCATCGAACGATTCTTTTGCTAAACGGGCTTGTTCTTCATTGTAATAGTATATCCCTGATCTGTACTGTGTACCCACATCACCTTGCTATAACAATAACACATTATCCAAAATAATTAAAAATAAAAAACATTACCACATACTTAAAGAACTGCTTTTGAATTCAAATTAGTATCTAACTTTATCAAAATCCCTCTTTTTCCATATGAAAGAAATAAAGTTAACTTCTTTTAAATGCGTCTAACTTTATCTGAAAATCTATTCTATGTATCATACTTTTAGATTTGCTATTGTATGTATCGAACTCTCAACTATTGTATTTTATACATTTGACCTTTCATGGCTTGTAATTGATGACATGACACTGGTTATGATGATGTGGCAACTTATACGACTGCCATGTAATTAATGAAAATACTGATCACCTGAAGAAATTATAAGATACATGATACAATAACAATAAGTGAAAATTTGATCTATACAAAAACAAATTTCAAAGTAAGATACGTCATACGTGCAATAAAATTAGAGTAAACTTAGATTGAATTGAAAAACATTAAACCATATGGAAAAGAGCATCCAAATTTTAGGATTTTTTAACCTAAGCAAACAATAATAATCACCAATTAAATTCTTGATAACAATTTAAACCCTAAACCCTAACTAATAAAAAATACTAAACAAACCTCAAATTAAACCCAAAAACTACATAAATAATACCTGACGGTTGAGGGTAGTAGGATCATGGCGGGACCAAAAGAGGGAAAGCAGGTTGTTGTAATGACAAACAGTCGGGTCAAACTCAACCCGAACAACTTCAGAGTGTTTGGTAGTTCCGGTGCAAACCAAATTGTAATTCGGGTTATGAACGTGGCCTTGAGAGTACCCAACTTCAGTTTTCACCACACCTTCGACCCGCTGGAACGCAAGCTCAACGCCCCAGAAGCACCCGGCTCCGAATTCGGCTAATTGGTGGCCCTGGTTGCTCGGGTGATCCGTATCCGGATCCAGCGCTGGATTATTGCTTTCATTGGAAGCCATTCTTCTTTTTTGTGTGGGAATGGAGATAGAGGTGTGAAATGTAGAGGGAGGACTTGGGATTTAGAAAAGTCAAAAGTCAATTCATTGATGAATTTACAATGGTTACCCTTGAAGTATCTTGAAGTTGTGTTTTTGGACAAGATGAATTGCAAATATGTATTTTTGGTATTAGTATAAAACGATGTAAACATTATGGTCCTTGGTGCGATGAAAAATGGCGTGTACAAGAGATGATTTGAGAGTATTGCTAGTCTCGATTATTAGAAATGTTACGACAAGATTATCAGAGCATGTGACGAGAATAACAATCTCTATTGTGAGTGTTGATTGTAACAAAAAATAAATATTATTAATGAACGCTGAAATTGCTTATTAATTCAAGAAAAATGAAAAAATTCAATTGAAGTCGAAGTTATATAACTTAAAAAAGTATTAGTTGACTTCTCCAAAAATATATCTTTTTTTAATTTCAGATAAAATAATTTTAACTAGGATTACTACTCCGCACTTTTCGGTGGGTAAAAAATTATTTAAGTCAATCTTATTCATATAATTATATTTCTGACTCTAATAGCGATAGAGATTTTATTTTGTCCGATCTGTAATCACAAAGGGTTTTCTATTATTTACCAGCTTTACATACATATTGGTGCTTCAATTTTTTATTTATATTGTTGTTGCGTTTATTTTCAAATTAAAAAGAATACATATTTGACAAAATATGATAGTTTAATCATAAATGATCCGTAGCGAGCAACCCACTCAAGATATTTGGGCCACAATATGGTTCACCATCTTGATTCTTGAATAATGCCTTTTTAATAAAATTTCATTTAGGCCCAATTGCGATAAGTTGATTTTCGTAGGTTATTCGCTATAAGTAACAGGCTTCAACTATTAATTAACCATAAATCACATTAACTTATATAATTGCAGGTACTAAACATGTGAATCGCATTAAGTAGAGAATGTTTAACAGTCATGTTTAATTTACATTGTGTATAAAAATATTACATGTTTGAGCATTAATTGTGAATCAAAAGAATTGAGGTGTGCATCAAATCAAGTATATGTCGGCGATCATAAGCTATTTGTCATCTATCTAACCCTTGGGTTTTGCATCATTCTTAATTCTCCAATGGAACCACAACTTGACGCACTGATAGATAACCAAAATGTGTTTCCATCGAATTTCACTATTAGATTAAGATGATGCGCCAGTGTTGGATAAGTATGTGTGAGTGTTGTTTGATGTTTCTTTATCAAATTGACGTCTTATAAAGTTGATCCTAGTTTATTTACCCCGCATAATCGCAGGATTTTACATAGAACTTTTAGTAATTGAGTCATTCATATAAAAACACTTATATTTTTATTGTTTATAGGTAATTAGTCGTTTTCAAAACCCACCAAAAAATGAAGAAAAAAAAATAGTCGAAAATATATCATGTGAGATGTCTAATCGAATAAAAGAAAACGCCGGTTTTTATGGTAAAAATTTTAAAATTTTTTGACTAACCATTTTTGAGATATTTAATTTTAAAGAACGTCGGAGGAAAATGAGTTTTTGCCAAATAGATCACACTTATTGGTTTTTCTATTCAAAAAAAAATAATAATTTCATTTGAATTTCCATTACCCAATGGATTATCAATGACATCATCAATTTAAATAATTAAAATTAATGATGAGATCATAATCAAAAAAATATATTCAATGGCTAAGATTAACTTATTTAGATAATTATGACATCATTATGACTTTACTTTAAAAGATAGAGAAAAAAGATATTAGTATAAAAAATTAGACATACAACTTGTGAACGTACATATCTTCTTGAAATAAGTATTGTAAAATGCAAGACTCTGTTTTATATATTTTATAAAACAAAAATAGGATTTTACATGTGTAAATTAATAGGAAAAGAAGATGTTTAAAATTGTGGACGAAAAACTAAGTTAGCAAGAAGTTCCAAAAAATCAAGCTGCTCAATCTTGTTTTCGTAAGTTAATATTTTACCCCTAACTTTGACATAATTACAAAATTGTCACTAAGTTCACATGATTAATCTTATACGTGATCAAAGTCATCCGACAATCTATATGTAATCTTATTTATTTTACTTTAATTTTTATTTTACAATTATCCATCCCTATATATATATATATATACATATAATCGTATATATATATAATTATTATAATTGTTCACTTTTATCTACTAAACGAGACGTAAGCAGTGAGCACATTCACATATATTCCAACTTGACAAAATTCGTTGTACGAGAAATTAATGTTAGTGTCAAGATATGTGACATAACAATACAAACTACTCATACCATAAAAAACGATAACAAAATTCTAATGGCTGAAAAGAACTATATAATCCAGCATAGAAAATGAAATGAACAATTAAAAACGCAAACGAATTTGAACCTTTAGTTTTTCTCCGTATTTTATTTATTTTATGGTATACCAACGTACACATTGGTTGGTTCATGAGCATATGTTTGAACTTTAAATAAAAGTGTTACTTACACCGTTGCCTTTTATTAAAATGTTATGTTCATAGTGATCTAAATTTACCAATGCAAAGTTGATGTATTGAATGTTGTCACATATAAGACATATTTAAAGCTATAATATATATTCCGTGATATAAGTCAATAGTGCTAGTAGGAAAAGAAAAAGGAAAGTTAAAGTTTGTTATATCATACCATGTCATTTTAACCATCATCTTCGTGTATTTGACACTCATTTCGTGCATATAACATTACCCATTGCTACATATCAACTAGAATGAGTAGACTCCCATGTATGTTGCTATATGAAAATAGGATCATTAGATATAGTAACAATTGGAAGTCTAATTAGCAGTGTTTATTCATTATTCATTATATATTAAAAATGAAAAATATAAATAACATCATTTATAACTTAGTTGTAAGCAATAACCGACTTTTTTGACATTATCGGGGGAGAGAAGGTTCGAGTCTCTCTTCCCTTATCTTAATTTTTTTATTTTTTTATTTTGCACATAATAATTAAAATTTTAAAATTTATTCCTTTTTCATATTTTAATATTATTCAAAATTCAAATATTGGTGGATTGCTTACATCTTTTTATTTTATTCTTATTTATATTGAAGGGTTATGAATCAATTAATATTATTATTAGTATTATCTTTATTACGTATCTTATTAAGTTTATTTCTTTTGTTATTTATTGATAAAACAATTAAATTCAAACATTTTAGGATGAAAAAACTAAACTTTATTTACTGATAGAATTAGACTTTCATATTTTGTTTTATATGCAAAACAATGAATTTCTCATACTATAAACTTTTAGAACATTAAATACTGAATATTAAACATTGTTAACAAACAAATAATATCATTTTGCAATTTAATTTTATCACAATCTGTACATATTTGTTTGGTTGTCCGCGGGTTATTTGACCCTAGTTGGTTTTAATAGGACCATTGTAATGAGTCAATAAGAACTTTGATCCATGAAATTAATTGAATATATTGTGTGTGTGTGTTTTTTTGTGTATTTCAAGGATGATATATGAAAATGACACCCAATATAAACATTATTCTATTGTGTATTAATAAATACAAAGAGGTATATATATATATATGTATACGGTTGGTCGGGAATTTGCTTTGTCACCTAAATTTGTTTATTTGTAATCCTCCACAGAAAAATGAAAGGTCGGTGTGAATTACACGTAACGATCTTATGTTCTTTTTACCAAAAAGATTGTATTGCCGTCTCTTTTTCTTGTTTTTGATAACAACTTTATCCGAGGTCACGATCATTTGGTCGTCATCAATATTTTATAGGTATTAAGATAATTTTGATTTGTAGTTTGGATGATAAAATTAAATTAAGAGAATGATAAAAATGAAAAAAAGGATAGATATATAGACAATACATTTAATCCTCATTCACTTTTTTTTATGATACTTATTCGATGTACATATTTCAAAATTTGTTGATGTTGTTGTTGTTGGTATTGTTGAACGTATATACTTCAAATTTGTTATCTTTTCTATCTCGACACGTTTATTGTCTTCCTTTGCATCTCGAACGCCTACATCTTCTTTTGTATCTTTTAATAAATTATTTCATTTTCTCAAACTATATTTCTTTTGACATTTATACTCGATCAGACAATAATTTTCACACTTATATTTTTAAACGCGAATTGTGCTATGCACAACTTAAAAATTCACTATTCACACTAGTAAAAGCGTCAAAGTAGAACAAGATTCTACAATTCTTTTGACATAAAATGTCACCATCTATAAACAACGTATCAACATATTATGCAGACGATACATAACCACAACTCTAATCATAACTTACCAAAAGTCCCAAACCATTCATCACCTACCAACCCGCTATCTTCAACAACAAAAGAAGAAGAACACAAATACATATATATACATATACATATACATATACACACATATATATATATATATTAAAATAGAAAATATCCATAACATCACCAGTTCACCACACCTAAGTATAAGGACATGTTTTTCTATTTCCTTTGAGAAACAGTAAAATTACAAATCATTTATTTTTTGCATGTTTTTTTCTTAGGCAATGACAAAGACCATGTGGCCTTTGCTAACACCACTTCTTTAACTTCTTCCTACTTGTTACAATTAATTTCTAGATTCTGTGCTTTTTTGGAAAAAAAAAAAGAAAAAAGAATAAATTTAAATCTCAAGTTGCACACACTCAGCTCGACGATAGCTACTTTACTTCCATCTCGATGCAACTCATAATTTAATTAATAGCAAAATTAATGCACCTAATTTTCAAACTTTTTCACATAGAAATTGGAAAATACATCTCTTTCAAAACCCAAATCCAGCTAATAGGTCGGGAGAAATGAGTTTTGTTAGTATGTGTTAAAAGTATACGATAATGTGCGTTTAATAAACTAAAATATTTATTTATAAAAAGATAAATTTAATTTTACTTATTTAGTTGACGATCGTTTTAATCCGCTAGCCAATTACGATCACGTACTGTTATTTGTAAGTTTAAGTAAGAGCATCTTCGGGGTGATCTTTGAAGGGGCAAAGTGAGTGACGGTCTAGTGCCTTCAATTTATAAAGGTTGTGAAAAGAAAATGAAAGATACATATAAAAGATTTGATTTGACAAATAATTAGGTCCGTTAATTAAGAAATGAAAAGGTAATCGGGCCTTATAAAAATTGAATTGACTTTTCATATATTACAATTTGACATTTTATTAGAGAATAAGGCCTGGTTGATCTTGTAGTTAGTGTTAAATTAAGTGTTTAATTAAAGACTATAGTTGAAATTAGAAATATCGGTTAATATTGAATTTTTAATTTTTTCCAATTTTGTATATTTTTGTTTTATTTAGATTAACCAATTCAATTAATTTATTAAATATGAAATAAATAACACAATAAATTAATTAAAATCAAATACATTACCAAAATGAAAAAAAATACATTCACAAATTAAAAGTTTTAAAAATAAGAATTACATAATTAAAAGACAATAATTAAAATACGACATAATTAAGTGTATCTCGCTCCTGATCATCTGTTCCACCCGAACTTTGCATGAACCCTCTCCTTTTCCGTATGGAGAACGAATGTGTCATCATCCGACAAGCTGTCCGACGACATCTTCAATATTCTAAGACTGGACTCTATGTCTCGTGTCTAGTAAAAGCTTGATTTTGTTTGAACGGTGGCTTCAAAGTTTGATGTTATTGAGACACAAAAGAATCACGAGACCAAGTAGCGGAACCGAAGGATATTTTGGCGTTGTTTGAACACCTTGCCTTTTCCGATGGACGTTGATACATATCAGTCAAATAGCGGCATTAAGGTTTTTGTTGTCGTTGTCGCCTTCGACAAAATCTATGTCGTCTAAATCCATTGTTTCTCTCCATTTGTTTTGTCCGTTCACAAGGGGATCGGGACATTACCACTTTTGCCTTTTCTCAAAAAGTCCTAACCTTTTTGACGATTAAAACTCGATTTTACTACCGTTCTATATATGTCGTCACCTCGCAACCTAAATTGGTCTTCATTTTCATAAGTGGATGACGACCCAACTGTTCCCAAATCCCTTTGAACTTTTGGCAACGAGTATTCAAATATTTCCACTTCTATGTCAACATGTTTTTTCCTCGGGTGACAAGGCGTTCTTGATTTTCCCGCTTGTTGTACTTGTCTTCACCAAGTACCAAAAAGAATCACATTTATGCGTGTTTTCTTTGTTGGAGTCTTTGGATATACGAATCCAACATTCTACTAAAAGTATTTCTTCGTCACTCTTACAAATATTGCAGACCAATATTACTTTTTTCTTGTTTGATTCGCCCGGTTGTTTGCTTTTGTTTTTACCCGCCTTTGTTTTGTGTGACGACGTTAGTGTCTCGTCAACGTGTGATTGTATGTAGGTTTTTGATTGTTTTGATTGCTTTCTTGTCTCCACATTCTGAACTCGTGATATAGGTCGGGTAGCTAAGTAGGTAGAGTCGCGTTTGAGGCATTTTGTATGGATTATCAAAACCCGACATATGTGTGTTTGATGAGGATGGTGTTGACGGGTTTGAAGAAGGTGAACCGTAAAATGGGTTCCATTCGTATTGTAGGTGGTACGGATCATAGTTTGGGTTCTTCAACATTGAGAATTATAGTGAGTTTTTTTATGACGAGAAAGAATGTATTGATGTGTTTTAAAGTGATGTATGTATTGATGCGTTTTAAAGTGACGTGTAAGTGTTTTATTTATAATGTATGAAAAATAATTGAAAAAAGACCAGTAAATATGGCTAGATTTTGAAAATTTAATAATTTGTTTTCTTTCCAAAAATGACCATTGGAGCTGAATTAATAATAATAATACTCGCACGCCGGTCTTAATGTCGACGAGAAGTCGTGAACTCCGGATTTTTGACGTTCAAGTTAAAAAATGTCAGAAAAAATTAAGCGAGTATGTATGATGTTATAGGGTATAATTAATGTTTTTCGCACAACATCTCAACAAATTGTGTTTGAGAGAACTCTGAGCATATCCGACGAAATAAACTACTGAAGTTATTTTACATTTCATATCATCTTCAACTATACTATGTTTTCCATAAAACACGTACTTATTTTATTTTTAGTTACAAACGTTGTTTAACAAATAGCAAAACAATCTTTCATCCAAAACTTAACAAATCCCAATGAGAAAAACTATTCAGTCTAAAAGTGAAAAGTTTTGGGATCTTTTTATTTTTTATTTATTTTTTATAGGAAATTTTTAAAGGAAAAAAATAACATTTATCAAAAGATGCTTTAAGTTATAGTTAAAACCTGATTTTATTTTGGAAACAAGTAACCGTCAAAACTGCAAATCTAAGAAAAGAATAAAAAATGAAAAATTGCTCCATGAAAAGTCAAAGTCAATAGTTGTTGTGTTAAGGGATTAGAATGTTCCTTCCTTAAAACCTGGTTGATTGTGATGCTAATTACATTGGCTAATACGTTAACACCAAATATTATGTCACACATGATTATACTAATACATTCTTCCTTCTTAAGCAAACACAATCCCCGACGTTAAACCAGACAAACATTCTAATTACTAATATGTTTTGGTTTTCGACGTTATTCAATTTTAAATTACAAATTTTGATTTTGCGATTAAAAAAAATCGGCTAAAATACTTTCATCATGGGAAATTCGCATTTTTCTCAGCGACATGAACCAAAAACGCAAGGAATAAATTTCAATAATTTGCTATCTGAAATCGTGTTTGTTTACTTGTGCGTCTAAGAAAATGGAAAAATTAAAATAGGAAAAATGATATACACTCATTAATATTATTTTTTTACCCAAAGAAGGATACAGAAATTTTTATGTTTACCGATAATAGCAAGATAATAATATAACGCAAATTATATATATAAGGGAAAGATTCATAGGGAAATTTCAAATGTTGGGGTTGGGAAAGGAGGGAAGCAAATCTTAGCCCTTGATTTTTTCATAAAAAAACATTTTTAAAATTTATTTGTGATGAATGCTAAATGTTGAGTAACATTCATTACCTATGAATGTTAATAACATTAATTTATGATGAAATCAATGGTTGAGATTTGCTTCCCTTCTTCCCTAACCTTTTTGTTTCCTCTTGATCCTCACCCTATATATATATATATATATATGTGCTAGGCCTTGAGCCCGTGCGATGCACGAGCGTTTAAAAAAATACAATTATATGTTTAATTGTGAGTAGTCCAATAAATTAATGTCGTTAATTTAAAAGGTGTAATTTTCATTAAAAATGAAAATAATTGATGACATAAATCAAGCCATACTGGAACAACAAATTTGTATGTTTACTAAATAGTAATCTATGTTTACGGAACGGAATGAATGAGTAAGAGACAACAAATAAAATTTAATATTTAATTTATATTATATTAATTAGGATTAGTAGGTAATTAATTTGAGGTAGTTTAGAGATTAATAGAAAATTACTACATAAACAACCTATAATTTGTGATTAATGAGAGATTGTCAGATAAACAATTTAAAACCTTGTAATTTATATAGATAGATACACACGAACTGTTAAATGTTGTTATGATATATTTCTCAAAGAGAAAATACAATTTTAACTCTTTAAAATTATTTTATACGTCTCTCTCACATACAAAATATTGATAAACTAAATAAATGTTTACATTCTATTGTATAAACTGAAGGGTCCTTCATCTCCAAACGTTTAGAACCATTTTGTATTTATATAAATAATTATATATAATCTACCAACCCACTATGATATAAGAAAGAAAAAAAAGAGACCAAATTACAAATTTTGGGGTATCCGTACCCAACAAATACATAAATGTATGCTTTTTCTATTTCATTTGAGAAATAAAAAGATTCAAACAACTAATCATTCGTTGCTTTGATTAACAAACTAAATTTCTAATAACATAATCATGATTATGATCATTGGCTTGCCCACATGTCGTTAAGTCTTCTTCGATCATTTTTCGTTTAGGCAATAATAAAGATGACGTGGCTTTTGCTAATGCAACTTTTTTTACTAATAACTCCCATCGTATCGCTTCCTTCTTGTTCGTCATTTCTTCTCCTAACCTCGTCTTGAATCGGCTGAAACACATTATAAAATGGTCAATCGGTAATTAACTTAAAAGACCAACTAAAGTTATAACAATGGCAAACAGAAAGAATATCCAATGTTTGTTTGTTCCCTTTTTACCAATATATGTAATCCTTTACCGATTTATAAACTAGATTGTTTTATCAAATAATGTAATTAACTGTTCCTACATCAGTGCATTTCGCTATCAAAATTATTGCACCTAATTTCCTCAACTACTCGATCTTCACATGTGGCAATTTTCCTTTTTCTAGAACCCTTTACAAGTACGATGTATGCACCGACGACGCTAACTTTTCGATCGACACTTAATACTTTTTAGCTTTTAATGATTTTATTAATTTAAATTAATCCAAATTATTAAGCGAATTAGAGTCTTGATCAATACTTAATGCTTGGTATAAATTCAAAACATTCCTTTCACCTAACTGCACGAAATGTGCCCCTATCATACCACCTAAAATAACTTGTGCATATATGAGTATTTACTACTTAAAAAGGTGAATACAAATTCAAGTTACCTGCAAAGGGGAACTTTACAAGTCGACTCAGGTGATTCGCAAATAGATGAGTGGAGTTTAAAGAGTTGCCACATCCTTTTACACCGAACACAACCCCCGTTAACTCTTTTCTTGCAATTTGCAAAATGTTGTATCGTAAGTTGAAGCCCTTGACATATTGAGAACTTATTACACGGAGTCTTGTTTTTACAGGGCTCTTTGTCGTAGGGTCTTACACTTATACAGCCTTCCGTACAAATATGTTGCAAACAATCCATAGCTTCACTTAGCTGAAAATACAAATTTTGTTCTCTCATATGCCTTCTACTCCTCTTCCGCCTCTACACATTTTCAATACGACAGAAAATTATACTCACGAGTATATTTAATTACATTTTTAAATAATTAAAATGGTATAAATTGCGTACGGATTCGGTTTCATCCATAAATTGGAGGATTTCAAGTTCAAGGAAAAGATCATTATTATGTAGAAATTTCCAGCCTTCAGTTTTCTCGACGGATTTAAAACTATTAGACACGAGTTTCATGCATTTGAGGTAAAGATCAGGTGCATCGCAGAGTCTTGCTAGTTGAAGTACATCAGTCACGTTTTCAATTGACAACCGTTGGATCAAAGCTTTAGTACACCGTGATTTGAGTTGTGGGACCAGGTATACGTGAGATAGCGCCAATAAATGAATCCCGTATTTTTCCATATCTTCCTCCGTGCACCTGATTACAAAGACCTTTTGGTCAATTGCTAATTTATAATTATTTTTCGCCTTAAATTAAATAAAATAATAAAATATCACTGCTAAAGATTTAACAGATTGGTGACAGATGTGCCACGTTTCAATCATAGTTAGGTTGGACGGTGTATATTTTAGTATACGGCTAGCATGTAATTAATTAAATAAATAAATATAACATAATGATTATAATAATAATTCTTTAATAAAATGGTTGGGAACTGACTTGTAGGAATGAAGGAATCCAACGAACACCACCACCGCGTCACACGGAACGCCGAGGATCGGAATGGTCTTCTCGGAGGTCCGATGTTTACGTGGCTTATTAATTATATTTTCGAACACCGTTGAAGCCGATGCCTGAATGACATGTATAGTAAAACACAATTTAAGATATGTACAATAAATAGAGTTTTATGACAAATGATAAATCGGGTTAAAATGGAAAAGTTATTAAACAATAATGGGAGTAACTATTTATATATTTGCTAATGAACAATTTTCTTAATATACGGAATTAAATATAGAGATATGAAGAATGATCGTGTTTTGGATGATAGCAGCTTTACAAGTAACAATCTAGGAAACAAACTTTGTGACCATAAACTACAATCAATTCAAACATATAACTTATGATTAAAAACAGCTATCAGGGCTGTCGTTTTCAGTTTTATAGTAATTTTGGAACCGAGAAAAGGTTGAACAAACTATTCAAGTGTTTAATGACACGACATATTACCAGAATGTTGGCATGCACCGGAATCTTTCGACCACCGGATGTTACAATCTGAATATATGTTTGTGAGGAATGGTTGTCGGAATCAGTAGGAGATGTGGGTCTTCTACACATCTTGCCGGCCGGATAAAAATTCAACGGCGGAGACAGTTGTTTAGATTAGTTATCTTGTTAATATTGTCGTTTATATTGAGATGGGAAATACAGGGAGCCTTCCAATATATTCGGTGATCTACTTGGCCTTGTTGGAGTGTTGGTGTATGCTTATATAGACAGCTCTAACTCAAAGCCAGCCATCTAAGGAAGATATTAAGTTACAGGTTTAGCCCTTAAAGTATTTACAAACATGCAACTTTAGTACTTCAAGAATTATTTCTGAAAATTTGATCAAATTGGAACTACTTGGCCTTGTTGGAGTATTTCAGCCCTTACCTTCACACAGTGGTACCACTTTCTGATTACCATCCATAAGCTATGTGACGAGGTTCAATGATAACAAAATTCGTCCTTAAGATATTTCTTTTTCTTTTGTGAAAGTGTAAAATATATTAATCACAAGACAACTATAAGCTATTGAGACCAAGGACATGCCCATGGAAACAAAGCAGGCTGGAAACACACATCCAACTAAAGTATATACAATAAGACTGCTCCCATTGGTAAATCAGTTGGGGGAAATCGATGCACGTCAGTCGTTGGTACTTGCGCGTAGGTTGACTGTGTCAGTTTATTTGGGCCGGTTTACTGACGAGGGAGGCGACACATTTGTGGGGCCAACTTTATGATTCTTTTTTTCTTAATCTGACTATTGGAAGTTACATTTTTCTAATCCGTTATATAACGGATATATATCCGTTTTTTGTAAAAAAAAATATTTTTATTTTTATTTGTTAACCTATTTATCATACTCCAAACAAACTATAAATATATATACAACTAAACTTCAGTTCACACATACATTTCATCATCTTTTTACATTCAAATACATTATTCCACCCAATTATTCTATATAATTCGCACACACTTTCATCATCTTTTTACATTCAAATACATTATTCCACCAAACTATTCTATATAATAATTCACACACATTTTTCTATTTCATACTATAATTCACAAAAATGCCTAAACAACACCACAATAATTTCCAATCGAGAGCCAATAATTTTTTTCAAAACATACTCAACACAAATATCTAGGATCCGAATTCACCCGCGCATTCGTCTTCGGCACCTCAATCGAGCAATTCGCCAAGTAACTTCGGTTTTGCACAATACTCACAATACGACTTCCAACAACATCCACAATACCAAAACTAACAACAACCACAATACCAATACCATCGATACTCACAATACCAAAACCAACAGTACCTACAATACCAAAACCAACAACACTCACAATAACAATACCAACAAACACCACTTAACCAACATCAATTCCAAAACATACAAACACCACCATGCGAAATCAAAGAAGATGAAGGCGGAGATGGGGTCGATGCTAACCCGAAACAAAAAAGAAAACAAGTTAAGTAGACCGACAATGAATGCAAAATATTGGCTGAACGATCAGTCCACGCTTCCCAAAATTGTGTGCAAGGAAATTCGCAAACGGAATCAAGTTTTTGGAAGAAAATAGAAAAGGCCTATAATTCGTTAGTTAATGAGAAACGTAATAAACATCAACAAACTGACAAATGGAACAAGATTCGCGGAGACGTCTAGGTATTCACGACCATCTTCAAGAAGTCTAACGAGCCCCAGGCAAGCGTTTGATACCCTATATATGTACTAGCTCTTTTAACATTGATCATAATCTTATTATTAAGAGTTAATATATTGATAGTGTATCAAACTTTGCATAAATGTTCACTTACAGGAACCATATTTTTTTTGTATTCATTTGCATGAACGTAGTATACGAATTGTTCATTCATAGGTTTTTTTTTTTTTTAATAACCAATCAACGAGTCTGTACATACCATGGTCAATATCAAAAAAATACATTAAATTGTCAGGAGCAAAATGTACCGCGGGATATGTAAACCAATAAGAGGATGCCACGTTGTACAAATTCCCGCAAGTCAAATCAGTTCTCGGAATTGGTTTGACCATGGGTATTCGTGTTGACTGTGGGTATTCAAAGTTTGAACACAAGTATTCGTGTTGACTGTGCCTTAAAACAACCTGTGAGAATTGGTTTGACCTTCAATAGTTTTGTCTGATCTACGGGAATTTGTGCAACGTGCCCCTATTATTAAGTTACATATCCCGCGGTCTCCCAGTACATTTTGTTGCAAGATTCATGACCATTTGATGTAATTTCTTCTAACACTGACTATGGGGTATAAAGAGACCCGTTTACCGACTATTTCAAGTAAAAATTGAACTAAAATTATGTAATTGTCTCGCGAAGTCGTCGGTTGTAATCTAGTTTTATTTAAAGGAAAACTGAACTTTGAAAGAGGGCAACATTAGGATCTGATTTGGCAATAAAGTGGAGCTATTTTATCCACGTGTGGTTACATGTCGATTTGATCTCTGTCGATGTGTACATAAATACGACCACTTGTAATACTTTTGAAATGATAATGTGGAAGAGAACATAATTATTAGTAGTACAGTACTAGGAGACAAAATATATTTGTCATCACAACGTCCGCTAGTCAGATATTTTAATCACATTTCTCTTCATGGCAGTTATTTCGACGTTGGTATTCAGTTCAATATTATTTACGAAAACATAAAAGTCACTGGCAATGCACATAGAACGTGAAAATTTATAAGAATTATTCAAGAAAATATATACTAGTTTCTCGATACAATAGTATGAACAATTTTGTTTAATTTCACTTACTTACAAGGTACAGTGTATCTATTTTGTGAAAACACAGTTTCTGGGTTGGTGAATAATACTCAACAACTTTCCTTTTTGCTTTTGGAATTTAATCCACATCCTAGTTATGATATTGTGTGGGTTATCTAATACACCACTGAGCTAACATCTATCGATTTACACTTTCAATTATCATATTTTCTTTTCATATTTGAATAAGTTTATAGTCCTAAACGTTTTTTCTTTTATTATTTATTATATGAAATCATAGACTTAGAGGTGTTAATCCGGTCAATCCGACCCTCGTAAAGGTAACACCACCGTATTAAGGTTTTGGGTTTTGGTTAAAGGGGTTGCGGGTCATGTGATTTGTGTTTAATCCTGTAGCGGGTTTTGCATCACCAAATAGTCCAAACTAGTAGCCGATATCGAAAGCAGTAGCCCCAGCCCAAATCACCTGAATATGTTAGACTGTTATAGTAGTATCTATGATGGATGACTTTTAAATTTTTTTCACTCATTTCCAGTGTAGCCATAATAACTGATCGAGACTTTCTTGTAGTAAAACATAACCCAAACAGGTCTACTTTCACGATAATGGGTTAGCATCTTACACATATGTCTTCTCTGTAAAGCTTTATCAAAAATCAGTCTTACCCACATAGTGTATCAACAAATGCATAAGAAAACTACTCGACGTCTCCTATATAAACAAAGATTTGCAAAATCCTAAACACCATGACCTGCCGGAATAAATCTAACCTACCAGACTACATATATCAGTTTTCAACTACTTGTGTTTATTTGGGCCAACCTCCTTACCTGGGTTTTAAGCACAATCGCCTAACTACATTCTTGAAATCATAGGCTCCCTTTCATTAACTATAACAGTAAAACTAGATTAGCTAACTTAATATACCCCATCAAGCAAGTCCACATCACCTATCCAAACAGGATTCTTCATTAGAAGACGACTGATCCTTACATTCCAAACATATGCATGGATGCTGATTTACCCTTGATACATACATTCAGAAGGGCTGGACTAGCATCGAAAAACAAAGATCAAGTTAGGTACCACGATCCCACAAGTCCCATTGTGTTTGGACTTGTTAAGCCTGCCCTCTTGATGTGCAGTGTCAATACTCATCCTTTGTGCTTCAAACCATATTGAAAAAACGTAGACCATGTACTAGCAAAGAAATTATTAATAACAACAATGAGTTTGAGTTAAGCCAAAGATGAATAAAATAAGCCTGACACATTGAAATTGGACAAAACAGGTATCTGAAAATGCATTCAACGAAACACATGTGATATCCAAGCTCCTTTGTACCAACAATACCCATTTTCAATGGTCAAAATCTCAAGACAATAAAACTTTTTGATCATGTCAAAAAATGCATTGTCTATGTACAAACCATGTAAACATAATTCTGTCACACTCATTAATGAACCCATGTTGCATAGCAGAGGCCTCTCCCAATTATCGGATGATATTCTGTAAAAGAACAACCGAAGACTTGGGACATTATCAAAATCCAAAATATCAATTATCCCTTCTGAACTAATATCTAATTCGCGAAGGTAATGAAGCTTTCGAATCTTAACTCTCCTGTTACAGTGATGAAATGAAAGCTTAATCTTTTCTAGTAAAACACAAGCCGACACTAAGTTTTGAAGGGCCTCTTCGCTCACGTTCACGTATTCTAACTCCAATTCTCGTATTGACACACATTTGATAACAGGATCCATACTCATGTAAAGAGACCTGTTATAAAAGGGATAAATTACCCTCAACGTACTTAGATTTTCACCAAAAAATCTCATCCGGTAATGTAAACGATGAAGTCTTAAACGAGATTGTGAGGGAAAGCTCCTTGAGACTACTTTTGGAAGCTAATAAAAGAATCCACTTTTCAACAAGAGAAACCGACTCCAAGTTCATGATGTCGAAGCAAAGATTAAAAGTTGCAATTGGTATGTTGTCCTAGAGATACCTTAGTAGGGTGTGCTCAATCAAGTTCTTTTAATTAATGTACATCATGTCTTGTAGTCTGATAAGAATCATTTTTAGGGGTGGACAAAACCTAATGGTAGGAATGGTAGACCAAGCGTGCAGCCATTTCTTGTACAAGACACAACCCTTCTTCAACCGGCAATAACCATATACGACTGGAGCAACTCCAAACATCTTCTAACTCCGGTGGGTGGATAGTGGCGGACTCAAGATTTTTAGTCATCGGTAGCACAAATATAATAACCAAAATATAAAATAAAAGTTTTTAAATTAAAAAAATACAATTTTATTAAAATAAAAAACATACTTTAAAATTACACTACTCGGTTCAAGTAACTGATGTCACTTATTTAATTCAATGATGTCACTAATATAAAACCTTACAAAAATTACACTACCTGATCCAAGTCACTAGTGTCATATGCTACCAGTGCTTATCAAATGCATCTGCTCCTGTGAGTGGATCAACCTTCTTTTCTTCCCTATGTCCTCCATATCTCCAGACACCTAAAGAATGGCAAAAAAAGAAAAACGGCTTGACATTTAACAAACGATTTTTCAGATCAAGATTATTGAAATCTTATGTATCTATACTACTATCTTATCTTATCTTAATCTTATCTTATTTTAACTATAGATAAAACCATCTCCATCTATTTTCTTAAAATTAGATTCAACAATGGTTAATGTCCAAAGTACCCTTAAAATCATTAATTATCTTAATATTTGCAAATGAACCGCTAATTTATAAATGACAACCCTTAATTTTAAACTTTGCATATCCTTAAATTCAATTTTTAACATATCATTTCATTAAATTCTTCTTTTATAAGATGTAAGTAAGATCACAAAAGATATAAAAATAAATCATCTATGAACAATATGATTTAATTTAAAATTTGAACTTTAAACATTGTTGATTTCTTTCGGTTTGATATTGTGATACAATATAGTGTAAAAAATAAAATCTGCGAATGTTGAATCTAATTACCATATAGAATATACGGATAATGATAATTACAAACTGGAGGGCTGTCAATAAAGACGAATTTCACAAGTAAAATAGTTATAATCAAAAGTATGGCCGTAACCATACCAAAATTAATGCATAAACCACAACGCTCTCATTTGGCATTTGCAAAACCCTAAACAAATAATCAACTTAAAACTAATATTTTTCTTAAAAATATTTAATCATATTGATCTCCGAATTGTTAGTAACAAGAAATTATAATACTTATCACTAATTGAACATAAACCGAAGAACTATAACCCTAACTTTTAACAAAATTTAACATTATCATATTCATTTAAGTAATCACCTTATGTTCAGAAAATGAAGCCAAATAACTACCGTTGCTATGCATCAATTCAACATTTTACCATAAAATATCAATATAAAAAGTTCCATGGGATGAGTGAACTCGTAAATACAAACTGTCTTCAAGCGAGTTCAACGTCGTTGATAAAGTTGCAGTTACTAAGTACATCATTATTGTCCCAAAATTTTGGCCCCATTTGCGGTTGTTCCAATCCCTTCTGATATTTTATTTTCATAATTGAATATCTTTACAAATGTACGTATTACTATTTTGAGTCGTTTCAGTATTCACTTTGATATCACAACCAATTAGAATAGATTTTAGTAGGTAAAAATGTTATTTGATTATGGATAATGTAGTTAACAGATATTACTAAAACTGCATGGGAGTGAAACTGAACATTTTAATTGAGACAGAAACAATATTTAAATTTTAAAACTGAACGTTCCTCATTTTCTTTTAAATGTAATTTTCCACCGCAATTTTGTTTTTTATGTCAGTTTCCACCCAAAATGATATCAACCATATGAAATCGGTTCCTTATTTTCTTTTACATGTCCATCTCCACTCCAATCTTTTTTTATGCGTCAGTTTCCATCCTAATCGAAATTTAAATATATGCTTATTAAGTGTGCCTAAGTCACTAACCATATATTTCTTTTATTTTTCCTTACTGGTTAGCTCTTTAACCAAACTCGATTTATATACATATTTAGACTTACACAAATTACACGGACCAAAGATGATTACCACCTGGCGTACTATATACCACAATAGATGTTAGTTTAATCATTAAACTGGCCGAACATGTTGAAGTTAAGTTAAGACTAATATCATAAAGCGACTTCATGGTGTCATTTTAACCAAATATGAAATTTACTTTATGTGACAAATTAAGCGACATAAAAAGATGATGTTGTTTACTAGACTTTATTGTTGTTATGGAGGAGATAGATCTTCAAGTCAACGTAATCCATGTACCATATAAGTTCTTGATATCCATTAATGATCTCATGACATCATAGAGAAAGTGCAAGATAACTCTATAAAAACCTTTTCCAAGATCCAAGTTTAGCATCACATTTGACATGAGTGTCACAAATGAGTCCTAATACCCACAAAGGCACATTAATTTTCATTGATTACATATATCGTGTAGTATATATTGTATAAAGTCTAGCTACTAAATTAGTTGGGACTTCTGGTACAAGCTTCCAAATACTGTGTAAATTAAGCTTTTATGGGTTTGCAATCTGTAGAGCTTCACGTTGAACATTCTACAGAACAAGGTAAAAAAAAGAAAAAGGAAACAATCCTTCATAGTTCATACCGCCAACGGCGTCTAGCTCAATGGATAGGGGCATTTTTGCCACAAACAGCATCAGGTGTCGGGTTCAAACCCAGACACCCCTATAGCCACAACCACTGAGTAAGTCATGTATGCCTCCCACATTATGGATAGACGTGCGCACACACAAAAGGAAATAATCCTTCATAGTTGTTACCTTGAAGAATGATGATGGCATGGAATTCATAAGGATTGTGCCCAATAACTATGCGGCTTTTTGGTGGCTACATGGAATATATATTGCTGGAAGCCAAAACATCTTAGATTAACATGGACTAAATAGTACCTGTGTTATCCATATACAACAAACAATTTGAAGAAAAAAAATAAAGAAACATTAATCTGGCTAAAACTACGATAACACATTTTATACAAGCTTGTTGGATCTATGTCGTCCTAATTAAGTAACCAAAAGGCAAGCAAGGGAGGTATATGTTATAATCTGAGTTATCTTAAGCATTAACAGATGACTCATTCATCATGCACCTCGGAAAATGTAATTATGTAAATGTAAAACGACAGGCCAATGCAATAAAAAGAAGAAACAGGACCAAAAAAGGCTCCAAGCAAAAACCTTAGTCCCAGGTTCGAAATGAAATAAAATAAAGTTTAGAACACCTGTTCTTGATCCGATGACAAGCATATCTTTGAATCCCTCGAAAGATATTTTCAAAATTGATTGATTGAACTGAATCTGGAGAAGCAAAAATAACACGATTCCATCACTTCCATAAATGTGCATATTACACACCACTACGTCTCATGATATGCTGCAGATAAACACATAAATGTTGGGATTGTATACTATTATCTAAAAGAAGAAGAACATGAACCAAATAAACTTAAAGAACTGAGGAAAAGTTAAAAATTGAATCAAATTCCTTACCAGAAGATGTGCATGCTTTATTCAGAACTCCAACTAAGTTTGAATTTTACAGAACAAGAATCGGCCAATGGGTCAAGAAAACTTCTCCAAGAACTTGTTACAGGTTCCCATTTTCTGGTAGATGGATTCCTTATTTCAACATTTGAGAGGCCACAAGTTTTCTTTTCCATCATAGTCCTTACCAATGACTCGCAGAAATATGGGTTATCTTTGACCGGCTTGAAATGAAATGCATTTACATAATTGGGATGGCAAATTGAAAAACATGCATGAAAAAATTTCGAGTGCTGCAACAAGCATCCATCCGACTGCTTTCTAAATGATAGTTCTTGCACATTCATTGCTGGAAACAGGACCCTTCTTCTCAGATCATCAATGTTGATGTAGGTTATATAATTTAGGCGGAGGGAAGCTTGTATTATCTCAATGTCAAATTTGCTTGATAAATTGAGTGTTTCCCTCATCTTGAGAAAGAACGAATGACCAATGGGATTCCATAACATGTGTTTAAACTTAACTTTCTCAGGTACAATGGTTGAAAACGAGAGCATAGGTATTCTTCTGCCCTGATAACCGAAATATATTAAGTTTGGAGCATAAACTTGAAAGTCTAGTTGTGTGTTATCGGACAACAAAAGTAGGATCAATCTCTTCAACGAAACGCTCGTGATATTCAACTTTTCAAGCCTCGGACATCTCATTTGAACATACAAAATCTCCAAACAATGAAAACTTGATTTAATCATGTCCCAAAATGTGTCATCCACGATCACACCATGTAACTGTAACTGTGTCACACTTTGTAATGAATAAGCAATTAATGGTACAGGAATCGGCTGAACCTTGACGAAACAGTAATGAAGCACGCGAAGGCTAGGGACACCTTCAATTTCCAAAAGATCATTTTGTACTCCTGAAGTTATTTTCAATTCGCGAAGACGGTGAAGCTTTTTAACCTTGATTGTCTTGAAGCCCTCGCGAGTACAAATATGTACCTTCTCAAGTAAGCTACATGTAGACAATATGTTACCGAGTACCTTTTGACTTATATGCACTTTGATCAACTCCAGTATTCGTAGGAACACACAGTTTATCACAAGATTGCTACTCATCCTAACAGAAACGCAACTCCAGCCATTATATTCTATTCTTATCGTATCTAGGTTCTTACCCGAGAACATCTCATGTGCTAATGTAAATTCTTCTGGCAATTGTAGCGAATAGATTCTGACACAAAGCTCCTTGAGACAACTTTTGGAAGCTACAAGCTGGATCCATTTTTCAGCAAAAGATGCCGACTCATGGATCCTGTCATTGATCTGAACATCAAAACTTTCTATCGATATATCGTCCCGAATATACCTTAGGATAGTGCGGTCAATCCACTTTAAGTGATTTTGTTGTTCTTCTCTGCTAACAGATATTAAGGATTCACCAAACCTGAGGGTATGGATGGTGGACCAAGCATGTAGCCATGACTTGGATAAGACACATGTGCGGGCAGCTGCTTTTATGGGCATCAACGATTGTATAAGATGAAGTAACTCTGGAACGTCTTCTAATTCTGGTGTGCGGATCAGCATGTGTCTCTTCACTTTCTTCTGTACTATAAACAAATTAGAAGCCAGACCTGTTGTTTCACAGCAAAGATATGTTCCTCTTAAAAAAATGCTTTGTTCACCAACAAGACTAGTTTATCTCAACGTATATACTGTTTCTCCATAAGTTGAGAGATTACGTCTAGCCTTTATATCATTTATTAAGTAGGTTCTGTTATCTACTTTTCAAAAGTTCATAAACTTTATTAGAACTATAATCACATTTACATACACATAGCAAAAATTCGGTGCGCCTTTCATTTATAAATAGTACGAGTAATAATAAAACAAAATTTTTATAAATTGGAAGTGTACGAAAATACGATGTTTTACTTTATATTCATACTTAATTAAATACGGGATTCAATTTTTTTTTTTTAAATTGCTAAATGTAGCCGTATGAGCTATGAATAAGAAGTTGGTTTTAATTTATTTATTTTTGGTAAATAATAATTACAGTTTAGACACACCAAACTACCCAGAATTTACAGTATGGATGGTAGACCAAGCATGTAGCCATAACTTTAAAATGACGCATGTTCTAGCAGCTTGAACCCACAAACACATTATTAAAGGGTCACCTCGATATATACGGCAAGGTCAATCGACCTTTTGTCCAGGGCCGTCTCATTAATTTTATAGACCCTGTTCGATAAATTATAAATAGGCCTTTGAACATAAAATTTAATGTAAAGATGTTCAAACAATAACGAAAACTTGTAGTTAAATACTTAATATATTGAATACATTTATAATAGAATCTAAAAATCATAATGATGTTATTTAAAATTATTATGTCAAAATTGAAGATTAAATCGTAACAATATCATAAAATTAGTACCCCAAATTATTATGTTAAACTGAATTATTTTATAAATTGTTAAGTTGTAATTCCTAAAAGTTTCATAACACTTACTAACAAAAGTTAGAATAATTAATTTGAAATTAAATGAAAATTATATTAATAAACTATTTAGAATAATATAATTGAAAAATAAAAAATCAAAAGTTAAAAACACATACCTTTCTGCTTCCTGATGCAAATCGAAATCGAAAAGACGGAAAAAAAATTAACGTGTTGCTTGCAACTTGTTAAATGCTAAATTTCAATATTTTCTTAATTTATTTATTTATATAACATTACGAAAGAAATTAAAAATATTAAAAAACAAGCTGGGATGGAATGTGGGCTGTAAATCAAGTTATCAAGCAGTTGAATGTTGGGCTCAATTACTGGGCCAACTTCATTAAATTGGATTGAAATTAGTTAACAGTATATATACATAACATGTTATTAGGTACAAAAAAAGGCCCTGTATGGATTTTGGGCCCTGTGCAATGGCTCACTTTGCACAGGCCCAAATCCGGCCCTGCTTTTGTCACTCAACTAGTAATTTAAAAATGGCTTTTTTTAATATCCTAACAATATAAATAACTGTCCTTTATATACAGTTACCATCACCATCGCCATAAAATTTTATATAACGAATTTTGTCACTAATAATTTTATATGTTTCTGCCGGAACTCTAAATGGATTTAAGGATCAAATCATGATATCTTTACAATAAATAAAATGAAATAAAATGTACATTAACAATTGATGTGCAAAGTTTAATCTAGTTAAGCATATACCTTGAAATTAATGTACGAACTCGGAAAACACCAACGTTTATTCAACGTCGTTACTGCTGCTAATTCGATTTTAGATCCTTGGAATACGAATATTTTGAGAACTGAATGGAATCATTTTCCATGATTTGTAGGATTAAAAGGCAGATAAGTTTGGCCCCAAGACTAATCAAAACGAAAGATCAGTGGTTTGATTTTGAAATATTCAATTTTTATTAGAATTTACAAAAATTTCCTTCCTCTTTACTTCATGTCAACTTTCACCCCCAAACAAAAACTCATTTGGATAAACTGACCAAGTTATTATTCTATTCAATTCAATTCAAATCAATTAAATGAATTGAATTCTCAACTTGATTGATTTGATACTTACCTTTCAATGTGATTATTCATTCTTAAACCCTAGCTTACCAAGCTAAAGCTAAACCTAAACTTAAACCTAGTTGATTGAATTGGATTGGATTAACCACCCGAACAAATATTATTGTGTTTTTGGTCTTAATCAATTTGATTCTAGTCTCAATTCAGTCTAATCTGGTCTATATGGACAATCAGTCCAATAGACGATCAAGTAAGTAAACGATTTACGCTCTTCTTGAACATAAACTAGTTTAGGCGAAAATCACTTATGCATAATCGAATTAGCTGAAATTTATACTATTTCCACATCGTTGGATGCCAAAATCTTTACTTTTTGTCGGTTTCAAATATTTCGCAAACATGTTACTTCTTTTGCCAAATGTCTCATTTATTTGATTTTGTGAAAAAGTTTATATTTTATGCCAAATTATGTATTCATATGCAATTAGGTTTAGAATATATGCGAAATTATGGGGATTGATTAGGAAATTTTTATTTTTTGCTGAATTTTAATTTTTTTCGGCAAAAGC
>OY992770.1:36114570-36362142 GCA_963921325.1 Logfia minima | reverse complement strand
ACCCTAAACCCTAAACCCTAAACCCTAAACCCTAAACCCTAAACCCTAAACCCTAAACCCTAAACCCTAAACCCTAAACCCTAAACCCTAAACCCTAAACCCTAAACCCTAAACCCTAAACCCTAAACCCTAAACCCTAAACCCTAAACCCTAAACCCTAAACCCTAAACCCTAAACCCTAAACCCTAAACCCTAAACCCTAAACCCTAAACCCTAAACCCTAAACCCTAAACCCTAAACCCTAAACCCTAAACCCTAAACCCTAAACCCTAAACCCTAAACCCTAAACCCTAAACCCTAAACCCTAAACCCTAAACCCTAAACCCTAAACCCTAAACCCTAAACCCTAAACCCTAAACCCTAAACCCTAAACCCTAAACCCTAAACCCTAAACCCTAAACCCTAAACCCTAAACCCTAAACCCTAAACCCTAAACCCTAAACCCTAAACCCTAAACCCTAAACCCTAAACCCTAAACCCTAAACCCTAAACCCTAAACCCTAAACCCTAAACCCTAAACCCTAAACCCTAAACCCTAAACCCTAAACCCTAAACCCTAAACCCTAAACCCTAAACCCTAAACCCTAAACCCTAAACCCTAAACCCTAAACCCTAAACCCTAAACCCTAAACCCTAAACCCTAAACCCTAAACCCTAAACCCTAAACCCTAAACCCTAAACCCTAAACCCTAAACCCTAAACCCTAAACCCTAAACCCTAAACCCTAAACCCTAAACCCTAAACCCTAAACCCTAAACCCTAAACCCTAAACCCTAAACCCTAAACCCTAAACCCTAAACCCTAAACCCTAAACCCTAAACCCTAAACCCTAAACCCTAAACCCTAAACCCTAAACCCTAAACCCTAAACCCTAAACCCTAAACCCTAAACCCTAAACCCTAAACCCTAAACCCTAAACCCTAAACCCTAAACCCTAAACCCTAAACCCTAAACCCTAAACCCTAAACCCTAAACCCTAAACCCTAAACCCTAAACCCTAAACCCTAAACCCTAAACCCTAAACCCTAAACCCTAAACCCTAAACCCTAAACCCTAAACCCTAAACCCTAAACCCTAAACCCTAAACCCTAAACCCTAAACCCTAAACCCTAAACCCTAAACCCTAAACCCTAAACCCTAAACCCTAAACCCTAAACCCTAAACCCTAAACCCTAAACCCTAAACCCTAAACCCTAAACCCTAAACCCTAAACCCTAAACCCTAAACCCTAAACCCTAAACCCTAAACCCTAAACCCTAAACCCTAAACCCTAAACCCTAAACCCTAAACCCTAAACCCTAAACCCTAAACCCTAAACCCTAAACCCTAAACCCTAAACCCTAAACCCTAAACCCTAAACCCTAAACCCTAAACCCTAAACCCTAAACCCTAAACCCTAAACCCTAAACCCTAAACCCTAAACCCTAAACCCTAAACCCTAAACCCTAAACCCTAAACCCTAAACCCTAAACCCTAAACCCTAAACCCTAAACCCTAAACCCTAAACCCTAAACCCTAAACCCTAAACCCTAAACCCTAAACCCTAAACCCTAAACCCTAAACCCTAAACCCTAAACCCTAAACCCTAAACCCTAAACCCTAAACCCTAAACCCTAAACCCTAAACCCTAAACCCTAAACCCTAAACCCTAAACCCTAAACCCTAAACCCTAAACCCTAAACCCTAAACCCTAAACCCTAAACCCTAAACCCTAAACCCTAAACCCTAAACCCTAAACCCTAAACCCTAAACCCTAAACCCTAAACCCTAAACCCTAAACCCTAAACCCTAAACCCTAAACCCTAAACCCTAAACCCTAAACCCTAAACCCTAAACCCTAAACCCTAAACCCTAAACCCTAAACCCTAAACCCTAAACCCTAAACCCTAAACCCTAAACCCTAAACCCTAAACCCTAAACCCTAAACCCTAAACCCTAAACCCTAAACCCTAAACCCTAAACCCTAAACCCTAAACCCTAAACCCTAAACCCTAAACCCTAAACCCTAAACCCTAAACCCTAAACCCTAAACCCTAAACCCTAAACCCTAAACCCTAAACCCTAAACCCTAAACCCTAAACCCTAAACCCTAAACCCTAAACCCTAAACCCTAAACCCTAAACCCTAAACCCTAAACCCTAAACCCTAAACCCTAAACCCTAAACCCTAAACCCTAAACCCTAAACCCTAAACCCTAAACCCTAAACCCTAAACCCTAAACCCTAAACCCTAAACCCTAAACCCTAAACCCTAAACCCTAAACCCTAAACCCTAAACCCTAAACCCTAAACCCTAAACCCTAAACCCTAAACCCTAAACCCTAAACCCTAAACCCTAAACCCTAAACCCTAAACCCTAAACCCTAAACCCTAAACCCTAAACCCTAAACCCTAAACCCTAAACCCTAAACCCTAAACCCTAAACCCTAAACCCTAAACCCTAAACCCTAAACCCTAAACCCTAAACCCTAAACCCTAAACCCTAAACCCTAAACCCTAAACCCTAAACCCTAAACCCTAAACCCTAAACCCTAAACCCTAAACCCTAAACCCTAAACCCTAAACCCTAAACCCTAAACCCTAAACCCTAAACCCTAAACCCTAAACCCTAAACCCTAAACCCTAAACCCTAAACCCTAAACCCTAAACCCTAAACCCTAAACCCTAAACCCTAAACCCTAAACCCTAAACCCTAAACCCTAAACCCTAAACCCTAAACCCTAAACCCTAAACCCTAAACCCTAAACCCTAAACCCTAAACCCTAAACCCTAAACCCTAAACCCTAAACCCTAAACCCTAAACCCTAAACCCTAAACCCTAAACCCTAAACCCTAAACCCTAAACCCTAAACCCTAAACCCTAAACCCTAAACCCTAAACCCTAAACCCTAAACCCTAAACCCTAAACCCTAAACCCTAAACCCTAAACCCTAAACCCTAAACCCTAAACCCTAAACCCTAAACCCTAAACCCTAAACCCTAAACCCTAAACCCTAAACCCTAAACCCTAAACCCTAAACCCTAAACCCTAAACCCTAAACCCTAAACCCTAAACCCTAAACCCTAAACCCTAAACCCTAAACCCTAAACCCTAAACCCTAAACCCTAAACCCTAAACCCTAAACCCTAAACCCTAAACCCTAAACCCTAAACCCTAAACCCTAAACCCTAAACCCTAAACCCTAAACCCTAAACCCTAAACCCTAAACCCTAAACCCTAAACCCTAAACCCTAAACCCTAAACCCTAAACCCTAAACCCTAAACCCTAAACCCTAAACCCTAAACCCTAAACCCTAAACCCTAAACCCTAAACCCTAAACCCTAAACCCTAAACCCTAAACCCTAAACCCTAAACCCTAAACCCTAAACCCTAAACCCTAAACCCTAAACCCTAAACCCTAAACCCTAAACCCTAAACCCTAAACCCTAAACCCTAAACCCTAAACCCTAAACCCTAAACCCTAAACCCTAAACCCTAAACCCTAAACCCTAAACCCTAAACCCTAAACCCTAAACCCTAAACCCTAAACCCTAAACCCTAAACCCTAAACCCTAAACCCTAAACCCTAAACCCTAAACCCTAAACCCTAAACCCTAAACCCTAAACCCTAAACCCTAAACCCTAAACCCTAAACCCTAAACCCTAAACCCTAAACCCTAAACCCTAAACCCTAAACCCTAAACCCTAAACCCTAAACCCTAAACCCTAAACCCTAAACCCTAAACCCTAAACCCTAAACCCTAAACCCTAAACCCTAAACCCTAAACCCTAAACCCTAAACCCTAAACCCTAAACCCTAAACCCTAAACCCTAAACCCTAAACCCTAAACCCTAAACCCTAAACCCTAAACCCTAAACCCTAAACCCTAAACCCTAAACCCTAAACCCTAAACCCTAAACCCTAAACCCTAAACCCTAAACCCTAAACCCTAAACCCTAAACCCTAAACCCTAAACCCTAAACCCTAAACCCTAAACCCTAAACCCTAAACCCTAAACCCTAAACCCTAAACCCTAAACCCTAAACCCTAAACCCTAAACCCTAAACCCTAAACCCTAAACCCTAAACCCTAAACCCTAAACCCTAAACCCTAAACCCTAAACCCTAAACCCTAAACCCTAAACCCTAAACCCTAAACCCTAAACCCTAAACCCTAAACCCTAAACCCTAAACCCTAAACCCTAAACCCTAAACCCTAAACCCTAAACCCTAAACCCTAAACCCTAAACCCTAAACCCTAAACCCTAAACCCTAAACCCTAAACCCTAAACCCTAAACCCTAAACCCTAAACCCTAAACCCTAAACCCTAAACCCTAAACCCTAAACCCTAAACCCTAAACCCTAAACCCTAAACCCTAAACCCTAAACCCTAAACCCTAAACCCTAAACCCTAAACCCTAAACCCTAAACCCTAAACCCTAAACCCTAAACCCTAAACCCTAAACCCTAAACCCTAAACCCTAAACCCTAAACCCTAAACCCTAAACCCTAAACCCTAAACCCTAAACCCTAAACCCTAAACCCTAAACCCTAAACCCTAAACCCCAAACCCTAAACCCCAAACCCTAAACCCTAAACCCTAAACCCTAAACCCTAAACCCTAAACCCTAAACCCTAAACCCTAAACCCTAAACCCTAAACCCTAAACCCTAAACCCTAAACCCTAAACCCTAAACCCTAAACCCTAAACCCTAAACCCTAAACCCCAAACCCCAAACCCCAAACCCCAAACCCCAAACCCCAAACCCTAAACCCTAAACCCTAAACCCTAAACCCTAAACCCTAAACCCCTAAACCCTAAACCCTAAACCCTAAACCCTAAACCCCAAACCCGAAACCCCAAACCCTAAACCCCAAACCCCAAACCCCAAACCCTAAACCCTAAAAGACCTTCCGGCCCCTGTTGGTCGTTTTTTGTCCAAAACTAGTTTTTGGTTTTGGTCGATTTTTTTACTAAAAGACCTTCCGACCCTCGATGGTTGTTTTTGGTCCAAAACGAGTTTTCTTGTTCCTGTTAATTGTTATTCTTCATGTTAGTTGTTGATGTTGCTTTTAGTTTGCTTGTTCCTATTAGTTTTTGATTTTCATGTTAGTTGTTGATGTTGTAGTTAGTTTTCTTGTTCCTGCAAATTGTTATTGTTCATGTTAGTTGTTAATTGTTAGTTGTTATTGTTTCTGGTAGTTGTTAATTGTTACATTTTGTTCATATTCTAGTTCCTAACTTCTTGTTATTATTTCGATTGATGTTTACTAACAGTGTTATTGTTTCTGACTTTCTGCTACTTCTTACAATTCATGTAACATTAAATTAATTTTGAATTTCTAATTCTTGTAATATTTATTTATAGTTCTCTTCTATATTTACATCTATAATTTTGAAATTTATTATTTATATATAAAAAAAGTCAACAAAGTCAAAATCCGACTAGTCCTCCTAAGGTCCCGATCGGACTCTACCTAGTTGGTCCAAAAAAGTCGATCTCGGTGTTAGTCGGTTATTTTGGTCAAAGTGGGTCAACTTCGGTCAACGTTAAAGTTGCATACACCCACATATTTTTCTTTCTTCAAGATTTGATTTCGTTTCTAATTTCGACTTTTGCTTTCATTCTTTAGTTTTGAAATTTATTTTGATTGTAATTTTGATTTTGATTTTAATATAATGAATTAATCATGCTGGTACTTATTTCTTGTCATGATCAAAAGTTCCAAACTTGTTCTTGGATTACTTTTCTTTGTTTATTTGTGTTGTGGATTATTGATTGTTACATGCTATATATTTATGTTGGTTAAACAAACATGTTTATTGATTGTTCCTCATTTTGTTCATTTTTCTCTTACTTTGATCAGTGTTGTAAAAGTCGACTTAGACGGGCGACTAGTCGTTTTTTGTGGGGTGGCCATCCCGACTTATCCTAATCGCTCACAAAAAGTCGGTCAATGAAAATCAATGCGGTCAACAGATCAAAGTTAGAATAAGTCGGATATTTTGGTCAAAGTTGGTCAAGATTTTAAAATATTAAAATTAGGGTTTTGGAACACATTTGGGCCCGGTCTTTTATGGGTTTCTCTCTCAGGTAATACACGCACGCACATACATAGGCACAGGCTATCTCACTATCTGAGTTTCTCAAAATAACGCACACACGAACAATTTTAACTTCTGGGTTTCGCAAAATCACGCACGCACAGGCTTTCTGGGTTTCTTCAAGGTATGATTTCCTTTATAATTTCAGTTTTTGATTACGTTCAATTGTTCAATTGTTCATTTATGTTCAATTTTTAATTTATGGCAGTAGGCAGTAGCTTGTTCTTGTTAGTTTAGCTATCCAATTTTACATGTTACCTGTTCTTGTTACTTTATGGCAGTAGGCAGTAGCCAATTTTGATTTATATTTTGTTCTCTTCTATATTTACACATAATTTTGAATTTTTTTTATTTACACGTAAAAGAAAGTCAACAAAAGTCAAAATCCGACTAATCCGGACTAGTCCACGACTAGTACGACTAGTCCCGACTAGTCCTTCCAAGGTCCCGACCGACTAGTCCCCGACTAGTGACTTTTTCAACCTTGACTTTGATTATTGATTGAATAGCCCTTATTCTGGGATTATTGTTGTTACATGTTACATGATCAAAATGTCTGTTCCTGTCTTACTGAACCCTTGCTGTAGTTTTCTCTATTAATAACTCGATCACCATTCACGACGACCACCACCACCACCACTAGAAAAGATGGTGCAGCACAAGGCTCAGTTGAAGAAGCGTAGCAGTGGTGGTGTTGACTTCAGAGTATTCTTCTTTCCTTGTTTCTTTCGTACTTTCTTTCATTCTCAATAATATTAATCAATAATTATAAGATACAATGTTTACAGCAACAACAACAATTTGACTCTGCAGAAAATAAAGCGAAAGATTGGAAGGAAATTGCCCCCACCAAAGAATACTACAAATACCGAAGTTAAATCTAAAGGTATTAGAGAGGTTTAATTATTATGATTCCCATTGCTGTGTGTATGTGTGTGTGTGTGTTATCTTAATCATAATCATAAATAAATGTGTGTGTGGTAGCAATTGTATTACCTGAACAAAGTTTGGCATCAGAGAAGTCTGGTTTCGCTCTTAGTAAAAAAGGTTTGACTTTGAAAGAACTCCTTCAGCAGAGCTCTCATCACAACTTTAAAGTTCGTAGAGGTACATTTCATTTATCATCTCTGTTTGAGGAAGATTTGGTATTATTACTGACACTAGTATATTTTCTATTTCTCCTTCATTCAAGATGCGCTTATCGGTATTAAGGATATCTTCCTCAAACATCCATCAGAACTCAAAATCCACAGGCTCTCTGTCATTGAAAAACTGCGTGAGCGCATGACTGATGATGACAAAGCTGTGCGTGACACCTTATATCAACTTCTAAAGCAAGTCATTTTTCCTGCCTCTACAGAGGTCCCCCCCTCTCTCTTTCTCACACACACACACAGATTAAAGATTTTGTACAGCTTGTTATGCAATGTACTCAAATGATCAAGTTTCTAGGTGCAAGCAATTTGGCATTTTAGCTAATGCCACTAGTCCCCAACCTTTGCTTATTCAATGTTTGCTTTTTTTAACATCTCCAGGATAACCAGGGAACTTTCATATCATTGATTATGGCTTATGTATTTAATGCAATGACGCATTTGGCAATTGATGTTCGTTTGATGGCTTTCAAATTTTTTGACTTGGTTGTCCAGCACTACCCACTTGCTTTTTCCATGTATGCTGAAAAGGTATTTTTTTTAAATTTGTTTGATGTTTATTTACACACAAAAAGCATTTTTGTGATACCATATTTCTGTTTAGTAGTGTGAAAATATTTACGAAGCATTGCCCTTTTTTGTTATTATTACAATTAGGTACATGTTTTGAATTTGATTGAGGATGTTCATGCTTTTCATTTCCTTGTGTGTACTTGCAGAGCTGTGTGAATACTTGCATGTTCTGGTTTGAAATAAATTTATTTTATGACATCATTGACTGATGTGCTTGTTATAGTGTCATGGTTTAGTTGAAGTATGATGATACTTTTCTGTTGCTCTAGCACATGTCATTTTCTAAAAGGTTCATATGACACCTAACACATATGTTTTGTACTGAAAGGTCATTTTTTTTTATCTATAGATCATCCAACATTATAAAGACATACTACAGAAGAACCAGTTTAATTTGCGTGACAAGGGAAAGCTGAAGAGCGTTCTTGCAGGCTTGGCATACTGCCTATCCCTGTTGACGTATCACAAGATAGACGATAACTCATCAACTGAAAATGTACTTTCTAACTTTGATGCAATTATTGCTACCTGCCCCTCCGCATATAATGACTTTAAGTCAGTTTTCCATTTTTTGTCCCTGCACTGCTTGTTCAGTGATAATCTTATGTGAAGTTGTTCCCATGAGTAATTCTGGACTCTAATATTCCTTTTTGTTGTTGGCTATCCAAATTTGAACAATAATTCTCTTTTTCACTCTCCTTTTACCCTCCTGTTTTGCTCTTGCCAATAGGCTGTTGCTGACAGAAAAATTTTGTATGCTTTTGAGTCTGAAGTTCATGAAGATTATTCTGGTAAGTGAAAGAATCTGAAATTTGATATGCTTTTCTGTAAATAATGAACAAAAAGAAAGAACAAAACGGAGACCATAAATTGAGTACGTGACTTGCACATAGATTATCTGTCAATATGCTCCATCATAACCACTCATTTTCTGTACTTATATGGCCAGAAATATCATCTACATTAATGCTTACATTGTGGTTGCGTTTCCTCCTTATAGCAGGGTTTTCAGCGACTGCAATGGAATTGATCGGCCTTTTGCCTATTTTAGTTGGTGGTCTCCAGGATTTTATGCCTTCAGTTCTGACGATGTCTACTTTGGAAGCACAATCATATGAGTGTGTGCTTTCTATATTGAAAAGTATAGATCTTGTTGTCAAGTTTATTGTTTATGGGAATGAAAGAACTGGACAACTAAAAGGCTCATTACCATCCAACAGAAGAGATCAAGATATGTTGCAGATGCTATTGAAGAAGTTATTTGTTGTTTTTCCCCTGAACCCGATACATAAGTCATCAGAGAAGGTATATGATTTTCCTTGTTCGCAAGCATCATTGTATTAATGGTTTTCTCGTTTACTTATCTTCAAATTTACCTTCTGTTTTTTTTTTTTTTTCTTTTCAGTTTATCTTTTCGCCATCTAATTCAATTTCTTAAACCTTGTGCATCTGCAGGAGGATAATAGATATTTTATATTGAATGTCATAGTTTCAGAGATTTTTTTTTGCTTAAGTGACTGGTCAGCACCCCCATTTGCCTTTCTGGAAAAGTTCTTGATGTTTATCGTAAATGCATTGTCTGAGAAGGTAAGTACTTTGAAATATGTTTATGCTATTATAGAAATTTTTTGGTAACCTCTTGAAAATCAGATTGCAAGGCTACTAAGGCTCATCATGAGACAAGCCTCATGCAGTTCTCTATTCGTACTTAACACTTACAGTCTTGGTGGGTTCTTTTAATTTATGCCACTGCTATTTCACATTAGTGAATTTAGTTCCTTAATGGTACATCAGTGGTGGATGTATGTACATCATAGGGTATGCACTTGCGTACCCTATGATTCCTCTTAGCTTTAGAAAAAAAATAATCTTTGAAAGATTCTAGATAAATATGTATAGGGTGCATAGTCTATGAAATGTCAGTGCATACCGTCTTGGCTTCTTCAACTTTCTGAACAAACTAATAAAGTAATCCAAAGTAGATGTACAACTATAAAAGTATGACGAGTTACAAAATAGCCATACCCTTATGCTTCATTAAATCTCTGACACTCTCCAATACACCTTAAATAGGTTTCAGAGAATGATTACTATTGTTTTGCTTTAAGAAGTATATCTATATATATACTGAATATATTTTTGAAGTAATATGTATGGAATGTTTATATCTTTTCTAGTCTCTTCTAATATTTTAGGTAATCCTACATCGAGTCAGGCAAGTAATAATCAATAATATGATATTATTACTAGGTTATGAATACGTTAATGATTCATTCATCAAAATGTAAGAATAAACATTAGTGGACTATACAGCATGATGCTTTAAGTTTTGGTTTGAATTTGGATTTGCTAATAAAATATAACAGTCTGATATGATATTATAACTTTTACTAGTATCTAACATTTGTTTCTATAATCTATATCCATCTATAGTCCATCCATAATCCCTAGTTAATAATTACTATTGATATAAAAGCTTTTTGTTTAAAGGGTATTATATATTATATATATACATGTCGAAATAAACTCAAACTAAATTAACCACGCTCATGACACTTTTCAAATATTTTTTGTCATATATTGCGTACCCTACTCTAAATTTCTTGATCCGCTGCTGTGGTACATATAATGGTGCTCCCCCTTACAGAATGTATTTCTGTCCCTATATGACGTAAAAATCATCATATGGATACCGGCTGAAAAATAAACAGAAACTGACACGGTATGTGCAAGTTTGCAGGTTTGCAGCACTTTGCATTCTGGCAAAGCCCTCTTTCAGAAGCATTCACTTTCACTAATTCCTTTCATCCCTAAACTGGTCCTGCAAGTGGATGATACATGGAAATCACACATTCTTCAGGTTTTTCTCATTGTTCATATTCTTGTATAAATAAGACTCTTGCTCCCAACTAATGACATTTGTCTTATTTATTACTTGTGTATTTTCACAAAGTTGACATCCTTGCATCAGATGGAGGTTTTGATTGAAAACTATCAAATGGTTCATATTTCAGGCTTTTACAGAGGTTTTCAGGATGTGTGATCCAGAGTCTTCTATGAAATTAGTTTGTCTTTCTGCTATTGAAGAGATGCTATTTCCCGTAAGATCTTTCACCTACCTCTAGATGTTTACCACAACCATTTCTTTCTAATAACAATGGCAAGCAAGTAAATCTGATCGTCAATAGCACACAACATTTCTTAAATTTCTTGACATGATTTAGTTTGATACTGTGTCCGATTTACAGAGAGATAGTTGGCTATCCCCAAATACAAGTGATTCAGAAATAGTAGAGTTTCAGATTACCTGGATCAGAGAGATTCCTTTGTTGCTGACCCTCTTGGGTGATAAAAATCCATCTTCATCCAAGGTATATTATGTTCATTCCCTATCATTTCTTAATCCTTTCATCTGTGGCTACTTAACAAACCAGCATTTGGATCTTTTTATCTTTAATCCCCCAGGCGTCAGACCTTGACAACTGTGATTTTATGCAGGCTGTATTGCGTCTTCAGCTTCATCTGGGACAATGTGCTATGATGAACTCTCCTCTCTCACAGGAGCTTGACAACATGCAGTACTCATTGAGAGAATTTTACAGTACATGTAGCGATGGTAGTGGAAGATATGCTTGATTATACACCTTATTGATTATCATATAGTTTTGTCATCTTTTGATAATTTGTCTTTTTGGCAGGGGATATTTCCTTTGGTCCTTTTATGAAGCTTACAAGAGAAGTTCAGGAACTTTCTATTTGTTGCCTGTATTACTTCTCCTTCATGGGCCCATATCTGCTTCAGTCGATAGCTGCTTGTTGCATACGTGAGTATTGCAGTTTTTGTTTAGTTTAATATAGAATATTTGTAGTACCAATAGTTCTTGGAAGCATAACGCATCCTGGATATACCTTAGTATCGTGCTACACTTTTTTAGTTCTATACAATTTGGTGTATTAGACTATGTATAAAATAATATCAGTCTAGACTAGAGGGTATACAAGTGTAACATTATACACTATATATACTATGTACTTGTACCCATAACAAATACAATAATACAATACAATTTCTCTAGTAATTATATGGTGATATGGTAGTAAATGGATCTATAGCTCATTATATTACATGGAATCAAATGATAGCATATAATCTGATGAACAAAGGGGAATAAACCTGCTACTACAGTGGACAAACAAATTCAGTTTTTTGATCAGTGTCTTCTTATTTGTTGATTATTGCAGATCAGGATTTAGAACCATTTCTCTTATTTCGTTTCTTGGAAGTTCTGAACTCTGCCTATAGAGCTGGACGCATCCAGATTGGTGATTATATTAGTTTTCTCATCACGTTACTGTCACGATATGAAGTTTTTTCTGGTACTCGTTCTACGCAGTTTTTATTTTCTCTGCTTACCAACACCGATAATGAAATATGCTCCTTCTATTCTCCGGGATAAACATATGTAATTTTACCTGTGCTGTCTAACCCTGCAATTTCTGTATGAATTTGTTTAACAGAAAGCTGTTTACTCGACGGGGCGAAATGTGGGAAGTCAAACTCTGGATTGTTTACGTCTGTCACTAGTACTGTTTGCTCTTGCCTGACTCAGATTGGGGATGTTCATCTTGTTTTTAAGATGGTAGAGGGAGCAGTCATTGATCAGATTGTATGTTGGCTAAGTCTGAGCACGTGTATTCTTAAAGTTGTCACTTAAAAAAATCTTGTATATTTGATGGAATATTACCTGCATGATTTTAATGCCTTATCTTTTCACTTCCAGTCAAATAAACCAGCCTTGGAAAATACATGTGCATTGCTTAGAATGATTATCACACTTGATTCCGAGCCCACAAAACTTTCTGAACGGAGCATTTCCAAACTAGTGAATGTCCTTCCAGGATACTTGATCGCTGTTGTTTCTGTAAGTGCTACTCATACCTACAATGTTCTATACAGCAATACGCTATTGATAATAGTCTCATGTCATTTTTGTTTATACTTTATCACATTGATCTTAGTTTCATGTCATTTTTATGTTTATTTATGTATTTCATTTTTGTTCAAGGTTTAGGGTGTCGTGTTAATCCATACTCTTTTTCTTACTTAGCTTAATTGGTTTGAACTGTAATGTATATTTCACAATTTTTATTTTTATTTTTGTATGCAGAGTTTTCGAGAAGAAGATGGCGGTACAAGTAAAGCCTTTCATACCAGCAAAAGTCGTTACTATATTTTGCCTTGTTTTATTTTGTTTTACAGGAGTGAAATGATCTTAAATGATGTCTTGAGTGTGATGAGATCTATCATCTCTGGAAATGATTTACCAACTTTTGATGTTCAAAATGGCCATATTTTGAGTAACCATTCAAGTAGGATAATTGCAGTTGTACGTGTCCTCCTGCTAATACACGAGGATGTTAGAGTATGGCAAATGTTATTGTGCTACAAGAAAGAGATTGATGGCATACTGCAAAACATACTTAAATTTGTGGTAGGGCTTCCATTTTCTCGTTACCTTTTGAAAGATTAACTTTTTTTCTAATTTACGGATTATTAGTTGACTTTCATGTTTAATGTTCTACAGTCTTATGAGGGATACAACTTGAACGTCAAAGAGAAGCACATGATACAATGTGCATATGATCAATTGAAGACTCTCACTGGTAGATAATACAGTGGGAGTGCGATAAATGTGAACTGACATGCTACAGTACAAATAGTAAGTTTCTTTCATATGTATGTTTCAATCATTAAATTGAATGCCACCCCCATCAAGTTACGATTACCGACTTACCGTGGTGCATATATTTTAAACATATGCTTTATGCCTGATGAATATCTTGGTGCCATAAATGATGCATTCATTTTTTTATTTTCATAGATTGTAAAGACCTTTGTTTCAAGACGAATAAGCATGAAGGATGTCATTCATAATGATGGTTATTGTACTAACTTGTACTTCACATATATCCATTAATCCTAAAATTTGCAGGTATGTGGTGGACTTCTGGGTTAGAAAGGCATCAAGGCTAGTTATGAGCTAATCTGAATTGACCAACAGACTCTCGGAAGAAACGATTTGCCGTAACTTGTTTACTTGCTGGAACGCTCATGAATCATCACACTGATCGTCAAATCATCGTTGAATGCTATGAAGAGGCTTAATATAGATAACCATATGTGATAGAAGATATACCTACTAAGCAAATTAACGTGTATTAATGATCTGTTTTTTTCGTTCTCTTTAACATTTTTGGTTATAGTACAAGGACATGAATGATGTGAGAAAGTTTGAAGAGGAGATTGAATAGGAAAAAAAGAAAGATTTTAGATTATTGAAAAATTTTCTTCTATAATTGTTGAAGTGAATCCTCTATGACAGTGTGTAACGTTTATTTGGCACAAATGCCAGTATTTGTCAATACCAGGTAATATTTAAGAAACTTTGATTAGGGGAAGTCTAGAGTAACTGTTCATTTCAAGTCCAAGAGTTGATCAAAACGAAAGGTAATTCTGGCAAATCTCCTATAGCATGTTGTCATCCAGATCAAAAGAAATCATGCTGAAGGTGCCTTTTCTACCAAGAATGAAAGCAAGCTTAATTTGACTTGATTCTATGAATCTTGCTACCTAGTTAACTTAAAGCCACAAGTATCATATAAATTTCCATCATTATAAAGGTTCCATTCATATCTACAGACGCTGTCAAAGCTTTGAAACCCCGAAATGTTCAATTTGAACCTTCTGCCATTACTCTCAAGCCCTGCAACTCCATTGCTAATCTTGCAATCCCATCTGGTTAACACGACTATAGCCAGATGGTTAAATACCTACTCACCTCTCCTATCTATGAACTGATCATAAGAGATCCCTCTCCAATGTACATTCCCTATCTCACAGAGTTCTAGTATACTGTACGGTATGTAAACGGTGAAGATGATGACACTTATGTGGGCTTCAAAGCCACGGTTAACAATGGTACCGCTCCCATAGTCCCATCTGCTTTCAACTCCCCAGATTTCGCATTGCTTTAGGGTTGAATTACTTACCTAATGAAGGGGAGCAATCTGTTATTTATGAAGAGACAATTAATCCAGATGAGGCTCGTTCCTTAGTTGACCTAATTGATCTGCAATATCGAGCCCGAGCGGAAGAGTAACATGAACAAAATTTAACACACGTTTATGCAATCTGTGAGAATAAATATATTTACATGTTAAGACATAACGAATAATAACTAAATAACCGATCATAAGAATCAAGTTCTCATTTAAAAATTTCAACAAACCTCCATTTATAAACATTAAAGTGCCCAACAATAACCATGTACTCAATCCTCTGGTCAGACAACTTCCCTCAACCCCAAACCCCTACACCCTAAACTCTAAACCCTAAACCCCGAACCCCTACACCCTAACCCTTACACCCTACACCCAAAACCTGTGCACAAGGTGTTGGTATTTTGAAAACAAAATTAAGTAGTTGTGCGTACAGATTTGAACTAGAATTTGTTCTTAATTGTAAGCAATTTAAGTATTATTACTAGCCTTATTTAACGAATAAGAAATCTGTTACATACATACACGTATGAAATGCTGTGGTATATATGATTTTGAGAACTAAAAGAACGAGTCTTTAACCAATCCAATGAGTTCTGAAACTTTAATTACCAAACTGTTGTGATTCAAAGTGTATTTGCCAATCAATAATTTGTTATTAGTTTTTCTTATTTTTCCTATTATACAAAACATGGATTTGAACCACTGTATCTTTTTTGTCTTTTATCTTCTTTATCTTCTTTTACCCCACAAATTTTTTGCTACGTTTCAAAATGAACAAAATTGCAAAAGTTATATGAGTGGTCATGCATCTTCCTTTCTTTAAGAAAAACAGCAGCTTCAATGCTGCCTAGTTTCTTAAAACCTATCAGAATTATGAATAGGATTGACATTGACATGCCCAATGTTGCTCAGTCTTAGATGATGACAGGGAGACATTGACCAGTAGTAATGGTACCATTGAAGACTATGAGGATGACAACTTGCAGACTGCAGGATATATTGTCTCAAGAATGAAAACCCATATTTCAACACAACTACTTATCATGCAGGTTCCCTCATCTCTCTCTGTACAGACACACACACACACCGTTAATGACTGCAGTGTTTTTGTTAAAATATATGTGGATGCATTTGAGGTGGCAAAATGGGTGGGTCGGATGAGATGGGCAACAAGTCGGGTCGTGTTGACCAGAAACATTTTATTCTTAACTTTTAAGATTTTCTAAAAATCTTTTTTTGTCGGATATGATTACAAATTTGATTATTTTAAGAACGGAAAATTACATTTAAACACTGACCAACTTTAGTGAAATTTCTGTTTTGGGCTGTTAAGTTATTTATACCCTAGAAAACTCTATCGAAGTTCTCTTTTTAAGGTAATATTCCAAGTTAACACCATGTCAGGATAAAAAATATGAATTTGGTTAAAGTTACAGGCATTTCAGATGCCATATTATCAATATTGACCCGGTAACGGGTCAGACTACCTTATTGTTATTACGATTTTATGCAATTTAGCCATTTCAATGATAATCTATCTTTCGAGTAAAATGATTTACACGGTTCTATGCATCAAAATACTCATTTGGCAACTTTGACCTGCTCAACCTCTACGAGATAAAACATAACATGAGTCAACCCACTTATTTGCAAATGGGGTCAACATGCCACCTCTAGCTAGAGTAAGTTTTCTTACCTTCGTTACAAATAGTGTAGGTGACAACTGATCTGTACAATATGCAGCAGCACTTACTTAAGGCCTCAAGTGCTTGAAATACTTTCACAGACGGTTTATCATGCTCATAAATTGAGCATGGAATTAGGCCTACATTAGAAGCTGCAGAGGGCACGTTCCATCCTTGAGATTTCCGACCCACCTGTAGTACATTTTGAGAATGAATTTTATCAAAACATACTCAACCTATTGCACCATTTACTGGCAAGTGACCCATCTATGTCAGAGGAGATGGGTATCGAAGCGCAGCTATTTTCCACATCTGAAGAAGTTATCCAAATATACCTTAACTGTTCCAGATTGGAACAGAAGAAACCAGTTGCTGTTCATTGGATCCTTCCATTGAATTCAGCAATGAAGGAGGAGTTAGGGGCAAGAACATCATTGCTTGTATCAGCGTTGAGGGTTTTGAGCGAAGTGGACAAAGGTTGTTTTAGGAGGTATGTGCCTAGCCTTTTTCCGCTGCTTGTAGAGTTGGTGTGTTGTGAACACAGCTCACGTGAAGTTCAGCCTGTTTTAAGCAACTTGTTTCAGACATGTATAGGCCCAATTATAATGGAAGTGTGACATGCTTCTTTATATACGTACAGATATATATATATTTATAATATATTTAATACTTTTTATAAATTTGTAGTATAGTACAGAAGCCTCTGGCAATGTCCTGAAATGTAGTTTGTGCTCCGTTTTTGGTACCATTGTGTCAGGAGGAGAGGAGAGGCTTCTATTTCTGGTGTATGTGCTTTATTTGTACTTTGATGTGATTATTTTCTATTAACTAATGCAAACAGTTTTCTTTTTTTAACTGGGTTTCGTGCTTAGTGCATAATTAGGATATTCATCAACTACTGTGAAGTAAAGCAAAGCTTTTTAAAAGGCATTTTTACTTGGGTTTTTACTAGAAAACCTCATTCATTGAAACTGTATTTCTTGTCTTTTTCCATTTGTTTCTTTCATTAAAATTTTCGTGTAACATAATCTCTGGCCTGAAAATGCATATTGTGGCATGCATTTGTAGGAAAAAACGTATGTAGTATACAAAACATGTTAAAGCAAACCCCCTTACATCACTTTACCATTGTGTGCCCCTTGTGAGGGAACCGTCATGAAGAAGCTCAGAATACAAGATAAGATGAGGAGGCGGAAATCCCATATTGATCAACAGTCTTATATACGATGGTGAATTGATGACCATGAGAGCAAATTATACCTCTTTTTCTCGTATTTTGTTACCTCATTGGCTTGAAGCAATGAGTATATTCTTAGCATATGCTGTATTCAAAGATTCAAAATCAATCAAATAGATGTGAATAGTGCATTCCTAAATGATAACTAGTAAGAAGTGTAAGTCATGCAGTCACCTGTAGATTTTGTTGATCCAAAACTTTGTAGGAATATCTATAGATTGGACAAAGCCCTCTATAGTTTGAAGCAAACTTTAGAAGCATGGTATGACATTCTAATCTCTAAATTAATGGAGCACAGTGTCATTTAATGATTAAATTCATTTAGATTTATTTCTTAAGTTTGTAAAGAGAGAAGTAGAAATGAGGAGTATTTGAGCTAAAAAGAGAAATATTCAACGTTCTAACATTACACATCTAGTGATTATTTGTTGGTCGAGCGTCTTATTCAAGTGAGAGTAAATAATGCTCAATGATAAGTGTCAATTGATAACCGACTTATAAGCATGTTGTGAGCATAAGAGCTGCATGCCGAGTGAAGTGATATTTATTAAGATTTCATATAGAGCTAAATCAAAATCACTAATCAACTCTTTGAGCAATAGGCATTACACGATGCACATGCGGTATTAGTAACCTGAAATGGACGCCATATTTGTATATCAATTGAGTGCATCAATAAGGTTAATGCATGTTTCACATGCGGTATTCTTATGTGTTCACAAATATGTGCATCATGATAGGGTTGTAAAAGTTGACCGAGTAAACCTACTTGTCGTCGATTAGTCAGTTGTTGAGAGTTGACCGACCCGACTAGGTCCAGGTCGCTCTAAAAAGTCGGTCAACAAAAGCCAATGCCGACCCGACTAGGTCCACGCACATATCTGTAGGGGTGTTCAATATTCGGTTTGAATCCCTTTGACCCGAAGACCAATCCGAATAAAAACCGTTATAAAACCAAACCGAATTTAAAAAACGATTTTCGGATCGATCGAAACCGAAACCGAATTTTGAATTCGGTTTTCGGTTTTGAAAATTTTGAATTCGATTTAACCGAAAACCGAATTCAAAACCGAATTTAAATTAATGTATATATATATATATTAAATTACTAAATAAATATCAATTAAAATTAGGGTTTGTAAACACATTTGGGCCTCCATTTATACACGCACGGAATTTGGGTTTCTCAAAATCTGGGTTTCTCAAAATCACGCTCACAGACACAAAATCACATTACGGATCGATCTGGTTTCTCAAAATCGCTTACACACGAACATATTTGGGTTTCTTCAAGGTTTGCTTTCGTTTTCAATTTTGATTTTTGATTATGTTCAATTGTTCATTCTCTAATTTCGAATCTGATTTTGATTGTGATGATTACAGCATCTGGGTTTCTCAAACCATTTCAATTGTTCATTCTTGTTACATGATCAAACATGTTTACTGATTGTTCGTGACTTCCTGTCACTTCGTGTATATATGTTCCTGTCACTTTCATTATTGATTGTTTAGCCCTTGTTGTGGGATTATTAATTGTTACATGATCAAAATGTATGTTCATGACTTCCTGTTGCTGACTTCCTTTTAATTTATGTTGGGTTTATGGTTACTTATTCATGTTCCTGTTCATGTTCCAGTAACTTGTTCATTGTTGACTTCCTGAACAAGTAGGGGTTTATGGGTTTTGATTTTTACACTTGCTGACTTATTGTTACTTGTTCATTGATGATATGTTGGGTTTATGGTTACTTGTTCATTGTTGACTTCCTTTTCCTGACTTCCTTTTACTGATTTCTACACTTGCTGATTTTTTATTGTTTTTCGGTTTTAACCGAAACTGAACCGAATTCGAATTCGGTTTTCGGTTTTACTCCCAAAAGTTTCAAAACCGAAGAAACCGAACCGATGAACACCCCTACATATCTGGGTTTCTTCAAGGTTTGCTTCCGTTTCTAATTTCGATTTTTGGTTATGTTCAATTGTTCATTCTTTAATTTCGAATTTGATTTTAATTGTGATTTTGTTTTTGATTTTAATATAATGAATTAATCATGCTGATACTTCTTTCTTTTCATGATCAAAAGATCCAAACTTGTTCGGGGATTAGTTTTGTTTGTTTATTTATGTTGTGGATTATTGATCGTTACATGTTACATATTATTTATGTTGGGTAAACATACATGTTTATTGATTGTTCCTGTGACTTTGATTATTGATTGTTTAGCCCTTGTTTTGGGATTATTGACTATTACATGTTACATGATCAAAATGCCTGTTCCTGACTTCCTGTTATTTATGTTGGGTTTATTTAGCCCTTGATACATGTTACTTGTTCTTGATTATTTATTTATGTTTATGTTTATGGTTTTCTTCTATATTTACACATATAATTTTCAAATTTATTATTCAAATGTAAAAAAAAGTCGAACCCGACTTGGCCAACTAGTCCTTCCAAGGTCCCCCGACTAGCGACCTTTTCAACCTTGTCCATGACTCCAACATATCTATCGATCTCAATTTGTAAATGATGTTGTGCACCCGATCTCTTGGTAAAATATTTGTAGTGTGTGCAGGAATTGGGTGAAGAAGAGAACATGGTATTTAACAACATCCTTGATGACTAGTATATCTTTATTCGTTTGAAACTCAAACATGGAAAACGAGATGATTGAATTCGACATAGGGCTAGGTGGAGGTAGAGATGAAGATGACGATGAGGATGATAATGATGCAGTAGCCATTATTGATGATGAAGATAATGAGGATGATTCACCCACTGTGGGAAGCAGCAGTGGTAGTGGTTTCTTACTAGATTTAGTAGATACTTCAACTCAAAGAGACCTGGATCTGGAGCCTTGTGAAGGAATGGAATTTGAGTCTGAAGAGGCGGCCAAGGGATTTTATAATTCATATGCTCGTCGTGTGGGGTTCAGCACCCGTGTTAGCTCCTCTCGTAGGTCCAGGAAGGATGGCGCTATCATACAGAGGTCCTTTGTTTGTGCCAAAGAAGGATTTCGCAACTTAAACGAGAAACGCACAAAAGATAGAGAGATCAAACGCCCACGCACTGTTACCCGTGTAGGTTGCAAAGCATCAATGTCAGTCAAGATTCAAGAGTCAGGCAAGTGGGTGGTGTCAACGTTTGTCAAAGAACATAATCATGAGTTGGTTCCACCAGACCAAGTTCACTGCCTGCGGTCCCACCGCCAAATCTCTGGTCCCGCCAAGACTCTGATTGATACTTTGCAGGCTGCTGGGATGGGACCCCGTAGGATTATGTCAGCCTTGATCAAAGAGTATGGTGGTATTAGTGAAGTTGGATTCACTGAGGTCGATTGTAGGAATTATATGAGGAATAACCGTCAAAGGAGTTTAGAGGGAGACATACAACTTCTCCTGGATTACCTGAGGCAAATGCATGCAAATAATCCTTCATTCTTCTATGTTGTCCAGGGCCAAGGAGATGATGACCAACAATCCACAGGAAATGTCTTCTGGGCTGATGCCAAGTCAAGGGACAACTATACTTACTTTGGAGATACTGTCACATTTGACACCACCTACAGATCAAACAGATACCGTCTGCCCTTTGCGCCTTTCACCGGGATCAATCACCATGGACAGCCTGTTTTATTTGGCTGTGCTTTTCTCATTAATGAATCTGAGTCCTCATTTGTATGGCTATTTAAGACTTGGGTTTCAGCAATGACCGGTCGCCCCCCTGTATCGATCACAACAGATCACGACACTGTCATACAATCAGCCATTTTGCAAGTCTTTCCTAACACTCGCCATCGGTTCTGCAAGTGGCACATCTTCAACAAGTCCCAGGAGAAGCTATCCCATGTGTTTCTTAAGTACCCACATTTTGAAGCTGACTTCCATAAATGTGTGAACCTAACCGATTCCGTTGAAGAGTTTGAAGCTTGTTGGCTGTCACTTGTTGATAAGTATGATCTTAGGGATCATGAATGGCTTCAAGCAATATACTCCACACGCAAACAATGGGTCCCTTTGTATTTGCGTGATACATTCTTTGCGGAAATGTCCATAACGCAACGCAGTGATAGCATGAACTCTTATTTTGATGGATATGTGAATGCATCAACAACTCTAAATCAGTTTGTTAAATTGTATGAGAAAGCGTTGGAGAGCCGCAATGAAAAAGAAGTGAAAGCGGATTATGACACAATGAACACCCTCCCTCTTTTGCGGACTCCATCTCCCATGGAGAAACAAGCATCTGAACTTTACACGAGAAAGATATTCATGAGATTTCAAGAAGAGTTGGTTGGGACGCTTACTCTTATGGCATCGAAAGCAGAGGATGATACAACTTATCAAGTAGCAAAATTTGGGGAGTATCACAAATCTTACCGTGTCAGCTTTAATGTTCTAGAAATGAGAGCTACTTGTAGCTGCTGTATGTTTGAGTTTTCGGGTCTTTTATGCAGACATGTATTGGCAGTCTTCAGAGTGATAAATGTTCTTACTCTTCCTTCCAGTTACATTTTAAAGCGATGGACAATAAATGCAAAGAGCAGTGTTATACTTGAAGAACGAGTTAATGATGCATTTTCTAGTTATTTGGAGTCACACACTGTAAGATATAATACCCTTAGACACGAGGCTTTCAAATTAGTAGAACAAGGGGCTGAGTCTGTTGATACATACAACGCAGCCATGATTGCTTTGGAAGAGGCTACTAGGAGAATTTCCATAGCAGCAAAAACTGAAGCAAGGCATGTTATGGTTAATGGGCGTGGCAGGGAAGATTCAACAAGCAATGGAGCACTGACGAAAAGGAGTATCGAAAATCACCGCAGAGATTTGGACCATAATTTATCAGAGGTTAGCTTCTTCTTAGATCCTGCAAATTTTTTTCTTTTTCATTTCTTTTTTTATTTAGCTTTTGTGAGCTCTTAAGTTTTCTTTCAATATCTTAAATTTTTTTCATATTATGCTCAAAGTGGATTTCTCTCATTATTTTGTAATTAGTATAGCTCTAGTCTAATTTTTTGCAACGGCGTGTAAATAGTGGAACATGTGAACGTTTTTATAATAGAGAAATTATACAAAGATGATACAACCAAATGGACTAATTTGGAAAAATCTCAGTTCGCAAATATTGAACCCTTTTTTAGGGAAAAGATTCTAGTGGGTTATATTTTATTATTTTATGTATAAAGGGTCAGATGGGTAAAGTTAAGGACTACAAAAAAAAGGAATAAAGATATTGTTCACGGGTTAACCTGACCCATTTTGACCTGTTAAAATAACAATAACAGTCACGTTAGATTCAAATCCAACTCTACCATTGGCAGTATCAAGGAGACTAATTCGTGGAATTTAATTTTAGAAGGAATGTGGAGATCATTGATATTGCAATTCAAGATAAGTTCCTGAGAAAAAATATGGATAACCATTTACTAGTTCTACCATCGACCTATGTACACTCTAGTATGATCTTAGCGCCTTCAAGAAAACTTGTTAACCTAGTTATGTTTGTGTTATAATAAGTTGAAAGTCTGTAGGTTGTGGTTTTTTTCTCCCACTATGTATTTGTCAATTTGTGCACCCATTTTGCTATAATCATCATGGCTGCTAATTGGCTGGTATGCATTGACATAATTCTGCTCACTATGCCACCACCATCAAGACTGGCTTGTCATTTATGTGAAGGGATGATGGTTTAGTTGGATGATGTAATTCTTGCCTCATAAACTGTACATTATGTCACGGATTTGGAACGTATGATATGAAATAATAGATTCAGAGGCCAAAAGGTTCTTAGGAAACCCAATTATGCTTAACTTACTGAAGTCTCCGGTGGGGATATTGGACCAATTGGCTATGTTGATCAGGGGACTTGCAAAAACCATATTTTGTTTATGTCTGTTTCATGCCTGTCAAATACTTGCCAACACTCCTCTCTGGTTATCATTTTATGAGACATGAATTGATTGATGGTTAGTGCATCGAGCTGCCTATCTCAGTGTATTTCACTCTAGCATTACAAGAAACTTGACTTCCAGGCTATTACGAGTCGTGTGGTTGGAAAACATCATTGTCTATATTCATTCTAGGGTTAATTGTTTCGTTATGTATCTAACTTTACCTTTTTTACTATTGTATGCAACCACCTTTAAAAAGTCCTACTGTATGTATTGGACTTTACAAACACGTCTATTGTATGAAACGGGTGACCAGATGACCGATTGAAATGGTTTGGAAGTCTAAACTTTTACATCCGTGAATTGGAATATTTATTTTGAATGACCAGCACCACCTGAAATAATTAGTTGTCTGGTTTTGTGTAGGATGAGATGGACAGGAAGATTCAAAAACTTAACAATGAGCTGGATTGTGCTAGAAGCAAGTGTGAAGTTTATAGGACCAACCTGCTTTCAGTTTTAAGGGACATTGAAGACCATAAACAGCAGCTATCACTTAAAGTCCAGATCATTAGGTACAGCATGAAAGATTGCTTGTAAAGGTTGTGAAAATGTTATGATTAATTTTTTTGTTTCATAGCATTGGGCGCCTGTTTTTTTGTTTAAAGGATTCTTGGAGGCCCAACATTGCCTATAGTTTCATTGCTCCAATAAATATTCATTCCTAGTGCCTGTGACAAACTTTTGTTTATCTCACATCGATTGGCCAGGCTTTTCCATCTCATTGTCGTTGGGGCGGGCATGCTTTTCATGTTAAATTACTTTCTTTACTTTTTTGGTTTTTGGTTTTTGGTTTATTTTAACTTGGGTTCTTGGGTATACATGCACACATGTACCACGCATGTACGTGTGTTGTTATTTTACAGTAGATGTTAAATTTAACTCTTTTCACACTAATTAGGTTTCGTGTGAATTAATTTATTTTTCAAAATAAATCCAAATGATCTTATGCTACTTTATATTTTTATTTTTGAATTATCGATTATTGATGATTAATAACATATGTAAATGAATAATGAAAGTTTTCTTTTCAACAATAATCAATATCAATATGGTAATAATTTAAAGGTGGGGATAAAGGGGGAATCAAAAAAATAAGGAAAGTATAAAAGTTAATATCAACCCTTCATTTCTATTACAATTTAATATTCTTAAATATTTATTTATAATGAAATGAAGGGTTGAGATTTGCTTCTCCTTCCTCAAAATTTGAAGTTTTCCACCAGATCATTCCCAATAATTTAAAATGTCTCAACAGGATTTATTTTTATATAACATATATTCTAGAAATTGATTTTTAGGTATCTTTATTCTTGATTAATTTTATAGTGGAACGAATAAATATTACATCAAATATTTACGCTATTTTGATGTCTTAATTGAAAATTAATTTTGCCAAATTTTTTATGATGCTTAATGCGTACATTAGGTATGGTTTAAACATTGTTTAAAGCAATCATGTTGGAGGTGCCTTTTCTTCTACGAAGAATAAAAGCAAATTTAATTTGACTTGATTTCTATGAATCTTGCTTACTCTAGTTAACTTAAAGCCACAAGTATCATATAATTTGCCATAATTTTAAAGGTTCCATTCAATTAGACAACTTCCACTTATTCTCCATTCTGTGTGTCTCATCTCGATTATGAGCAGGGCCCACAAAATGAAAATGTAAACTAATCCAAAAATGGATAGAGCCTGGCTAATCTTGTAGTTCACTTCAAATATTCTGGTAATACCAGGTGTTGTGTATGGTGTCAGCAATGAGCTGAAAGCCTCTTGGCCATTCTACACAGAAATGAAAACACAGATGATACCTTCTTTGGGGTTGCAACAGCAATGGGTTGATATTATTCAATATTTGCTGCAAAGAAGCAGCTGATTGAAAAAATTACACATTCTGCGAGTATGTTAAGTGCTAAATTAGAAAATCACTTGACTAGTTGGTGAACTGGTAATTAATTCAAGACAGACGGAGCGTAGGTTTGTTCATCACTTCATTATAGTAGGTTTTCGTTTAGTGTCTGTATCTATCAATCTACTTGCAAAGTTATAAATATCACTTGTATATAACATCAGTGAGAAATGATAATCAACAAAGGCAGGTCTTCATTTTTCCCTTGTTATTCTTTCTTTCTTGTTGTGTGGATAACACATTTCTTTCAATTCTCTCAAAGTTTCTTCCTAAAATCATCAATCACCCAATTTAACATTTAATTGAGTTGTGATATTGTAACTGTCGTGAAACCTTGTTTTACTTGTCATCATCATCATCTTGTTCTTACTTCTAATTGTAAGTAATTTGTTATTTTGGTTATAAACTTGAAATTTGGTCAATCTTTGAAATGGGTGTGTAATTGAAGTTGAAAGATGTTATATGATGTTACTTGATGTATGAGAGATGTGAGAAAGCTTATTAGATTGATAGGAAACTGAGTTTTTGTGTTAGTGAGAAAAATGGTTCGGTTTGGGGTTTCTGCAGTTCAGTTCGCAGCATGAACTGAACTGAGTTCTTGCGAACTGAACTGAGTTCCTGCGAACTGAACTGAACTGCGAACTGAACTGTGTTCCTGCGAACTGAACCGAACTGCGAACAGAACTGAACTGCGAACAGAACTGAACTGCCAACTGAACTGAGTTCCTGCGAAGCGAACTGAGTTTCAATGCGTTGCGAACTGAGAATATTTTGACGTGATTCTGAAAGTTTTATTTTTGCTAAATTCAAAGTGTATAAGTATAAGTGAATCGTTATAATTTGATATAAATTGATAATTGTAGAGTGGTTATAATTGATAATTGCTACTTGATAATTGTTTGTCATTTTGATACTGAGTAGTGAAATGTGTTATACAATTATGGAAAGAGTTGCTAACTTCTTAATTATTATATTCTCATATCAGTAGAAGACTCAGTAACATAAGATCTCTGAGTGTGGACTGAGATAAGTCAGGTGATTGAATTTGCAACTCATGATTTGACTTAGTGGTAATGGTGTGGTTACAACAAGTAACGTAGATATTGATAGGTTGTTTAGTCTGATTTGTGATTGTGTATCTACTTGTTATATATGTGGCCTTCGGGCATCTGTGATGTTCAGAGGTCAATGGTGATTGGACTTGGTTACTATTGTGTTCAACACAGGTTCCAGATACATGTGTTGTCGCTGGAAACTGTGTTGTTGTGTTGTAGTGCCAAGTTATCGATAAATCTTGTATGGGCCTATACAGATTGTGATAAGCGTTACTTGAGGGCCACCGCGGCTGTAGGGTTCCTCAGTAACCACCGATCCTCTTGAGTTTATGTGTTTTACATGCTTAATGTAAACAGATTATTATGCTAAGTTGAATTATTAGTTGTACATTCATTCACTTAGTTTCGTGCTAATCCCACCATTTCTCTTCCTGCAGGTTATGTATAAGTTTGTGGGTTGGGCAGGAAGATGTTCTATTGGAAGGAATGTTTGACACGTGCTATAACTCGGATATATGTATAGATGTTTTGTTAGTTAACATGTATGCAGATTTTATATAACAACTATATATGTTTTGCTTCAGAAAAATAGTTAAATGTTGTAAAACTCGCGAAATTGTTATGGTCCTTTTGTAATATAATATATATAATGTTATTTTATCCATCGCTTCCGAGTCAAATGTCACATTTAATATTGACTAAATTGAGGGGTGTTATAGAAAATCACGTAATTGAAACAGTACCCGAAGGGAACACTCTTTACCCGGATGAACAGTGTGCACCCGGATGTAAAGCTAGCCGGGAGTAGATGAGTACACGGCGTGATCTTGCCTACCCGGCAGGTAAAAATGTCTCCAAAATCCCTGCCTCCCTCTTAGTACCTGGTTAAACGATGTGTATTGAAATTGGAAGCCAGTACCCGGCGGGTATCAAAGCTTCTCGGCGGGTTAAATTTAGTCTCCAAATTTCTGGCCTCTTTTACCCGGTTGAACATGTTTTTCTAAACGGGATAGGAGTACCCGACGGGTACTCCACCATCCTGGCAGGTACTTTCTGGCAACTTTCTGGCAACATCAGATTTATCATTATTTCTTCTTTATGCATCATTTCCGTTGTCTTTCTTCACTTTTGGTTTGTAACTCCCGAGAACGAAATTTTCGATCTTTTATGTACCGAAAGTTCATGACATTTATAAGAATTACAAGTAAAAATGAGGGATATTGCGCAGAATAATTCTATATAAATTGAGCATATCGATTAACTACTATTGATTTAAGCAGTACCTCATGTTAGTCATCGAGCATTGTGCTAATACTTTTAGTAAATATTGAACCGCTGATACTCGTTAGCGTCCCTAAGCTAAGTGACTTATTCTAGTTATACTTTTTATCAATTGTTGTTTACTTAGACTAGTTTTACTCGTCTTAATTCCGCACTGAACAATTGTAAAGTTATTCTTTGATTTAATCTATAAAACTTTAAACTTGAGAAAAATTGTATTCAATACCCTCTTCTAAAGTTACCTTTGTTGTTAATATTTAAGTTAATAGAAACTTAGATGACCAACAAGTTTGGTCTTACAATATTAAAATTCAAAGATAAATATTCGCACTACATTATACATCAATAAAAATGAATAAATGCTTTTTACATAACATACTTTGTATATTAAAGACATTAACACTTTAAATTGTCACACAAACACTTTAATAATGAACTCATCAAACACTTTTAAACCTATTTGTTTTAGTTCTAAGTTAGTATATAAAAAGAACACATTACTTCCTAATTTTACACATCATCTTCTTAGAACTTGATACATGTTCTAATATTTTTCTTAATATTTAACCTTTTTAATCTTTTAATTTCTTATATCTTAATTATTATATATAATCTTTTTACATAACATATAAGATAACAAATAAGAGTTGATCATGTGAGTTTTTTTAAGTCAATAAATCATTAACCACATTAAAAGGGCAAAAAAGATATATTGCGTTAGTTGAAAACTAACAGAAAATTAATTAACAAAAACATTGAAAATTTAATTCACATACATGTACTCAATGCACGTGCAATAGCTAATTAAGAACAACATATTGTATACCAGTTTGAGTTTATCAAATATACACAAAAAGTTATTGATGCGCAATGTAGAAATCTGATAAACAAAAGCTAATTCACGACAAATTTAATATACAAAAGTTGATTTACAACAATTTGTGTCATACTTTTTATTTATGATTCCTCTGTACGGATTTCTTCCCCTAGTTTTGCATCCATTCAGATTAACCATCATATTGAAAAACATATTAATCGATGTGCCTCAACATGTAAATTGATTAACAAAATGAAAATTGGAGACATAAAACAAATCATCAAAAATAATATATACTAGTACTCATTCCATACAATATGATGTACAAAAAAATATGAAAGAGAAACAACACTGATGCACGGTTAAATACATTAATATGCATGAACATTAGAAATAATTCTTGTGGAAATCTTCATATGCTACTTTTGGATCACTATCTAAAACGACTTGCTTGTGGTCTGGGTTGGAATCGATGTCCATGAATGATGCACACACATTTCAGAGTTGATTTAAAATCTTCTTAAACATTGATTAAAAAATGTAACACCCACTCTTATGGCCTAGGGGTAATCTGGTAATTTCTTAATCGTATACTTAATTATGATTTTATTAATGTGTTTATTAGATAGGAAAATTAGTTGAATGTCGAATTGTTAATTGTGTTAGGTAAACTATTAATAGTTTTAAATTAAATTAGTTGTCGGTAAAATAAATAACTTGTTTCGCAAATCGGTTTTCGGGTTCCAAACAATAAGCCAACTAGTGATTTAAATCTAACAAGTTTGTAGTGTTGGTAGGTGATATATAATCACCTAACTTCTTCTTTCTTTTCATTACATGATATAAACTTCATCTCTCTCTTGCAAGTTTCTCCTCTAAATCTACAATCACGAAATTAGCAATTGATTAAGTGTGTTACTGCATTGTTGTGATTCCTTATTCTATTCTTCATCATCATCTCGTTCTACTCCAAATGTATGTATTTTTACTATTTTTGGTTATAAACTTGAAATTGATGAATCTTTGGAATGTGAGTGTAATTGAAGTTGAAATCTTGTTATTAGATGTTTAGGAGATGCTAGAAAGCTTGTTAGATGGTTAGGAAACCGATTTTTGAGTTGGTGAGTTGAAATGGTTCGTTTTTGGTGTAACAGCGGTTCGGTTCGCAGTTCTGTGTTCATCCTGCGAACCGAGTTCGTGCAGCGAACCCAGTTCTGCTGCGAACTGAGTTCTGCGAAGCGAACCCAGTTCTGCTGCGAACTGAGTTCTGCGAAGCGAATCCAATTTTGCTGCGAACTGAGTTCCTGCGAACTGAGTTTTCTGAGCTGCGAACTGAGTCTGCGAACTGTGTTTTTGTCCTGCGAACTGAGATTTGCAAATTCTGAAAATACATAAGTAAAAGGTTATACTTTATCGACCAAAATTTAACAGATTCTTATTAACTACGGATCAGACTCTTATTAACATATTCTAGATTGCAAGGGTCACCTACTTGGATTAATATGTTATAATAATGTTTCGAAAATTGTTTATTGAATAAATAATTAAACGAATGAATTTTTATAACTTGTTAATTGTTTATTATCTGGATAATATGCATTGAGGTATGTTATACAATTGCGAGATGAGTTACTAACTTATTATATGTTGTATTCTCAGATCAGCCGAAGACTCGGTAATATTAGAATTCTGAGTTGTGGACTGTTGCAGACAGGTGAGTGGATCTGCAACTCATGATTTGATTTAGTTGTAACGGTGTGGTTACAACAAGTATCGTAGATATTGATAGACTGTTAGTCTGATATGTGATTGTGTATCTACTTGTTATATATGTGGCCTTCGGGCATCTGTGTTATTTAGAGGTCAATTGCGATTGGACTTGGTTACTATTGTGTTCAACACAGGTTCCAGATACATGTGTTGTCGCTGGAAACTGTGTTGTTGTGTTGTAGTGCCAAGTTATCGATAAATCTTGTATGGGCCTATACAGATTGTGATAAGCGTTACTTGAGGGCCACCGCGGCTGTAGGGTTCCTCAGTAACCACCGATCCTCTTGAGTTTATGTGTTTTACATGCTTAATGTAAACAGATTGTTATGCTAAGTTGAATTATTAGTTGTACATTCATTCACTTAGCTTCGTGCTAATCCCACAATTTCTCTTCCTGCAGGTTATGTTTAAGTTTTGTGGGTTGGGTAGGAAGATGAGCTTTTGGAAGGAATGTTTGGCACGCGCCTAGCTCTAAAATAGATTTATAAATATGTTTTGTTACTTAACATGTATGTGGATTTTATATAACAATTATATGTGTTTTGTTTCGGAAATAGTTAAATGTTGTAAACTCGCGAAATTTTATGGTCCTTTTTGTAATATAATATATAATATTATTTTTATCCATCGCTTCCGAGTCAAATGACAGATTTAACCCTGAAGTAAAGTATGGGGTGTTATAAAAAACATCCTTAACAACAAACAAAATATTAAAGAAGATGTGTGTTGGGTCACTGATCTGTGATGAATCAATTCGCTGGAGTTCTTCATAAGAAATGATGAAGTCCAAACTAAAAGAATACTTTATCGCATCGATTGCTGGTCAACCTAGTCACTGCTAAAAGTCACGGATGACTAAACTCTATGGATTCGCTATCGCTTGAAGAATCTATCGCTAAATGTTTCAATCACTATATGGATTGAACATGCAAGATTCAAGCCACTACAAATGATGGAAGTCACTGATGCATTTGTCGCTACCAGTAGTTACTCAACTCTCTGGTACTTCAAGTGAAAACTCACTTATGCATCCATAATCATAGCAGTCGCCGTGATTATAATAAAAAGGATGTCACTTGAAGAAATCAAGACCAGTCACTCTACAAGAGCATGTTAGCTAGCAGTGAGTGAAGAAGCTTCTTATCCTCCAGCGATATCAAGAATAATATCGTTATGAAACAAACATGTTCAAGCTGATGTGCATATGAAGTCCCTAGTCTACTGTTCATCAGCAACCTGGAAAGTTATCAGCGATGAAGAGTACGACAGTCATGTCTCTTTATGGTTGGTGGAACCACAACACACGACGAATGCGTAATCTCGTAGGGACCACAGAAGATTCTCACCTAACCGTTTGTCTGTTAGTGGAAGGCCTTTCTCAGAGCACCATTTTGTGGCTATCATTTTGATTTTGATCAGTGATAAAGAATTACTAATTGCAAATTGTGTGAGTGAGTAATAGAATATCTATTCCTACAATGAGTAACATTTAAACTTGTAATCATATTGAGTTAGTTCTAGCATAGGCTTTAACTATTACGCAATTCAATATGTTGATGTAATTTATCATTTATAAATTCATCATTCAAGTTTACCTTGTGTTCATCTTTCTGTTACCAAATTTTACATATACTGTAATCTATTTTCTGTTTATTATTTAACTAGTTGTTAAAATACTGGATAACTGGTAAGAATTTTATAAGTGCTATAATTAACAAGGAAAATTGTATTCACCCCCCCCCCCCCTTTAGAATTCAAGCTATACTATTGAACTCAGTCTTACTTAATCCATAAGCAAGAACATGGACTTTTAATGTGTGCACACTACTATAACTAAAATTTCCCATTAAAACTTATGAAGTCTCACAGACCCTGTTGGTACATAATCAACCATTAGTTCATAACAGAATCGCAATCGATGCCCAACAAAAATCGCCATTGATGCACAATAAAAGAACAAAGTATATAGGTTTCTTATTTTTGTAACATGACGGCTATTCGGAATGACATCCAACAAATCTTGGCTGAGGTTTCAATGTTGATAACACTTCGGTCCAATGACGGTGAGACCAGATTTGATAGTGACACCATGTCCGACAACACTAGGGTTTCCATTACGAATACGTGGATGAAGTTGAGTATGTGGATAGCAAACGACGACTTGGTGGTAGAGGATGGCGGCTGGAGAAGGATTTTGGGGATGAAGAATGAAGTTAGGGTTTGAGATAGAGATGGAAGAGGAATAACAGGTAGGGAGAATTTACTTTCTTATTTAATGTGAATAATAATGAGAGCAAAATACCCAATAAGCCCTTTGACTAAAAGTTATTCTATTTAATTTACAACAAGAATTATTTTGTTTGATCCAAACCCTATATATATATATAGGGTTGGTTATTGTGAAATAATCCTAAAGGTAGAGTAAATAAAATAAACTTTCAGCCATCGAGTGATAATGAGATCATATCAAGTTTTTTAAATAATCAATGGTCATTAATAATTATCGAGGGGTAAAAGAGACATTTTACACGCTGATTGAGAAACATCATCAAATCTTATGCATAAAAAACATTGATTCACATTTACCATTTTCATAAATTAATTCAATAGTAAGAAATACTAGAATAGATAAACTTCACACAGAATTATAGTATAACTGAAAATTCAATATTAAAATCGATTAACAAATTCTTGATGAACAAATTGATTCACAATTTCACAAACCAAAATAATGGTTTACAAAATATTCAAACTAAACTTAAGTCACAGATTTACAAGCTAAATATGATTCACATATTTAATTATGGATTCGCAAACTATACACTTGATTCACAAATCTAAAAACACGATGCACACCTTGAATGGCACGAATATATTATACTTCATTTTGTCTATAGGGATTTGGATTTGAAAAACGAAATTGAAGAACACACCTTAAAGTAACAAACTCTAACAACAAACAAATCCTAAGAACAACGATCTAGACTTAAACTAAAAAAGTATAAAATTATGAAAAAAGAAAAAATAAGAGCAAGAATGGTGGTCCGGTGATGGGTTCGGCCGATGTTGTATTTCTTATGGCAGCGACGGTTTCAATCATGAGTGAAATCTGAAAACGGGATATGTTGTTGGGAAAATCAATCGTCAAACCTATTTTATAAATCTGTTTAGTCAAAGTCCGAGTTTAGGAAATTTAGTAAAAAATATGTTTAAGTGTTGGTGAGTTTGTATATAGTGCTTAGTCTAAGTCTGGGGAATACAAACTCAGATTAAGACAGTCTTGAGCATTAATTTATACACTGTGGCAGAAGTAGTACACATAGAGTCTGGGAGCATATACTGAACATCTTACTCTCAAGACTCAAGATCTCAATCCACAAACTCAAGTGAGTCTGGTGGTCAACCTTCAAAAGGAGGCTCTTGTATGGTTTCTAACTCTGAGGACATGAGTATGGGTGACCAAACCTACTCTACCCAGTTCTCACCCACACAAATAATGCCTACATCTTTACAGACCAACCCATTTGAGTCACCACTCAATCTGGAGTATTCACCAGGCTCATACCCAACTATAAATGAAGCACATATAGAACCATCATCCATGGAAATTGATGTCCATGAGACACATTGCGGTGCTATAGTTTAATCTACTTCAGCTCTGCTAGAGTCTGATATCCAAGCAACCAAACCTTCACCTAGATTAGCAAGCTGGATTCCTACATTACTGCTACCACACAAACACATGTGGTGTGCATTGAAGAAAATGTCACAATCTTGGACACAATCTTGGACACAATCACCCCCTCTTAGATCCACTAAATATGACTTCACCCACCTTTAGCACCATTTATAATCTAGTTCACACTCCAAAGACTCAATCCTTACACCCTATTGTACAAGTTGTCAATGCCCGAGTCAAATCACAGAGTGAGGTACAAACTTCAAATCCTTTAGTATATAGAGATCTCTCATCTTTTAACCAGGTGAGATGTGAGGGTACACCATCCAACCCACTTGTTGCTAGTTCTCTCACTCCTCGCTTCAAGTGCTACACAGACCGAGTCTAGTGATCTTTTTCTTAGTCAACATGAATTATGTGAAGACTTAAAACCCTACTTTCCTTAATTAATCTAATACCAACTCTGTTTGAGGCTCCAAAGACAATCAATGATGTCCTTTTAGCCATTATTGGTATGTCTAACAAGGTTGATGAAAAATTTATAAGTGAGCAGACTGAGCTTAATGATAACAAGAAAGAGGTAGTTGAGTTGAAGGATCTAGGCTCAACTTTGGTGGATAAGGTGGATGTGTTGAAGCAGGATGTAGATAGTAGGTTGGATGGAATACAACTTCATCTCTCTAAACTAATTGATGATGTCAAAAAGGGGCAGAGTTGGATGATAAGGAGGATGATGAAATATTGATACTTATATGGTTGATAGTGGGGTTATGACATAAAAAGATAAACAAGATGATAATAATTATAATAAAATGAAAATATAACTAGTAAAATAAAACTGATGGAGATAAAAATGATGGAGATGATAATGATGTTGATGATGGACCTGAAGGTTCTAATTTGAAGTTAGAGATTGAGGTGGAGCAACATGCTCAGGGGCGAGTATTGTTGAAGCTATACATGTAACACCACTCGCTACATTCAAAGTTGTAGATCAAGAAGAACGGTAGAGAAGAGGAGGAAGGATAGACTGATCAAACTATGAGGTTGAAGGATTGAAAAGAAAAAGAATGACCAAGAAACGCAAAAAGGGTCTACCAAAGGGTGCTTCAAGGCTTACCGGTCTGTCTATCAATGAATTTATGGAGTTAGAAACGGATCAAGAAGATAATAGGGATGAAGCAGATATGATTGATCCTGATTGTAGTTCTAGATTTGAGCTAGAGAAAGATTATGTTGATGATGATGCTCCAATTAGTAAAATATTCGATAAAATTAAATCTTCAAAGGAAATATCTGGAGGGTCTTAGTCTGGAGGACAGACTCAAACTGAGAGACAACATCAAGACCAGATTCAAGAATAGAGTTTAGAAACAAGAACAAGAACAAGATGTTATCACAGATCCTCAACTATTAAAGCTGAAAGAAAAAGAAAGAAGATCTAAAGATGCTAGAGAGATCTACTTCAAAAAGTATATAAAGATCAAGCAACAAATACTGAAGATACACAACAAGTGATTAATCAAAGTGCTGCAAAGCTCAGTATGACAAGAGAAGTGTACTTGAAGAAATCTCAACAAGATGAACAACAATTACAGGAGGATAGAAGATTGCGTGAAAGACTTAAAAGACAAGACATCTTGTCATGCAGATTGAAGGCGAACTATGTGCATAAAAGAATAAATGATAACTCAATTTTAAGTTGTCATGTTAATAGACATCAGGGAAGAATCAAGATTGATAATAGGATGACTGACTACATGAGATATAATGTATTTGTTGATCAACTATATACCCTTGGGTTTTTAGAATTAAGATATATTGCTAGGTTTATAAAGGGTATGGTTGATAAAGAATTGAGGGAAGAAGTCATGTATGAGATTATCCTACCGGTGGAAGCTGCACATGATCTGGGGTACTTAAACGTAGATGATTACATATTTTTTTGTTTATCATTTTATATAAAGAAGGATAAGAAACATTGGTTTGCTGGTAGAGGATAAAGGAAATAAAGCTCACCCTAAGCCTAAAGAAATTGTCTTTATAGAGAATACATATGTAAAAACAAATGATCAAGAAGAATTTCTCTCCAGAGATTCTCAAGGGGTGGAGTGTTTTCAATCAACATAAGGGTTACGTAGGGATGAATACTATCATTTGCTAATTTTTTTGGATTTGTGCAAAACTGATCAAAGTCCACCATTCGAAAAGAAGGTGGTTAGATGTTTGTTTTATCATTTAAACACATTAGACAAAATACCTAAACTAAAAGCAAATTTGATAGGATTAGAAACGAGCATAGAGAGTATGAGAAGGATAAATTTGAAGAAATTGAATTGATTGAAAGAGGAAGGAGAAATGAAGAAGCATGAAATGATTACATTTTATTTTCTGTAATAGACTAAGATTTTGTAATAGACTTAAATATATATAAAAGTCTATTTCAGTGTTTGCAGTTAACTGTTAGTAATTACTTAGTAAATATTGTACAAGTTTTGACATTATCAGATAGAGAGATTGTTGGGGTAATTAATGGTAAGAGTATGTTAAGTGTTGGTGAGTCTGTGTATAGTGCTCAGTCTGAATTTGGGGAATACAGACTCAGACCAAGACACTCTTGAGCTTTAGTTAGTACACTTGCTCAGTCTGAGTTTGGGGAACAGAGTCTTAGACCAAGACATACTCAAACAAAGAATTCTAATTATAGACTCAGAAGAACTTGGACATCAAGATTGAAGCTTCGAAGATATTTTATTAGTTGGGAGAATTCGAATTACATTGTATTTGATCTTGTTTCCATAAAACCCTTAGGGGTGAGGTAGGATATCTCTATTAGTTAGAGATACGGTAGGATTGTATTTCCTATCCATCATACAATGTATATATAGTTTATATGGGAATAATAGAAACTAGTGCATCTATGAGATAAATGTGTTTACTTGTATTGAACGAATTGTTCATAGTAAAATTATGTTTATACTCGACAATTCTGTGTGAATCCAATATTCTTAATTCCACAAAGATCAATACAACTTGAATTGTTATTAACTTGATATTAAACGTTGAATTATGAGTTAGTATCGATTAATTATTATTGTTTAATTAATAATCTGTTAACTAGTTTTCTGGATTCATACTTTAAGACCTAACATTTGTTTATGAGTTCTGTCCTAAATAAATGGTTTGGTTTGAATGCTCTCTATCATGTATGATCAGAAAACCCAGCAACTAGAAAGAACAACTTGGTCGGATTGAAATAGACGAGATCGAAGGAGAAGCATGAGATGTTGGACGGGATATTGCAATCTAATGAGTAAGTGTTCGTGGTAGTGATCATTTTTTTTTTTATAAAAGCATCAACTATGGAAGATTTTGTAGGGAAGAGAGCAAAAGTAAACTCTAGGGTTTTCAAAAAAATTGGGGACTGCTGCGATGAAAAAGAATGGATATATTTTCTTATATCCATAAATTTAATGATAACCTATACAAACAAATTATCTGAATTTCCCTTTGACTTTCCCTTTGACTGATGTTAAATATTAATGCCATGTGTCATCTCCATATGTTATTCTATTTGTTCTACATTAAGATTTATTCTATTTAATTCAAACCCTATATATATATATATCATTATGTGGTTGAATAAGATTTATTCTATTTAATTCAAATCCTATATATATCATTATGTGGTTGAAGAGATCGATGTCTTACTTAAATACATCATATGCTATCTATAATAGCTATCTATAATAACAAAATGTAAAAATAATTATAGTCAAGGTATTTAATACATATTTGGTCATATCTCATATCTTAATCTGTAAATTTATGGTTGTGTATACACATAGCCTAGCCCATGTTAAAACGTATGTTTTTCAAGATTTATGATATATCGTCAAAGTAAAGCTTTATATCTTTTAAGTAAAATATAGATATCATTCATACTTCATAAAATATTGTCTACATTATCACAAAAATGTTGTTCATAGAATATGTGATAAAAAAAACTAACTTAGAATATATCAATCTAATTCAATTAAAAATGAAATTTACCTAGAGAATAGTTCAAATCGTGTTTTATTGTTAGTTTCATTTTTAGTTTAAATATTTAAAGTATCAATGTGTTTATTTTCAACATGTCTAAATTTGGACAAACATTTTACCTCATCTTATCAAGAATTTTCTACTTTTCACTTTCTATTATAACTTTGTCTCTACAAGTGGTCCGTCGACATAACCAAAATCCTTAATGCACTTTAAGGTCCTTGGTCCGGTAGTAATTCTATTTGTCGTGTCGGATGTCTTCAAAGGTATTCGTGATCAAGTCCTCAGACGAAACTCGAGAAGAAGCAACAAAACCATAAGACGTTTTATGGGATTTTGGTTTCCTTCCTTTTCCTCGTAGACGTTCGAACCGATCATCACCAAATAACGCAATATTCGAGTTACCCTCCGGTTCCTCAGACAAATTCAAGTTGTCCAAGTGCATCGTTTTGCGGCGTTTTGGAATGTTCCGCCTTTCAACAACAACATGATCGGGAGTTAACCACTTTTGGTTGTCCTTCAAGACGTTTCACGCTTGAAAACTATTGAAAGGATTTAGGCATTAAAGCCTGTATTGAGCCTCCACCGGACACTGAGAGTCATCGGCACCTTCCCCGCTATTTTATTGTGATTGAATCCACTTCCAAATGGCTCCCCCTTTTGTCATGTGGCATTGAATTTTGGCCATTTTGAAGACAATATGTCTTTGGTCCGTTCAAATGGAGGGTTGCTATAATGATACTCTTGTATGACAAGATATCAAAAAGAGTCGTTAGATTGCGCATTTCCTTGGTTGGAATCTTCATAAACGACAATCCAACTTTGGGCCAATTGGAGTTTGTTCTCCGGTTCCCAAAGGTTACGGTTGGTATAAACCTTTTTTGGTTTAGGTTGTGATGGTCCAACCTAGGGTTGCTCTTTTCTTTTTGACCTATTTCTACAAGAGGTTACTGTCGGTACATTGTCTTCGACCGATTGCACATCGGATCGTTCAATGACGGGTTGTTGGGTGTTTTGTGATGCTTGCCACATTTGGAAAACATTATATTAATGAGGGATAAGTTTGTTGGTATTTTGTTTGAGGAACTTGTGTTCGTGGCACATGGTACGGAGTACCAAATCCGAGCATGTCGGTTGACGAGTTTGAAGTTGTTGGTTGTTGTGGAAACGGGTTCCATATTAAGTGTAGGTTATACAGGTCGTTCGACATTATGGATTATAGTGAATAATAGAATTTTTGAGTTTTTAAGTTTTTGAAGTGTGCTTGAAGATGAGAATAAGTGTTTTGATATGTTTAAAATTATATTTGAAGTGCGATATTTATAGTCTGAAAATACGGTTTGTAAAATTAAAATAAAATAAAATATAAAAGTAGGTCGTTGAAAAAAAAAAAAGTTAGACAAAATAGCATCGTGCGTCGAATGTGATTCGAGAAGCCGGGCGTCGTTCGAGAACACCCTTCAAGAAACACGGACAAAAACACGCTCCACTACCTATGCTCTTTCAAGGTTACCGGTACCTACAAATACGCTCTGGTCTCCGTTTCTCAACTCCGGTCTCCCTCCATTTACCACCCAACTCGATTCATTACACGATCTTTGTCGTTGTTGGGAGGTCAACGCAATGAACCCATCCCTCGCTTATTCTCCTTCTTCAACAATCCATCCACCAATTAACAACCACCAAATACCATTTCCCAAACCCTATCTCCATCGCACGACGACCTTATGTTCTCTCCGCCGCCGTCGCCACCTTCGCCGCCGCCGCCGTCACTCTGAATCCAACACCTACTTCCCTACCACCGATACTTCTTCTTTACCTCACTCCGATTCTAAACTTCACATGGTAATCGATTTCGACCATTACATACCAGATACAGCATCCCTATCATTTAATAACTTGTTAAAAACTGCTGAATTCAAGTTTAATCAGTTCCTTGAATCTGGAAACAATGCTGTTGAGGATCTCCGAACGATGATTGCCGTCGACGGTGATTGGAGAGTCGTCGTGTCCTGCCGGAAATCAACCGTTTATTTTATGGGTCAACTGATTGCTTTTAGTTTTGTTACTATGTTCACTTTTAGGGTTCTGCTGAAACTAGGGTTAGGGTTTCGGAATTTGTTATTTAGGCAGCGGGGTAATGATAGTGGAGTGGTTGTTACTAGGAGGGATAGGAGTTTAGGTGGAAGAGAAGTGGTTGTTAGTACTCAAAAAGAATCAAAGAGTGAGGTTAATGTGGCTATCAATCCATTGTCTTCTGCTGAAGAGTCTGTAATCAGTTATTCGAATACGATGATGATGAAGAATTGGGAGAAAGCCAAGAAGAAGCTTCCGGATTGGTGGCCACAAACTCGTCCAGCTCCATTAGATGGAATCGATAAGGTGGAGAGTCAACGGAAAGCCAACTGGTTAATTAAAGGTTGGTTTTTGAAATTTGAAAATCATGAGAATTTTATTCACCTATCAAGATGACCTTTGCAACGTTGCTGGCTTTCAATATGTATCATTTCCTTATGACTAGGAAATCATATTTATATATAATACTTTTTTGTCATATGGTTTAGTTGAAGTTGATGTTCTAGGGTTTAGTTTGCAAGCAATAAACGTCTTATAATTCACTACCTCATCTCCCTCAATAAATTATTACTATATCTATGCTAATTTGATTGAAATATAAAACGACTTGATGCAATGCGTATAGTTTTTATGTTCTCTTAATGACGTCAAGGCTATTTTCGCATCACATAAGTTGCTTGATAATAGAGATGGTCATACCATACTTGGAGAAAAGAAATAGATGATTGCATATTTGTATAAAGTCGGTAGGCATGGGTTGCATTGTAATTCATTATAGAATTGCATTTGGCGTAGGTAATAACACTATTTCTCAAGCTTCCGTGATTGTTGTTGACTTCCTTCATCAAATTACATATTCCTCAACTTGATTTCCAGCAATCATGGACTACAGAACGAGTGGAAAAGATATACAAGAAGATGATATTATCTTAGTAAGTACATTCCCTTAAATCTTACTCAGTAGTACGTACCTTGATTGAAGCATTTTTCTAAAGAAATATATGTGTCTTCATATGTCTAATTTCTTATGAATCTTTTTCTAAACCTATGTAAATCATGTTCTGATTGTGTGAGAGGCAAACAGTTGCGTCGAATATGTAGGATGTCTGGAGTGAAAGTATTCATTGACACCGGTAATTCACGAGATTCAGTTTATCGTGCATCTGTCGACTTTACTTTAAACACTTGTGGCAGGTATATTATTTTCAGCATGTAATATCTCAAACACCCTTGTCCTCTTATCTTCATGAATATGTTCTTTTGATATGTTTCCCCATGCTTCTGCATCCCAGCGTCGGTGGGGACCCTTCTAACAGATTGATGTTTGTAGGGTAGCAAGCCATTCTACATTTGTTCAGATTGATGGTGAGGATGCACGCGAGTTTATTGCTGGGCTTGCTGATAACATTGGTCTTGAAAGTTTGCGTGCTGCAAGAATGGTGGCTGCAGCTGTCGCTGCACGTACACGCTCATGGCTTTTGCAGGCTTGGGTGAGTTATCTTATGCTTTTACCTAGGTGATATATTTTCTTATCTATCTGATATAGATATAGACTATATTTATACTTCTCTTTTTTCTATGTTACAATGCTTGAATGGTCCAGATTTTTTTATTTAATTTAATTTTTTTGGGGGAGGGGACGAAACCCCGGCAAAACATTTAAAAAAAATAAAAATACTTTATTTACACGATTACTTTAGGCATATCTAAAGGGGATATAATGGACATCCCAACCAAATACAAATATAACTATCAAAGCTATCTCTACAACCTGATGACCAACTATTGTTATTAAAGAACTCTAAGTTTGTATGCAAAAATGAACTTCGACTCTGATAAGTCAAAGTTTCTTCCAAAATTGACTAGACTCGATTATGTGGTCCATAACACTTTGGTTGAGGTTCACAGCAGTGAACATTAGTTTTGTATTGCTTCACATCAGTTTATGAAGTTTAATTTTTAAGCTTAATTCTATTTTATAAGATGTGAAGCAAAAAAATCAAGCTTCACCCCTCATACACCGTTAATTCTATATATACTAGGTTTTGGACCCATGCGATGCATGACAATCCAAAAAAATAAGTTAATATTAAAAAAGAGATGGAAAAGAAACATTTATTAGTTACCAGTCTAATCAATCATTGAAAAAACATCAAAATCATCTTCAGTTACTTATTCACATGTTTTCATCAACAACCAAATCATCACTCATGAAACACCACATATATACAGTTCAACAAATCGTCAATGAAAAAACATATTAAATTGAACGTTTAATAAAATAAATAAATATACTAATGTGATCACTAAACGTAGTTTAGGTTCTTTAATTGCATGTTTCTTCGCACCTAGAACATCATAAGAACTATGATGTAAACATATAAATTCAGCTAAAAATAAGTGAAAACACACATGATTAATAATCATACCTTAATTTTGATTTTCTATTCAAACAATCTATGATTATCAAAATTATAAACATGTGACTTGTAATTCAAAATATCAAAACAAATATAAGTAAGGGATATGGTAAAACACAATGTTTTACAAATATTATCACAACATACATGACTAAATACTTTCAACTACAAATAGAACATGGTGGTGGATTCAGTCTTTAATAAGCACAAAAGACAGTAACCTAGAGGCTCGCTTACAATGTTATTATGCCAAAAGAAAAGAGTATAAAATTACATATATTACACATTTGGTAGTTGTTTAATGGCAAACGTACCTCGGTGAAAAGTTTTTTGATATCCTCTTATTACTACATGAGATGTAACTTTGTTTTTACTCTTCCCGAATTTGAATTCTACCATCCTTGATGTCTGCAACTCGTACAATTTAGTAAAATGAAAACATGCAACATCTAAAATATATAATCGTGAGCTATACAGTGTTAATAAATTACTTAAACCATTAAATAATACTAGCCATATCTGAATACACGCCATTGTAACAATACAAAATTAGTCAAGACTATAAGAAACCCATAACTTCGTGTTTATAAGTAAACTGGTTTTGGGGTAACATTTATTCATATGATGCATAAAAGACTAAAATACAACCTCCAACAATTAAATAAGTTGAAACAAAATTTTTAACCATATAATAAAAATAAGGAAAGATGTACGTGATGTTTCTATAGAATTCGGATTGTGGGAACTTCCTTATATTTATCTATAAGACACATATAGTTCAAAATTTTTGGTCAAACATGATCTCACGATGGAGAGGTAACTCCATTAATTTAGGAATATATTTTTATCGTTATTGTATTTGAATCCGAATATAACTGTCCATTGTATTATTTATTTACATATCTAAGTGGTCTAAACAATTTATTTATTTTATTAATATTATTGAAAACTATGAGACGTTGCCACGTGTCATCTTTGCGTACGGGGAAAATTCTGAATCAACCTATTATACTTCTTTAGTATATACAATAATATATTGATAGATAGATATTTGGTTTACTCATCATATGGTCCATTTGACAAATGGAAGTCAAAATAGCCCACATTTGCATACTCATACACATCAATGCATAACAAACCAGCAGCTGTATTTTATCCTCCATACTCATTTGGGCATAATGCACTTGCCATATCATTCTTCCACTCAAATTTCTTCTAACTCTTGCAAAAACCTCATTATTCCAAATTGCAGTTTGACCCGAAAAAGTCAATTTCCACAACTGTTTCTTCATTCCAGTAATCCAGCAAACACAATTCCACCAAAATTTATTACATAACAACCTGCTACACTTGTTAGATGTCCACTCCTACTGACCAAACATTTTATTACCAACTTTGTTCGGATTCTTTTATTCACATGAGGCTCAATTAAACCACAAATACTAAATTTCCCTTCTAAGATCTTAATATTCATTGGAAACATGTTGTTGGGTGCTCTTCGTTCCCTGATTTAGAGCATATTCCCCATATTAGTAAACTGAGCTGTCCCATCAGTTTCAGATGCAACATCCTCTTCTTCAAAACTCACATCCAACTGACATTCTTTACACCTTTCAATCCAGAAATCCATTTGAGCAACATTCCAATCCTTTCTAACTTCTTTGGAGGGGTATCTTTTTAATTCCAAATATGCCACACCTGCTCTTTTTTGATAATTATACATCCATTTTCCACATCCCACTCATTATCAGAATCTGAATCTGAATCTTCAATATCCTCACCTTCATCATTTAATGCATTATAGGGATTCGAAGAAACAAAATCATTCAACTCATCGTTTGCCAAATTTTTCTTTTTTTTCATTACCATCTTTTAAAACAACATAAATAGGTTTTGGCAGCAATTTTTAGCCCATCCCTGCTGGCTACTTGTTGAAGCAGCAAGTGTATCAGTGGCCTTTTTGACTGCAATTGGCTCACCGTAACAGGTTTTGCTGCTCACAGAGCATACCTGTTCAGAAACCTTTTTGACCTTCTCATTCACTTTTTCAACCTTACTTTGAGTATTCTTTCCTAGAAAATCACCTCTAATTCTACTAAATACACTACCCTATTAGGTAATACTTCTTTAATTTGGAATCGATATGATATCTGATCATTAGACCTCTGCTGCCATCCATTATATTTCGCACACTCTGATTACCATGAATGGTCAATATTAGATTCTGGTACATATAAAATCATTACCCTAGGAATGACTTTGAAATCACTTTTTAAATATGCAAAACACATTTTTCTTCAAAACTTTTTCAATGATTATTATTAAAATAACTTTTACAAGCTATGATAAAAATTTTAATAAAAAATATTAATTTTTTTTTCGAACTTATTTTACAGTCGTTATTGCTGTGATCATTCAAGATAATCACAAAATATAACATGATAATAACATGTGATTATTCTCTAATATAATGTGATTATCATGTGTTCGAGATAATCACAAAATAGGTTTTCAATAATCACATATTATTCATATGATTATATAGCTATAAAAATGTGATTATTATAAATAAAAAAATTTATAAAAATTTTTTTTAAAAAAAAACGTCGAAATTCTTTTTATTTGAAAATAGCTTCTAAAAGTTATTTGAATAAGGAGCTACGAAGAAATTCTTGTAAAATAATGTGTTTTGGATATTTAAAAGTGACTTTGAAGTCATTTCCTATTCCTGTGTTCCTACGATATTTAAGTTTCCTATTTAAACCTAGATTTATGTGTATATATATATGTATATGTATATGTAGGGTGAGGATCAAGAGGGAAGCAAAAAAATTAGGGAAAGAGGGAAGCAAATTTCAACCCTTGATTTCATCATAAATGAATTTTAAAAATCACAAATAATTTCAAAATTTAACATTCATCACAAATGAATGTTAAAAGCATTTATTTATAAAAAATCAAGGGCTAAGATTTGGAGCTTCCCTATGGATCCTTTCCCTATATATATGTATATATATATATAATTTGAAAATCTATATTACTCCATTAGTTAACTAAATTAAATGGTAAACGGATGAGGTTTTTCGTGTCGGGTTATCCGGGGGTGAGTATTTTTACTCAGATGTATGCGCTCTAACTAGGGTATCTCATGACCGTTTCCGACCTTTTCGCTGGCTACCCCAGGATGTGCAACTAGTGAGGCTTGAACCTGAGAACTCTTGTGAGAAGATCATGACATCAACCACTAGGCCACCTTAGTGGTCTTTAGCTTGTTGTGTTCTCTGTTTAAGTAACTTTTTGATGTGGCTCATATGCCTGTTAGAGATAAATTATTACTCAAAATGATCTTTTTATAAGTGAATGGTCAAATTGCCACCTCTAGAATATGCCTTTGAAAACATGAATAGTGATGATTTCACATTCTGTTTCTTTATTTCTGGGGCCTGGGCTTCTTAATGTATTGACATTGCTCCAGATGCCATCTTATTTTTCAGGCTCTCGAAATGCAAGGTAAGCCTATTGAAGCAGTGAATGAATTGTCGAAGTTATGTCTGGTTCACAGGATATTTCCACCAGAAGAAGGCTCTGTAAGTTGTTTGCTCACAAACTAAAACTTTGGGATTCATTCTCTTTGTTGGTGTTTTCTCTTGTTGAAGGCATTTTTCGGTTGTCAAATGGTGTTTCCTGATTTGGTTATTGAAGGATCGTTGAGGAGACCAATGGATGGTCTCTTACGAAACAAAGACATGGGTTTAAATAATTTTGGGTTTCTAACTTTGTGCAGCCTGAAATGGAGATGGTAGCTCATGGGCTTGAGAAGCATTTGAAGCACGAACAAAGAGAATATTTGCTGAAAATGCTAATAGGCGTGTCTACTGAAGAGAACCGAAGAAGTTTAGTTGAAGCTTTAGGTTTGGTAGGTTTACTCACTTTCACATCTTCCATATTATGTATATATGTACTTCCTCTTCTAGAATAAAATAGACATCCAACTAGTCACGTAATTTAAGTTACAAAGTTGTTCGACTATATACAATATAAAAATAATACCATTTATCAGAGTAGAGGAATCTTACGACCAAAGCCAACGATAGTCTTGTCGTACTGGACCATTGGCAAACCAAAAGATTAAATAGAAAAGAAAAGCGTATGTTACAAGAATGTTTTCTTTTCTCCTTGCAGAAAACGTCAGCTGGAAGTGTTGGTGATCAACAAGAACACGTGCAGAGTTGGCATGAAGAAAAATAAGGAGCTTTGAGTTTATCTCTAAAATAGAAGTTCTATTTAAGTGCAAGTGATCTCCGAAGTAATTGGGAAAGCTCCTGCATATAAGAATAGAAGCTTCTGGTTTATCTTCTTATGTATTGTTGCATTGTTGGGTTATAGTAGTATTGCTAGAACCTTTCAGTGGATGTTATCTTAGTTGCCCCTGATGAATTGGTTTAAATCTTATGCTCAAGAATATTATGTTATCAGAGACTGATGACATATTGTTGGTACCAGACCCCAGCTTTTCTGCTTTAATCTAGCAGGATCTTACTTCAGTCTATACAACAACAACAATACCCGATCCTGCCATTTGCAGGGTATGGGGGAGGTACTTACTACATTCTATCTTCATTGGAAATGGCTATTCCCTTCCTTTTGATTTTCGGTATGTTTATAAATTGTTAGCTACTCAATAATCTTTGTACAACTCGGTTTACAACTTTGAGAGGGTTGGGAAAGTTGGGTCAGAGGACAAAATGATAGTAGTTGAAACAGTCTGGTCCAGGGTGAGTTAGATTTTCATAACTAAGATAATATGTCAACTATGATACCTAAGCCTGCAAATAGTTCGTGGACTATTTGGTGGGAATTTCATTTACGTTCATTCATTTATTTAGTGAAATGAATGAATATGGAAAAAAAACTAAGTTCCTTTAATTAAACGAACAAACAACATGAGTCTTTCATTTCATATATGTTTGTGAGTGCTTGTCAATGTCCTTTAACGTTTGTTTAGTTATGTTCATTTTTTTTATTTTTTATTTTGTTGGTTCGATTATAGTAGTTTCCTTAACTTCATTTTTATTTGTATATTGTATATTTTAAATAAAATTCTAATAAATAAAGATAATGAGATACATGTAGTTTTGCTTTCTTAAAATCCTATAATATTCTCAATTAGTTGGACGCTTTCAACATATCTGCCTTCAGGTTCTATATGTTAGCATACAACTGGTGAATGTTAATTTATGATGATGCGCTGATTTTTGAAGCCTAAATATATGTTATTTTACATTATCTTATAACTTGTGAGTAGTCCATGTCTAGAAAAGTTAATGTTAATTTTTGTAATCTTATATTATATTATCTTTAGCTAATGCTTTATAGAAATAGAAAAAATAGTTGTGTATTCTCCTCTACTATTTTCAAGCAATAACGTTTTCGATAAATGTGTTTGATCATATTGTCAACTATGACGAGGCATTGATTTTAAAGGCCGGAATATGAGGGAAAAAAAGACTAAAATGTCAATAGTCGTAAGGTTAACTATGATGTTAATCCTAATAATCACTTATGAAAATAGAACTGCCCTCAACGACTAAACGTATAGTGGTTGTCTGTAGGTGTAGGTTAAATACACAGTATGTAGGTTACTTCTTGTAAAATCACTCGCAAAAATCACTAGACTTTTGTGAGTCTAATAAAGTGGTTGAAGTTGTGGGTTTAGTAGAACTACCCTTTGCGATTGAACGTATAATCACGAGCGACTTAAGTATCGTGGTTGTCTACTGTATGTAGGTTACCCCTTGTAAAATCACTCACAAAAATCACTAGACTTTTGTGAGTCTAGCAAAGTGGTTGAAGTTGTGGGTTTAATAAAAATGCCCTTTGCAACTGAATGTATAGTCGCTGATCGCTGATCCAGTCCTGACATGTTTTCATGACTTCTTATTAATATGCCCCGGAATCTTTAGTATATGGGGCCCTAAGTTGGATTTTTTCTTGGGAGCAGGTGGAGATTGAGAATGCTTAGATGGTGGGGTCTCTCGAGAGACAACATTGAGTGTAGAAATGGGGATTGGAGAGAAAATATTTTGTTGGACCTTCATTGAGGAAGGAAGAGTCACTGTTGCACAGGTTCGCTAAAAATATGAGGACCCATTGCACTCGGTGTTATACCTTGGAATGGTAGGCCCAGGCCCAGGCCTAGATTTGAGCATGTGCGGGGTGCTCTACCGAATAGGACCTCCAATTTTTGAAAGGCCAAAATCCAAAAATTCACTTGTATTTTGGATGATTTATCCTTGTTAAATGAAGTTGTACGAGAGTGATTATACATTTTATAGTAGTGTTAACTAATTATTGAAGTAGAGGTACACAATAGAGTTGTGAATAGCACTCTAATGGTAGAAAATTAAAGTTAGGGCTTTTGTTTTGGTGGGGAAGAAGATGGCCTAGGGTACCCAGTGTGTTTTAAACCTTATTCCCTTTTATTCAAATATATTTCCTTGTTATCACTCAAAGTTACTGATTAGCCCCTCACTTATATAGCTTATTCAATTTAACACCAAACTATATAGTAGCATCACATTAATTAGAATTATCACCCATTAATTATTTGAATTACATATTTTAACTATAATCCTACTTGACCTTGATTTTATGAAAAGTAATCTTCTACACTTTAAAGATTTTATTTAAAAGTATTGTAGCTCAAAATTAAAAGAAGTGAGAGATGTATTTAAAGTTAAAAGAAGAAATGAACAAGTAATTATAAAATCCTTTTATGTAATCTATTGATAAAATTTTCAAGTGAGGGCCTAGTTTTTAAATTGGCACAAGGCCATCAAAATCCATGGGTCGGCCCTGGGTAGGTCGTCATACTCATCAAACTGATCTTTAATGAAGTGACAAGAAACAAGAGTATGGAACATACTCACAGCGAGTGGGTGCAGTGACTCTAGTAACTAACTCGCTAAAGATCATGTCAGCGTCATCAACATTGAAATTGTTCGTTAGTGACCAAACGAGTTGGGTCTCAATGGTGTTCGGTTGATCAAAACTACCTTGTTTGGTACCCAAGCAGTGTATAACTGTACCAAAGAAAACGTTCCAGACACCATCCAAGCAGTGTATAGTACATGGAGTAGCAGTTAGGGCATGATAAATTACATGATTTTTGAAAAAGGTTATTATTTTCTCAGATCCCTTTTTCTCAACTAATCGAGCAACATGGTTGTTTTTAGCAACATGAATGTGAAGATTTGTATCGACATTTTCAAGTTTCTGAGCTATTTGCTCGAACAAGGGCTCAAAACAATAATGAGAAATGTATTTGCCCAAATATTTAGAAAAATACATGAAAAATAGAGGAAGTTAAAGTTTATGAAAAGAGATATGTCTTGATTTGTAAGGAGGGTAGTGAAAACGATAATTGGAAATGAATAATAAAAACGTATTTATATCAATTTCTTCCACGATTAAAAAATTTACAAGTAACGATAAGATGTGTTAGATGGTGACGATAGTGAACGTGGTTTTGAGGTGATGGCATTAATGGTTATGGAAAGTGGTGCGCCGGAAAAACGGTAACGTAGAAGAGAGAATGTCAGAAAAAGTGTCAAAAATTGTTTGAAATCTGATTATATAATTTCTTTTTGACATCCGTATTAAACATTCAATTCTCGTTTTTATTAAATGAAAATGATTGTAACACAATAAATATGTTACACATAATGTTTTTGAATATTTTTGGTTGATTTTATAAATGTTTTTGAGTTTTTAGTTATATGATGTTTTGGTATTTTATAAAAGAAAATATCACTCTAAAAAGTATATGTACAACAATGATACGTAAAAGATAGATCCCTGAGATACTGATTGTATGATATATAAGAATAGAGAAGAATAATTCACTAGCTTACAATCTCACTTGGACAATATAAGTATGCACCCATATGAAAAATATTATAAAGAACTACTCACTAATAGATGTACTCGCTAATTAATAAGTGGAGAGCATAATTAGTGAGTTGTACTTAATTATTTATGTACAGACATATTGAAACCATGAAAAAGACAAATAGAATCATTGATACTCACTGATGGGATAATCTCGTTGATCTATCGGTTGAAGAGTACCATCGGTGACTAGTAATTAATCATTTAAATTCAAGATGCCCAACTCAGTGATGAGAAAAAGTGAACAGATTAGCGAGTTGGGAGTCAGAACAGACAAAATGAAGCTCAATGTCACCTTTCAAAACATGGCACCTGATGAAGTGTTAGCGAACGTTGATGTGCTTTGTTCTTTCGTGCATCACTGGGTTATTAGCGATAGCTATGATACTTGTACAATCACAATAAATTGGAACAACGTCAAATTTAAATCCTTAGTCAGCTAGTTGATTCCTTATTCAAAGGATTTGAGTAGTGAATCCACTGGCAGCGACATATTCCGCTTCAGCAGTGGAAGTTGAAACAAAGTTTTGTTTCTTGCTTGACTAACTTACAAGCTTTTCTCTCAGAAATTGACAGCTATTAGATGTACTTTTTCTATCCAATTTACAACCAGCATGATAAGAATCAGAATATCCCTTTAGTGGGAAATCTGAACCAGATGGATACTAGAGGCCCAATCTAGCAGTTCCTTTGAGATATCTGAAATCCCCTTTACAACAAGTAAATGAGATTCCTTTTGATCAACTTGATATCTAGCACAGAGACAAGTAGCATACATAATATCTGGTCTACTTGCAGTTAAGTATAGCAGTAACCCGATCATACCTTTGTAAGCAGTGATGTTTACATATGGGTTAATTGTTTCGTTATGTAATGAACTTTACACTTTTTACTATTTATGTAACCACTTTTCAAAAGTACTATTGTATGTATTGAACTTGTGATTTTCGTATATTGTATGTTGACTTGCCTTTTTTAGCCTTGACAAAAAAGGAAACTTTTGTCAAGGCTAAAAAAGGCAAGTCAACATACAATATACGAAAATCACAAGTTCGATACATACAACAAAACTTTTGAATGATAGTTACACACAAGAGTAAAAAGTGTAAAGTTCGATACATTACGAAACAATTGCAGGTAAAGCAGGTGTAGCGAGTGCAGAGCATTATGTACATTCAAATTTCTTTAATAAATCTTTAACATATTTCTTTTGGTTCATAAAGATTCCAGTTTTGGATTGTTTTATTTGTAATCTCAAGAAAAATGTTAATTCACCCATCATATTCATTTCATAACCTTTGGTCATGAGATCACAAAACTCTTAACGCATAGCTTCGTTTGTAGAACCAAAGATAATATCATCAGCATAAATTTGTACCAGTATGACATCTTTCTTATTTTTCTTAATAGATAAGGCGCTATCAATTTTACCTCTCATGTAGCCAGTGTTAGGTCGTATAGATCCTAGAACTTGATTAACAAATTAAACTTAGAGATCAAGTTAATATATCGAAGTAATCAACAATCAATTAACTTTGTTCAAGGTGGAATCAAGAACAAAGATGTAACAATAATTATGAATATAAAAAATATTGTTTATTCAATAATCCAAGTATAGATTGTTACAAGTAGAAATCAAAGCTTATGCTTTGTAAAATCAAAATCGAAAAAGCTTATTTCTACAAACAATCAATCCACTACTTATAAGTGATAGGAATTGAGTGCAGAATAATTTAAGGAAAACTAAATCAATTATTGATTCTAATCTAATTTGAATTTGAAACTTGGCGCGTAATTCTGAGTCTGCATTCTTCTTTGACAGAGTCAACCTTTCTTCAATTTGCAATGGCTTGAGTCTGTAGAAGCTTGAGTTTGTATAATGTGAGTCAGTGAATATCTCAGTCTGTATTATATACAGACTCAGGCATACAGACTAAGAACTAAAACACTTAGAAATTTACAAATTCATGATTTTGACACTTCAGGTTCATAAGTTAGGATTCAATCATTTTTTTCTCAAAAATCTCCCCCTATCTGATGATGTCAAAATCTTTTACAAATGATAAACAGGAATAATGAATTAACAACTACAGAATATGACTTTCATACAAATTAAGTCAATAATACAGATAGTGTTATTACAGACTTTGATGAATAAATAATACAATACAAACTATCTGTCATTCTTCATCTTGCTTCTCTGTTCCAAGCTCTCTATGATCTCCTTCTCAAACTTTATGTGCTCTCTCTTGATTCTTTCACATTTACGTTTCAATTCAGGTAAGGTTTGTAAATCATTCAAATAACGAATAGAGACCTTATCAACTGTTTTGTGACTGTAGACTTTTCTCCTCCTTGCACAAGTCCATTAATGCTAGTTAATGATGAATTTCTTCATTATTTAAGTTCAGCAAAGATTGAAAACATTCCAGCCCTTTAACTTCTTTATACAAGAAACCTCCATAACTTCTGAAACTGGATGTTTTCTAAATTTAAGATCTTCCAAACTTAGACCTATAGGTTTCTTCTCAAATTTAATGTTGTGTGACACAAAAAGTCCTGAGTCATAATCATTTAATAATTTCAGATCATGAGCAGCTTCAACCAACAATATAATCTCAGACATGACAATCTCTTTGAGCTCCTTATTTTCCAATCTTTTATAAATCAACCTGCAGTCAATCTTAACTCTGTCCTTTATTTTGTAGATCTTACAACGCATTATAAAATCATCTGGCAAGCATCTATTTGAGTAGTTAACTATCAGTTTACTTTCCAATACTTTTTTATCTATTCATTCTCCGCTGCATTTTAAAATCTTCCATGAGTTGGAGTTCATTCCTATTGGCTCTTTCCAAGAATTCATCTTCTGTTAAACTCAGCTCGACAACATCTTTACTTAAAGTAGTTTGAATAGCTTGAGTGGAAGACACATCCTTTCCGAACTTCTTTTCATACCCATAGATTTCCCTTGTTCTCTGCCTTCTTCTTTCCTTCTTCTTTCCTTTTCTTTAATCTTGGCGGTTTCTGGGTCTGACTTAGTCATCTCTTCATCTTCTTCCATCAACATAATTCTCTATTTGAATTTCATCTTCACTTACTTTCTCCTTACCTTTCCCTTCATTTGATTCATGATGTTGGTGTCTCAGTCTGTGAAGACTTTGACCCTTCATATTTGCCCTTTTGACTTTGAATTTTCTGAAATATATCACCTATGGGAGCATCATCATCATCATCATGATCCTTATCAAAGTTAGGATCTATGTCAGATCCAGATGAATAATCTGGATTAATGAAATCATCATCTTCTTCCTCCTCCTCTACTATTCTTTTCTCTAATTGTTTAAGTGACAATCCTTGTATTCTGGATTCTCCTTTTGAATAGACCTTCTTCTTCTTGGCCATGGTTTTCAATTTTCTGGCACTTTTGATCCTTAGAGGCTCTTCTACCTCTTCATCATCATCTCTTCTTCTCTTGATCTGTTCAACCACATATGTATAAGCTTGTTCTACCCTATGTTCAAGAACAGTTATGATGTTTAGGGGTTGCACTACTACGGGCTCAGTCTGTGACTTCCCCTCAGTCTGTGCATGTACAATTATTTGCCTTTCTGTTTGTACCACTCCCTCAGTTTGCGCACTAATATTTTCTTGAGTATGTGCACTTTCTTGACTGTGTGACGTCACCCTAGCATCTTCAGGTCCATCATCACCACTATTCTTATCATCATCATTCTGACCATCATTTTGATCATCATCCATTATATTTTCATTATTGTTCAACATATTATCTTGTGGATTCATTTAATTTTGAACTTCATCTTCAATCAGTTTATCCCCAAACTTCTCCCCCTTTTTGACATCATCTACAAAAGTATTAAGGGTAGTCTGGAGCTCATCCACCTTAGCCTCCACCGCATCTAACCTACCAATAATTAGAGCCTTTATCTCCTCTAATCTCCTTTCATTATTATTTGCCTCAGTCTGTACCTGCTCAGACAACTTTGATATTGCTTTAAGCAAGTTATCAAGTATACTAGGGGGCACAGATTGAGAAGTGGATGGTTGATTAATGATGGGAGTGGTAGTTTGTCCCTCAAACATCTCAGGTTGTGACCAAGAAGGCTCATTAGGATCTTGAATATGGGTTGCATTATCTGCTTCACTTTGTATCTTGGTTGGGATAGAAAAGTGATCATAAGCAGATAGTGGTTGGGATGGTGTTCTCTCAGACCGTATCCGTTGAAAGGAAAGGGTATCATTGAGAACAATTGATTGTGTGGCACCACTCTACATCAATCGTACCTGGTGTAAAGGAAGGGTATCACTTGTAGAGAGTGTTGAGGTTGGTATATTCTCACATTCCATTGGTTGACACAACGGAAGATCAGCGAATAAAGAAGGGGTTGAGGTCTGTACCTCAGAGATGTGACCGGGGCAGTAGCAACCTGTGCTACTAGAAGGTGTAAGGAATGACACACATGTATGTGAACTAGTTCAGGACTAATGGTTAGTATTGGTGTGGTCATTAGGAGTGGAGCTATGAGTGGGTAATTTGAGCTCATGATTGTAGCATCTGCTTCAATGCTTGTCACATGGGTATGAGTTTTGAAAGTGATAATGTGATGTTAAATATCAGAAGTAGACCTTCAAAAGAAAATTATAAATAATCAGGAGCAGATATTAGCTATACTACAAAGGGTTGTAGAAAAAAAGTGTTGTAAATTGGTACAAAATAAACTCAGGTTGTAGCACTACGGTCACATAATGCTGAATGTCGAATGTCCACTAGCCGAATTAAAGCTATTGAACCACTACATGCGAGTAAGTTACAGTGGATGGAACTCGGATGCTGTTATCACCTCTGATCATGAAGTGAACATAACATAAAGAGGTTACAAGTTTACAATCTTAATGTGTTGACTACATGAAGCAGGAAGCATAATTAAAATTTTACTACCTGTAAGATCATCCAAGCTCATGCTAATGATATTAAAATGTTGATAACTGACCCAAAGGTTCCATAAGTTAATCCTAAGGTCATCCCGAGAAGTAATGTCTCTCTATCACTGCAAAAGATTTGGAAAATAATATTAGCATGTCACAAAATTTAGTATTCTTAAATCTCGATGCGGGATAGAAGGGTTCTGGAATTTCGGATAGGTTGGGTAACATGAATCAACCCGTACATGGATCAAATCTGCCACTTCTCCTGTGCTCTATATTAAGGGTCCGCTCCTAAGTCGTTTTCCCGGAAGAATAGAGAAAAAGTGGAAAGAATAAAAATGAAGTTGTGTTCTCGAGCTTTGTTGGTGGAGAGAAGAGAAAAAAAGTTTGAGGAGAATTCGGCCTTCTTTTCTCTCCAAAGTTGAAAAAAAGTTGAAAGGATTGGATATTATACAACTTATAGAATGTCACTTCCTTCCATTTCTCTCCTACTCGAAAACATAAAACATATAAATTTTATTTTTCTTTTCAAAAGTGTTCTTTATCTTCTTTTTTATTTCTCTCATAATATATCATTTGCGATTCTTTTCTTTTTATCAAAAACACGAGAGCATACAAAAAGAAAAGGTATTATCTTGAGAAGATCACCATTTCATCTTATAAATCTTGTCTTCAATTTGTATACTACCTTTGATGCTCATTCATTTCAAGTCACTTGTTTTTGAACTCTCAAAGCTAAATCAAACCCTAATAAAAACCAAATCCTTCCATGCTTTACTAATCAAGACCTGCCTTTTTCACGACCCATTTTACCCAACTAAAATCATCAGGTTTTACGCAAGCAATAAAGATCTTACCTCTGCCTACAACCTGTTCGATGAAAGTCCTAACAGAACTGTTTATATCTGGAACTCCATTATTAGAGCTTATGCGCAAGCCCATCATTTTCTTGATGCATTTACACTATTTAAACAAATGTTAACTTCAGTAACAAACCCTGATAATTTCACATTTGCTTGCATTTTACGTGCTTGTTCAGAAAGCCTTAATCTTTATAGTCTTAAGATTGTGCATGGACTGGTGATTGTATATCATTTAGGACTGGACTCTGTTTGTGGTAGTGCACTTGTGTCAGCTTACTCTAAACTAGGTCTCATTGATGATGCTAGAATGGTCTTTGATAGATTAAACGAACACGACTTGGTTTTATACAACACAATGATAGCAGGTTATGGATGTTGTGGGTACTGGGAGAAAGGGCTGCATTTGTTTATTATGATGAGAAGACTGGAGACTAATCCTGATGGGTATACGTTGGTAGGATTATTATCTGGTTTGACTTGTTCAAGTTTGCTAGAAGTTGGTAAAAGTATTCACTGCTACTGTTTGAAAACAGGGTTTGATTCGAATGGACATATAAGTAGTATGCTTGTTAGTACGTACTCAAGATGTAGTTGTATGAATTTGGCATGTAAAGTATTTGATAGTTTATCGCAGCCTGATTTAGTAACATGGTCTGCTTTAATATCTGGTTTTTCACAGTCTGGTGAGTATCATAAGGCATTGGTTTATTTCAAGAAAATGAATACGGAAGGTAGAAAATCGGATTCTATACTCCTTGCTACTTTACTTTCTGTTACTGCACAGTTGGTAAATTTGGCACCAGGTGCTGAGATACATGGATATGCCATACGTAATAACCTTTATTCGGAAATCATGGTGTCTTCTGCTTTGATAGACATGTATTCAAAGTGTGGTTTTTTGGAAATGGGGCTCAAGGTTTATAATCAAATGCCTAAGAGGAATATTGTTTCATACAATTCGGTAATTGCAAGTCTTGGTTTGTATGGACTTGTATCTGAGGCGTTTGAAGTGTTTAGGGTTCTTCTTGAAATAGGTTTAGAACCCGATGAATTTACGTTTGCTGGTCTATTATCTGCTTGCTCCCATGGCGGTTTTATTAAAGAGGGCCGTGATATTTTCAGAAGAATGGAAGTTGATTTTGGCATTAAAGCAAAAACTGAGCATTATGTTAACTACGTGAAACTTCTTGGTATGGCTGGAGAGTTGGATGAGGCTTATAATCTTATCGACTCTTTGGGAGAGCATGTGGATTCTGGCATTTGGGGTGCACTTCTTTCTTGCTGTGATGCACATAATGAGTCAAAACTTGCAAAAATTGTAGCTCGACGATTACTTGACAATAAGCCAAATAGAAGCACCTACAAAGTTATGCTTTCTAATTTGCATGCTGGAAATGGGAGGTGGGATGATGTGAAAAACGTGAGAGATGAATTGGATGATCCGGGAAAAAGGAAACTTCGTGGGATTAGCTGGATTGAGATTTAAGAGGTGTTAGCTCACAAAATAAAGAAGTCTTTTGATGATCTCAAAGTTATCATCTATTATTTGTTCATGTTTTTTATGAATATGTGTATAGAAATCTAACAGTCTAAGAGCATGATTCGTAATTTGGTTGTATAAGATAATTATAATACACATTGAAAGTTATGTTGATGGTGATACTTTATATACTATGTTCATATAGTCCAAACTGTCAATGAAACGTAATTTGTATTATCTTCTTGGCTTGTTAGCGGGTTTTGTTATAGTCAATGAAATGTAATTTGTATTAGTATTGGCTTCTGTTTTTGTATAGTTCTGTTTTCGTGCCACAGCTTGTTTCTGTTTTGGTAGTTCGTTGTCGTGTTGGGTCAATTCTGGTATCTGCAGTTCGTGTTTCGCTGCAGGTTAGTTTGCAGATTCTGTCTTCCTGTAAGGTTGCAGCTTATGTTTATGTAGCTTGTCTATTTGTTTGGGTCGTTATTTTACTCGCAAGATTGGAAAAAAAAAACAAAATTGTTGTATTTCTTTAGCTCCTTTCGATGCTATAAAAAACTTACGTTGATATTAATGTCAGACTATGAGATATGGTTACTTCACTTGGTATCGGCGCATCACCTTTCACTCCACTAAACAGAGGGGGCAACAATGCTGACGATTGTAGTTTATATTTGTCGCGAAGAAATCGTCGCTTTCACAGAAAGTCTTATAATAATCTATGCCTATATCTGAAATATGTAACAATTTACACCAACATCATTCACACCACATGGAAATGCAACAGTTTAATACTAATAGTTAACAAAAAATAAAACACAATTCATAACATAGCATAAGATACAGAAAACAAACTTGCAAGGCAGTAGCAGTAGTACATGATGCTATTAGTAGAATACTGCATTATTTTTAAAAATAAAAAAATAACTTTTTAAAAGTTTCTTGTTTTTTATTACATAGTAATAGTAAATGGCAAATTTTGTAAACAGAAAGTTATTAAAGATAATATGTAGTGCGTCTACAAAGAAAATGACGTTAGACTGTCTACTTTGTCAATTGCAATTACATGCGATATTTCGCACCCAAACTCCATAAGTCCAAAATCCAAACATTATTTTATATTTACCTTATATACATTACCGGTTGGTTCAACGTCATTTAGGAAGGAAAATTGTGGTTTGGTACTGTTTATTAGGGGCAATTTGGTAGTTTCCTCATCAAAGTCATATATCCATTTATAGAGTTATTGGTATGCAAGATGAAAAATAATGTGTTGCTGTTCAAACGGTGAGTACCCTACTTTATAAATTGATCAACTAGAGTTCGAATCCCTAGATTGAACATTCATATGATGTTTTCCTTTATCAATAGCCCCTTAATGTTTTACTAATTAATAAACTATCTCCCATTTTATATTATTACTGTGAAGCTTTTAATATACTCTGTATTTAACTAAAGTTTTAGCTTTATTAAGTTTATTTATGTATATCTTTATAACTTCTTCTCAAAGTTCGCCATTTTTGTAACTATGCTCTTAAAGTAATTTAATTATTATAGTCCTTTTCACTCTTTTTATAAATTATTTTGTTTAAAATGTTTATAAAATTTTAACATTTTTACTTTTGAAATTTAGCTTTAGGCTTTAAATTTGTATGTTTGCAAAAACTTATTTATATTCTACTTAATGATTCATAATAGAAACATGTAAATTACTTAAGCAAAATTAATATATGCAATATTAATAGAGTATAATATATGTAGTTTAATTTATAATTCATATATATTTTAAGTTAATGCAAAAATGTTATGTCTAGAGGTTTTTTTTTTTCTTTTCAGCTATCTGTCGAATAGGTGTCTTATGTCCAATTTTCTGCAACTTTTAGAAATTCAACAGTCTAAGTATCAAACTCCCCATTTTCATTAGCAATAATCTAATATAGTTCAAAAAAACATGATTAGTCATATCCGAACACTTATAAACACAATATATATTAAGATTCAAAATTGATTCATTTTGACATTTACAAAACCTTTGAGCATCAACGCAAGTTCAGTAATCATGACTAAATTTAAGATAGTTAGACTCGCATAACCTATAGCGAGTATTCTTCCACGTCGACCCTATGCCGATCTCTTCCCGCGTTCCTCCTTACCTGACCCACATGAACCTACAAGATGAACCTACAAGATGATTCAACTTTCCAATAAACTTAGGCTTAGTAAGCATATAGGCAAGTTAATAGGTACTTAAATGATAAATCACATTCCAACTTTAACAACTCTTCATTCCATCAAATACCAACCAATCAACTAAACATCTTGAAAGCAAAACAACTAATGATCAACTAACAAACTACAACAACTAACATTCGAAACAACTATCAATTGCATTAATCAACAACTTGAACAATTAACGACTGAAACAACGAAAAAATGATTCAATTAACAACTGAGTTAGGTCAATGATCATATACTTCACTTCACGTATCCGTGTTCAACTCCCCTTTCACATAACAATTGAATTAGCACATGGCTAAATAAATTCCACAAGCTCAACACGACCATCATGTAGTCATCAAATAACTTACATAAACCCTCTTACACGTATGTAATCCGGTGTCATGTACCCATTTCGCCTACTTAACTCCATATAATAATCAATTATTGATTTTGAAGATGATACTTTGCCAAGATGAATCTCCCTTTCTATAGCACCTATACATCATATAGCAATTACAACATATTAAGAATATAATAATCATTTCACAAAATTCTTCTTACAACTTCACCATTTGATTCCAAATATTGCCCAGTTTAACTTTTAAAGTCAAACTAGGCACAATCTCATCAATTTAACATTTAATTCATTGTATCGGAAAGTTGTTCTTAACATCACCTTAATCATTATCAATAACATCAAAACAACATATTTAAACTAACAATTTAATGAATTATCTTCATTTATCAAGAATCCAACTTTTCTAGATTGGGAATTCAAGTTTCTAACAAATTCCCACCACCATTTAGTTTAGAAATCAATAACTTCTAGTTATAAACTCTTACAAGTATCAAATGAACACAACTCAAAGTTTATTTCAATTATTGTTATTATCGCATCCCTAACTCACCAATTTCCCCCAATTTCTTAGATTAAAGAGAAAGAACATAACTTACAAGTGGATTGGAGCTTCAATTTAGATTCTCTAATGCTTAATCTTGACATATACTCACTAATTTCTCCTTGTTGCTCTAGAGAACTCAGGAAATGTGAGGTAGGTGTGTGTGTGTTTTTTATCGGTTTTTGGGGTGAGTGTGTGTGTAATTCTACACTTTTAATTATAAATATAGTGTTTAATTGGTATTTACACCTCTAACCTTCTAGTCCCAATTACTTAACATTTATTTCTCCACAGAAAACTTAAACAGCTTAAACACCTCCTAAATAATAATAATAAAACATATAACTTAACTAAATTTATAAAATAAATCATATAAACATATTAAAATATTACCACTATTTTCGGAGTGTTACAAAAAATTTTAAAGTAAATTCTAAGACCCCAAGTTAATTTCTAACGGTAAATTCAAGGTGAAATTTTTTTTTTACGTCATTTTCTTTTTATCTAATTTTTTTTAAAGATAACCCTATAATCTATCCCACATAGTATATACAAACTACACGTATATATATATATTTGCCTTCAATGAGGTTTGAACTCACAAAATGTTGGTTAATGGTTTCTCACAAATCGTTAGACTATAAATCTTATCGTTAAGTCATAGTTCTTGATATGTTCAATATAGTAAAATGAAACATTTTATGGATACAGTTTAATAATGACATAACGAAACAAAAATATCATACTATATTGATGTTTAATAACTTTTTGCAAATATCTAAACAAACCAGTGGTAACCTTCTCTCGCAACAAAGCGTGAGGCTACAACCCTTGTTGGTTACTAATTTACCATTTTCTTGTTTATGAAAGATATAAATGAATTCAAATAAACATAATTCTTCTATATATGTCCTATTAAAGCTTGACATCTTATTTTGGGTCAATTATTATATTGTCAACAACACATAATTTTAGGTGTTGTTAAGATCAATTTCTATTTAAATCATAACATTTTACATTTTACTCATAATAAACTTCAATATTTGATATTAAATCGTAACAATAGTTTCTACTTAATATTAAAATATTCTTCTGTTTTATGAAAGAATTAATGTTATAAAATTTAAGTTTATTTTAATTAGTTTAATCTTACCTGAGTGATTTGAGCGTCGATTTTTATTCATTTATCATCAAACATCTTTCATTTGTAATAATGTACAATACTATAAAATATATTTAATTTATTGATGGATGAATAAAAAATAGTAGTGTATAGTATTTATTAAGGATAACATATGTTTCCTTTTTCCACGTTGCACGTTGCAGGTATGTAGGCCCAATAATAGACAAGAACGTAGGTCTGGGAATAGAAAATCCTTACAACAAAGTTCTACCTTGAAGTCATTGGCTACTTGGGGGAAAGAGGATGGTATTAACACGTTAGTTAAAGTTTGTAAGATGGTTCTGGGTTGGGGTCCTTGGGACAGAGTGGAGGTGACTTTCTGGAGGAGAGAACAACAAGTAACACCAACATTAGGCAGTGTCTTCGTAAGGTTGCGGATGGGCATTTTACGGCAGCAGTGAAAGTGTTATGCTCCTCCGGTGTTGCTCCATATTGTGATTATACCATTAAAGCCTTGGAGGCTAAGCATCCTTACAAACCACCCCCATCCATGTCGAGCAACATATTTTCTGAGCCTCCCTTTCTAGCAGAGATTGATAATGTCTTTGGTTGCATTAAATCGTTCCCTAAAGGAACTTCATGTGGGAGAGATGGTTTGAGGGCACAACATATTTTAGATACTCTATGTGGAGAGGGGTCTTTTACTTCCACAGATCTCTTAAGGGCTATCACCTCAGTTGTTAACTCTTGGTTAGGGGGAATGTGTCCACCTATTTTGGCAGAGTTTGTTGCATCAGCCCCTCTCACGTCACTCCTTAAACCAGATAACGGGATTCGACCTATTGCAGTAGGCACTATATCGAGACGTTTGGTTTCCAAGGTTGCTATGAAAGGTGTGGGTAAAGAAATGTCAAAGTACCTTAATGATTTTCACTTTGGAGTTGGAGTGTCGGGTGGTGCTGAGGCTATTTTACATAGCGCCAATAGGGTGTTGAGGGAACATCACGTTGATGGATCTCTTGCAATGCTTATAGTGGACTTCTCGAATGCATTTAACATAGTGGATAGATCAGCATTACTCCACGAGGTTAGAATGAGGTGTCCATCTATTTCTTTGTGGGCGGATTTCTTATATGCGCAAGCAGCGAGTTATATATAGGAGACAAACATATTTGGTCTGCCACCGGGGTGCAGCAAGGTGACCCATTGGGACCTCTTCTTTTAGCTCTTGTATTGCATCCGCTAGTACATAAGATCAGAGACAACTAAGAGCTTCTTCTTCATGCTTGGTATCTTGATGATGGGACCGCCATTGGAGATTCCGAAGAGGTGGCCAGAGTATTCGACATTATTAAGGTGATGGTCCAGGATTGGGTCAGGAATTGAATATCAAGAAAATGGAGATATTTTGGCCCTCGTGTGATGGTATGAAGCTTCGTGAGGATTTATTCCCTGTTGATATTCGGCTGCCGTCATTGGGTGTGAAGCTTCTTGGGGGAGCTGTTAGTGAAGACACAAGTTTTATTAGCGAGTTGGCCATGAAAACAGATGTTAATGCGGTTGATTTGATGAGTCTTCTTCCACAGTTACGTAACCCGCAGAGTGAGCTCCTTTTGCTTCGATCATGTATGGGTATTGTCGGGATCTCTGCAAAGAAAGAAGCAACTGTGAACTTTTTGACTGACCCGTTGGATAGAAGATCCACACTCAGATCGGTTGACGTTTTATTTTTTGGATGGATTGGAGGGAAACATGCATATGTGGATCTAACCCGAGTTTCCCCTCTCGTGGGTTTGAGAAGTGGGGGTTTTACAGTGGGACAAGCTGCTTTGAAAGCCGCCTCATGCAAAGTGACAAAACACGAGAAATCATGCATTGGAAATCAACACGTGTTTATACCTTTCGAGTTTGATACTTTTGGTTTCCTTGCACCAGAGGTGGTGGAGCTCCTCAATAAAGTCCAACGCGTCATGCATAGTAATGTTATGACCCTTAGATCCATAGATGTTGTTTTAAAAAGAATTAGTTTTGCAATCCAGAAAGGGCTAGCGGCGCAGCTTGTTACTCGTTTGCCTTCTACCTCTATGTAATGCTATTCACTATTTGATTAAAAAAAATATGCTACTACGGCCTACCGATGAATGGTTGATGACTTATGGACCATTGAGATCATGATGTCCGGCCAATAAAGTTTGGCTATCAACTTTTTAACTTAAAATTGACTTTTAATGGCCCAACTATATAGTATTTATTTGTTACTCGTATATTTTTTAAAAATGCTTGTAACTGCAGTCATGAGATTGTCAACAGGATTTTATGTTTTATAAGCTATAATTGTTTCTCTATTAATTTTACTTTTGTAGTTATCATCGACCCAATCATGATTTTTGAAAGTAATATATATATAGTATAGTATTGTATATATCATCATCATCATCATCATCATCAAAATCTTTATCTTCTATATATTAATTAAAAGCTATTTAATTGGTCATATGTCATCTTCTAATTAATCAAAAACTCATTTTCCCTCCTAATTTAAAAAAATATTAATTAAAAGCTATTTAATTGGTCATATGTCATCTTTTAATTAATCAAAAACTCATTTTCCCTCCTAATTTCCTATTTCACTCGTGGCTTCTTCCTAAATTATCTAACTATCTGATCTGATTTAATTTTCAAAATACACCTCCGATTATTTAAAGTTTAAATTAATTCTATCATTTTGCACTTTAGACTACTCCTAATGGAAGAAATTTCTTCCAAGCTTCTTCCGTGCCATATCAGCACTTTTCAGGAAGACTGAAAAAAGATTGAAAGTTGCCAACAAATGAAGCTTCTTCAGAAAGACTGGATGACCCATCACTTATTTAATTACAATAAATACAATTAAAATTATAATTTACGAACATAAATTTATATATAACATTTATTAAAAATAAAACATTACATTAAATAATTTTTTAATAACATTACGATTACATTAATTCGATTACACTAATTAAAAATAAAATGTTACATTAAATAAAACACAATAATTGACTAAAAAATAAAAAATTCGATTGCATTAATTATTTCGAACATGGAAATTTGTCGGAAGATTCCAAATGTATTCGATAAGAGCATTTCGAAGTTGATGATGGACACTCGAATCTCATAATTCTATGTCCATACGAAGTTGCAGTTCTACCCTCTTCGACCACGATCTCCCCGGAGGATTACTCGAGTCGGAGAGGTAATCTTGCTCAAGTTGACATATAATGCGTCTGTTGTCTTCGGTTATCATGTTGTGTAAAATCACACAGGTGCACATGATTCTTCGTATCTTGTTGATGCTATATGGTCTTCCCGGGTAATTAATGATTGTCCAACGACCTTGAAGCACACCAAATGCTCGTTCAATATCCTTTCTCCCATATTCTTGGAATCTCTTGAATTTCATAGACTTTTCCTCGATAGGACATTTAAACGACTTCACAAGAGTCGCCCATTCCGGATAAATTCTGTTAGCGAGGTAATATCCTTTCTTGAATCGAACCTCGTTCACATTATACACTACCTTGGGAGCTCTATCTTGGAGTAACTCATTGAACAAATCCAATTGATTAAGAACATTGATGTCGTTGTTTGAACCCGCAGGACCAAAGTAAAGCGTGCCAAATCCACAAATCATACGATACCACTGCTTCGAGCATGATTGTAGGAAAACTTTGATCACCTCGTGTATATTGACCTTTCCACGCTACTGGATAGTTTTTCCAAGGCCAATGCGTAAGTGATACTTCCGATAATTCCCGAAAAACCATGCAATTCTTGATGTTTAGAATGTAAACATTGGATATCTTAGAGTGTTGGTTTTCTCAAATACTCAGTCGAGTATAGATGAAATACACATTTACAAAAGTTGTCCAAACAATCATATGATGTTTGTTGGCCCATGCGTAAGTATTCATCAAATGCATCGGCGGCACAACCATATGCCATTTGTCGTATGGTGAAAGTGCATTTTTGATAAACGTTAAAACTAAGTTTACCAGATGCATCAGGTCTTTGATGAAAATAACTAAAATACAGAGGTATCAGTATTTGAGAGTAAGACGTTATACCTTAACATATATGGAGAAACAATGACTTGCTCATCCGAAAGTGTCTTCTAAAGTAATATTGCGGGAATGTTAGATTAGGTGCAAAGTAGTCTTGTCACAAACGTGCACCGGCGCCGAGAAGATTTCTAGGTAAGAATCTTCTTTGTGCTCTTGGTCGTGAACTTTCTGCTTCGTTTTCTTCATCTTGTTCAACGTTTCAATAGCATCGAGTATAGCAATCGGATTGAAACAAACATTCATGGAATTCATGTCTTCCATATCGGATTCTTCGCTCAAATCTTCGTCGTAATTTTCGTATTGATCCATTACGATATGATATTGTATTTGAATTATATAGATAATAAATGAAAATTGTAGTTGTTATTGAGACAGTTGAGACTGAGAATTTTAGTAGTTTGTGTGAAAATGATAATGAAATGGTGTGTATATATAGAAAATGGAAAAAAATAAAAATAAAAAAATATATAAAAAAAGAAATGTAGCCGTTGTGAACGTTTGGAAAACAAAAAAAATAAAAAAATAAAATATGAATGTGAATGTTTGAGTACAAAACAAAAAACAAAACGTTTTTTTTTTTTTTTTACTTTTTGCAGTTGGGCCACACATAACTTTGAGTTTCTTCAAGATGGAAATGGATGACGGAGGATGGCCGGAAGATGGACCGTGCCAAGGGAAGGCGGGGAGGACATTGGAAGGACGGTAGCGTCTTTACAATCGTTGTCACGGGTCTTATTAGAATGTCAAATTATATAGTTTTTTTTATTAATTTTCAATATCTTTTTATTTTGGTGCAACAACTTATTTAATTAAAATTAAAACTATACATTCTTACTCGAGAATATTTTCAAAAGCTGTCATCTCAAAACTTTATAATTGAATTTTCTGATGATTATGGAAATTATTTTACGTATTTACTTATTATATTCGACTTAATTTGATATAATGTATATACCTATATTTTTAACTTTGTGCCAAACAAACAATAGGGTAAGTAACAATATTTAAAATTCTATAAAACTACAATAAAGAGTTTCATACATCTTTATCTTTGTCTTGCGTATCGAGTTATGAAATGCTCGTATACTTTTTTTTTTCTCTATTATTTCTTCGTTTTTTGGTAAAGATTGAGAAGCTCATTAGTGATAGTGGTATCCGAAACCGAACCATGAACAAATTAATCGAAACAATTAAATAAGTCAAAGCGAATTAATCGAACTAAAATAAAATCGACGGTACTGAACTGAACTTTTTTAAAGATTAATCAAAACTTTTGGTTTTGGTTTGGGTTTGCCTAAATTAACCAAAAACAAACCATCTATATAGCATTTAACAATATTTTTATAACTTTAGCATGAAATAGGTTAACTTATGTGTCATAATGTTTATATTCAAACTAATGTAGCCTTTTTTAATTATAAAATATGGCTTAAAACTATTTTTGTTAGATATAAACTAAAAACATGGATATAATGAAGAAGATTTTTTTGTTAGGAGCATACTTACTAAATTAACCCAAATGAGCCAAATTATGAGCCGAAACTAAAATCAAATTAATCAAAATCAAACAATTCCAAATACTATTAACTGAACTTTATGATTTGGATTCGGTTTTTTTTTACCACGAACATCCCTGATAATTGATACATATTTTTTGATGTGTTATGTAACTTCTTTTTTTTTTTTTTAATATTATTCGTGAGCTTTTAGTTTTTCAATAAGAGAAGTAATTTTTATTGAAACTATTCTGTGTATTACATGGGTTTATAGTCTAGTTAGATATAACAAGGGTAGTTGAGCCCGCGCTTCGTCACGGGTATTTTAAAGTTGTTTATTGTTTTAGAGTGTATAAAATTTGAAACTTTTTATCTTTGTATATGATTAAGTTTTAATAACATATATTTGTATGTTTTTGGTTGCAGTATTTAGGACATGTTTCATTTACTCATAAAATAAATATATTATATAAAGTTTACGTGTTTTGTTTCTATTTTAGAGTATTTTTTATTAATACTTTTAAGAATAATAACTATGCATAAAGAAAATCCTGTAATATTGCTGTAATATGTTCTCACACATTCTGTTTTGGTTACTAACAAAATTATCAGCTTTTTCTATAATAAAAAAACTAATTATCACTTAAAGTCAAACGCATAATACATTATATTATGTGAATTATGCTTTGATCCAACGACAACATTGTCTTATAGTTTTATCTAAATACTTCTATTTTGTTGTTACCTTTAAACAATGAGTAATACTAATAAATAAAACTAAAAAAAAAAAAATTATGTCAGGTCATCAATTTGTTTGTTTTTAACTAATTTTTATATAAAAAGGATTCAAAGTTAAAAGTATATTAGTGACTTATCCGATCAAAATAGTAATGATGACTTAAAATTTTCAATATGTTCAGTATCAGATAAATTTGCTTTTAAAGAAATACTACGTTATAAAACGAATTTAATTTTTATAAGTAGATAAAATATTATAGTTTTTTAAATCGCGGGTCGAATATAATATTTATTTGGTCGATTTATTATATAGTTTACCGCTATAACGTGGATGAGGTGCCTAAGAATAGGTTAACCATGGAGGATGTGATTCGGGAACTAATGACTCCTGCTTAGTCAATTACTTTAAGTTTATGTATCGATTAAACCTTTTCGTTTATTCATATTGTAATTATATGTGGTAAACTTTTAATCCTAGCAGGTAGGAAAATCGGCTTATGATTACTTGCATTTATCATGTAACCTAATGTATACAAAAGAACTCAAAATAAAACAGTTTTACACAACAGAATTTGGAGTAAAAAAGTTATACAGGATAACACTCCTATTTTATTGCAATGTAACAAAAGGGTAAAATTACCCAACAAAGTTTCTAAACAGCAGCTTGCTACGGCTGATGCTCCAAAAACCACTCGGTTGGCCACCATTCGGGTCGGATAGGCTCTACCTTCACGTCTTCTTGACCTTTGATTACTAAACTACCTGACCCCTTAAAAGCTTCCTCGAGTCTGAGGAGCCCAAGCCCACGAGACCCAAGAGCAGTTGTGACCGTTCCAGCTTTCTTGCCTGATTTCGATGATATTAATTCCGAACTTGGAGCAACCTTTTGTTCCACCTCTGAAACGATAAAATGATTTGTTAATTACAACTCTTGGCAACTCACTGTACTGTATGATATGAGAAGGCAATGCACATGTGACAAACATTTATAATAGTTTTTGTTTTTACCTGTTCCGGATTCATTTAGAAACTTAAGTGGAAGCAAACGTTTGCGGATAACCCCACGGTGATGGGAACGAGCAATTAGTTCTTGGCCAACATAACACCCTTTATCAAAGCTTATGGCGTTTAAACTAGCAAGATTGTACTCAAGTGGGATTGCCTCACCTAAAAGGCATAAATGTCGACTCAAATTTGTCAATTTTAACTGAATTAATTTCGACCCATTTTGTGTACCAAACGTGAATAGGTCAAGTGGAACAAATTGTATCGTAAAACTGTAAAAGCAAATGTACCTTTGGGGATCTCAATGGAGCCTTCAGCAACTCCCTTCTCTAATCTCCAAAGAAGGTAATTCCCTTCTTCGGTTTCAGTATTAGCCTCAACCATAGGTGCTGCAACAGTAAAAAAGATACATAAACCTTTGAAATAGTAGATTCATTAGTGTAAGCATCTTTGGACTATAAGCCTGTCTTATATACTACTTTAATGTTGCAATTATTGGGAGGACTCACGTGTTGTGTTGGAACGGAAGATTCCGCGGAAGCCTAGGCAATCTAATCGAGGATCTTTATGCCATTGCCAGCCAATGCTATTTCCCTGTGAAGATGAGCTTCCAGTATGGTCAATAGCATCACCCCACCCGACAGTTGCACCTTCAGGATCTTCTACATATGAAGGTGTCTTCTTATGGTGGTCAGTTCCAAACCACTGCCAACAAGAGAACTCTTCTCCCACATTCTCGATATCAACCTTTGACCTCAATCTATATCTGTTGTTTCAAGTTTTGATAATCAAATTGCTAACATAAATTCAAGTGTTTGGCACATTCTAAATATTCAGGCATTTGGCAAGTTCGGTAATTATTTAGAGATTTAGAAGTAAAATAACCCTAATTAATTACATTTATCAGTCAAAAATTGGTTTCGTGGCAGCTACTCTAATCAATAGTAACAATGTAAAACACGATTTTCGGTTATTTAAGCATAGATTATTTCAGGGATTTGTTAACCATTCAGCCAACAATTAAGCATACAGTATTTAACACAAAAGCTAATTACTTACTCTCATTTCCCATTTTTATAATGAATCTTAGCATAATGTAATCGCTAATTATGTAATAAATTTGTTACTGTCAATTCAAAAGCTTTTGTGTAAATACGATGTATTTAAGCTAATCACATAACTAAAATTAAAGAATATGTTTTAACAAATAAAAGAACTCACTTGTTTAAGATGTCCAGCAGCTCATCCAAGACAGAAGAATCAACATCAGCAAGCAGCACCACATTATCTGGGTCGGGTCCAGGTCTCGACCCACTCGGGTCAAGTTTCTCATCAGTTCTTGGTGCCTTGTACAAAAATATGTCACAAAAAAACCTCCCTTGTGGGGTCAACAAGGCCGCATAAATAGACCGGGCCGAAGAAGCGGGAACATTAGGAGTAACCAAAGTGGATTTCTCATCACCAACGGACTCACCAAACCTCCGTACATCGTTGGTCAATAAACCCTGTAAGAATTTGATAGTGTCGGGCCCCCGGAACCGGACAATGGATCGGGTTTTGAGGAGAGAGGCCATTGGACCCGCATCGTCAAGGAGGGGTTTTGGTGATGAGAAATGATTGATTTTGAAAATGGGTCTTAACGATCGAATTGAGGGTTTGAAAAGCTTCATGTTTTTCTTTAATTTAATTTTGTTGGTTTGAGGTATAGGTGACAAAATGGGCAGCCGGGCGGGGGTGGACAGCAAAACGGGTTCGGGTCATAACGGACTCGGGTCATAACGGGCACGGGTCAAACGGGTAAATTTTAAAAAGAGGAAAAATAGCCTAACACATGATTTCTTTTTTACACAACACAAAACAAACAATACCGTGCCACCATCAATATTTGTACAAGAAAACTTGCTTCAATCTGGAAACATTTAAAAGCAAACAACAGAAATTAGTAGTATAGTAAGACAATATATATTACAAACTAAATGCTTCAATAAAGAAAACTTAATTTCTTCTCAAGTGATCAACTAATTACTAGTAAAAACAGCCTCTAAAAAACGTAAAAGATCTTGTAATCTCCCTAAGACTGTTATGAATTCTCAATTAATGGTATGATTGTCCAGTCTCTAACATAAGCTAAACATAGACTGGAAAATACAGTCCAGAAAAAAGAAAAAAAATAATACAAACTGTTATGAACTCTAATCTTCTATATGATCTACTAACAAGAACAATAAACTTTATCATCAAAGGTACTACAAAAAGAATATTAATTATTACGAATGCATGAGTAACAAAGCACAAATCAAATTTCGTTTTACCTTATAAATTCAAATGTAGCAGTGTTTATATCTTCCAGGATGCAGGTGGTTACTTTTGGTTTAAACAATTCGAAGGACTACTAACAGACAACTGATAATCACAAAAATGAAACTTTACTATAAATTGTGTGGTTTAAGGCAGTACTTGAATTCAATGAGCCGAAATCCTATTCTCTAAGTGTTCTATTAATATAAATGCAATATTGATTTTCATGTCTTAAAAAACCAAATAATGTGATAACAAATCCTATTCTCATATGCATAGTGCTTGCCTACAAAAGTATAGACTCGGATTCGTTCAAGTCGTTATCACAAAAGTATCAATGAGGGACCGAAGTCTATCCTAAACACAGATGAAAATAAGCGAATGAATATGAGTAAATTACCTGCAAATGAGGATTCAATGTTCCGGCCAATTCCCTGCAAATGAACGGGAGTGGATTTCTAAGAACTGAGAAGCGATTTGGGGTTCTTGGTGTAGGACTGAAGAATGGACCGAATAATGCCCAGTAGACCCGTTTTTTTCTTTTACCTTAGCCCACGTGAACCCAAAGTATATTTTTGTGTAGTCCATTTTAGTCCATTTAAAATTTTTAACGAGTCCAAAATCACCCATTAAACAATTATAAAAGCCCATAATAGCCCAGAATTCAATAAATGGGCTAATTTTTCCGGCACTAGTTATATTATACAAACATTTAATGTTATAATATTCATTTACAGGATGAGTTGATGACGAGTTGGTATTAAGAAAAATAACAAGAAACAAAAATGATCAAATGAAGATCACTATGGAAAACCAAGATTACCTCATAGATGAATATGAAAATTTTCATGGAATATTTTAAAATTTCGTCATTAAATCTGACTATTATGTATTTAAGAACTTTAAATGTTTATGATTTATGAGAGTTTTAATCATTATGTTTTATAAAATTATTTCTCAAACCACTGTCTTATCTTAAATACTTTTAAAAACTACAATGCTCCCCTGAAAAAACTCCGTAAATTGGACGGAGGCAATATTCTAATTTGCCATTGTTAAGTCCCTATTCAAATCGAGTTCTTTCTGGTGATTTCCTTTGGACACATCTTCATCGGCCGGCAGATACTTTGTTCAGCCTTAGGATTCATTATCCCCAAATTTATCAGTAAGACAATTGTTTCTCTCTATATTTCATCATTTATTTGATTAATCAAACGTCCTATGTACAATAAGCAGCTAATTGCTATATTTTTCTATTGTAATAAGACCTGTTGTTATTGATCACTATGAAGAGTATACATAGAACAGATATGTACCCTAATGGATCCTAAGCCTAAAATCGGGATTGGGGCAAGTATTATAAACCTACTATCTAATATGGTGAAATTTCACTCAAGAGTCTATAGTTGTGGTTAGGGGGAAGTGGCTGGCTGCTGTATTGGGGGTACAATTTTAGCTCTACTCTCAATTTTATTTCAAGCTAGCTTTCTTTCAATTCTAGTTGGCTGATGTAGTACCTTCCTGTCCCGTTATATTTGTATTCATCACTGGATGTGTTCAAGTTCTACATCAATTCATATTTGGGTAAATTCAAGGTTGAAAAAGTCACTAGTCGGGACCTTGGAAGGACTAGTCGGGGACTAGTCGGGATTAGTCTGATTTTGACTTTTGTTGAATTATTTTTACATTCAAATAAAAAAATTCAAAATTATATGCGTAAATATAGAAGAGAACAAAATATAAATCAAAATTGGCTACTGCCTACTGCCATAAAGTAACAAGAACAGGTAACATGTAAAGTTGGATAGCTAAAGTAACAAGATAAGGTAACAAGAACAAGCTACTGCCTATTGCCATAAATTAAAAATTGAACATAAATGAATAATTGAACATAACCAAAAACTGAAATTATAAACGAAATCATACCTTGAAGAAACCCAGAAAGCCTGTGCGTGCGTGATTTTGCGAAACCCAGAAGTTAAAATTGTGCATGTGTGCGTGATTTTGAGAAACTCAGATAGTGAGATAGCATGTGCCTGTGTGTGTGCGTGTATTACCTCAGGGAGAAACCCATAAAAGAGCGGCCCAGATGTGTTCCAAAACTCTAAATTTAATATTTTAAAATCTTGACCAACTTTGACTTTGACTGAATTTGCCCAACTTTGACCAAAAAATCTGACTTATTCCGACTAAGACCGATTAATCCCGACTTTGACCCCAACTTAAACATTTGCATAAATACAAACAAATGTAACCCTACAAGAACCCAATTTCATATACTTTACCCACTATTACTTTTATCAAAGTTTTGTTAATCGCACTTTAGTTAAACTATATATCGTCAATACCAAACAATTTCCGAAGTAATAACATAGAAATACAATAGATAAGAAAACTAACCAGATTTCATGACTGAAAAGGATGAACCACAAAATGTCTAACAAAATTGCACAAAACAATAGAACCGCATACGTTCTGCCTAGCCTCTGGCTGCTACTTTCAATAGCTACTAACACGAATAACGCTATCCCAAGATGAATTAGAGAAACTCCGTTGTACAATGCTCCCAATGATCCAATCAAAGCACAACCAATCTTCAAAAACAACAATATAACTTGTATCAATCAACACAATCTAAAAGTAATTTTAATTAATTTATTCCAAAACTTATGATTATCAAAATATAAGCCCTAAATTCAACTAGTTATTTATTTCGAAACAGCACATAAATAGATCAAACCTACAGTCAAAGCACAACTTTAACATTAACATAAATCCATCCCTCTATATATACATATTATTATTATTATTATTATTATTATTATTATTATTAACATTATTATTATTATTATTATTATTATTATTATTATTATTATTATATGCGCATATAGAGAGAGGGAGAGGGAATAGCAGGAGAGAGAAAATAAACGTACTTTAAATTAAATGAGAATAACGGCGAGAGATTGAATCTGAGCGTAATCACGGAGCCAGGTTTGAAACTGAATTTTGAATTCAGAACAACGCATCATAAAAGAAAAAAAAGATTCAAATGACCGATCGAATTATAGAGAGAAACATCGATTTTAAGAGAAAGAGCTACATTGAAGCAAAAATAGTAATTGAACAATTGAACATAATCAAAAACTGAAATTATAAACGAAATCATACCTTGAAGAAACCCAGAAAGCCTGTGCTTGCGGGATTTTGCGAAACCCAGAAGTTAAAATTGTGCGTGATTATGAGATAGTGAGATAGCATGTGCCTGTGTGCGTGCGTGTATTACCTCAGAGAGAAACCCATAAAAGAGCGGCCCAAATGTGTTCCAAAACCCTAATTTTAATATTTTAAAATCTTAACCAACTTTGACTTTGACCGAATTTGACCGACTTTGACTAAAAAATTCGACTTATTCCGACTAATACCGATTAATCCTGACTTTGACCCGTTGACCGCGTTAACTTTCATTGATCGACTTTTGTGAGCGACTAGGGTAAGTCGGGTCGGCCACCTCACAAAAACCGACTAGTCGGCCGACCAGACCGACCTTTACAACACCAGGTAAATTCATGTTCAATATCCGGCATATATTTATATGGTTTATTAGATGATGAGGTGGTGTTCGGTTAATGTGATTTGCTAGTGTGTCATAGGATTTGGATTGGAAATCTCATGAACTGATATGATCAGTTAGAGATTAAATGAAAGGGGAGCTGAAATGCTCTTAAAGAGGGATTTCTAAATCCCTTTTTCGGGCAAAGGAGGACACGAACATAATTTTAACTTCATGAGAATGTAATAATTTACGCTATGATACTGGGCTTCCATTATGTGTAGTCAATATGTTATTGCTAGATTTTTTTTTGGTGCTTTTACTTGTTTATGAGATGTATGAGGTGACACGTGGTATCATTACAAGGTGACACGTAACCAAAATACATATAATAGCAATAAAATAAAAGTTTATTACATATTATGTTATCTTGAGTGTTTAGAAACATAAATAATATTTAGCTGAAAGCCTACAACCAATTTTCATTGTGATAACTACAATTACATACTAATGTATATCATATCTAAACAATCAAAAAGAATAATGATGATAATGTTATAATTAAAGTTAACATAGATTAATAAATACAATAAAGATGATTATGCATCATTCCATCAGTGAGAACTGGATGATCATCCTACTTACTTCCTTAAGCAGCGGCTGACAGGTATGCAATAGGATTAGCAAAGAGGTCAAATGAATCATATAATTTTTCGAAACAAACCAAAAGAGTTCAAATATTAAACTTCTAGAGAAGGATTAGGTTTTAAAAATCCAAAATATTTGACCAAAGTATCTAAAGTACTTCCTTTCATTTACACGAAAGATTACTTTGGTCTCGATCTTCAAATGTCATTTTTGCAAAATACTAATGAAGCTCAAGAAGTTGAAAACTTCAATCGAGCAAGAATTGATAGTGTGCAAATTCCTTTTGATTATGAAAAACTTAATTCAAGTTATGAAACACAAAAACTAAACCTTTCGGAAGATTACTTACCAAGTTACTCAAAAGAAGAACTTGCTCAAGATCACGTTTTAGAGCAAGTTGTTTTACCAAAACTATATGTTCCTAATACAATTTTGATAATGAAAATTGATGAGTTAAGAACAAAATTGATAGAAAGGAACATATTGATGAAAGATGAAGAGAATCAGTATTTCACTAATACAATTTTACCAAAACTACAACTGCCACATAGTTGAGCATAAAGTCATGAAAATCAAGTATTGAACATTCTAGTATTATGAAAACCAAATATCTACCGAGCATTCATATGGTAACTAACATTCTAGTATTATATCAGTTACCAAAGTGGACTTCAAATTTATTTTATATATTTAAGAGCAAGAAACAACAAATTATAGTATCTGCAGGCATGGCAATTGAATTTAAATATATCAATTTTGTGCTTTTTCTTTTAACAACAAACTCAGGCACCTCTTCTCTACACGCACAACCTAAACCACTACGTGAACAAAATATGTTAAAGCCAAGCGGTTGAGGATAAATCTTGGATACCGATAGGCTTTAACACGAACAAATGGTTATTCTTACGGAAGTAAATACAACAAATTAACTACAACTATTAAGGAAGAGAACAAACACAAATATGCATACACAAAACTTCAACAAGTATAAAACTTTTCCACAAGTCCCATCAAAGATGCACTATAGAGGTTCTGTTGCCTGCAGTCTTCTCAGATCCTACTAGACAGTTATACAAAATGCATGATTCAAACTGTATAGAGAACGCAGTTATGCTTTGCCACAACTCATGAACATTGACAACATCATTTCTATTACTCCTGCCTTGCCTAAATATTACAAGCTCATTAACCTAACAGTAACTCACCATCTACACTTGCCTATTATGCAAAAATAGCACAAGCCTGGCAACTATACAGAGCTTGAAAATTTAAATAAAAGCATATAATTGTCCATTTTGCAAAGTCGGAAGAAGGCATTATGTCAAATACAATCCGTGTATCATGCCCTAATCCCACAGACTTTAAATACTCCCAAGCCTGCCTTCTGCATTCATTTCCTGCAAACAAGAGCATTTTAGATACACAGGGTTGGTGCTACAAATGTTTTTTTTATCATGAGACAGACAAGATCAGGTTATCTTGTCTCAAATAACGAACAACTAAGAAAACAGAAGTCAGAACTTACATGTATAGGCTGACAAGATCCGCTCGCAGACGGCTTCAACTGAGGCACATCAGATATAGACCTACCCAAGCTACTAAAACGGTTCTGACCCTACAAAGTACAAACAGATTATTTTTGCACAAAATCAATCAATAGCAGACACAATAAGGGGGAGGGATGAGGTCAAAACTGTCAGTTTAGTAAGAGGTTGAAATGAGTAATTTTCTTTTGGGTCAAAATCACGTGGTTGGTTGGCCTGAAACACTTTAATATTTCTTTTTTGGAAGGTTAATATTCACATACAACCACCAGAGATATATACCTTTGTCCCAAACAGGACTTGAACGTACAACCTCTTGATTGTTAGGTCAACTTGATATCATTAGGCCAATGGCCCTTTGGTCTTTTAATTACAAAAATAATATATAAAAAATAAATACTATGACAAACATGGTTAAAAAATCTTATATTTAAAAAAAAAAATATGTTTTTAACAGAAATAATTTAGGAAGTTTTATACATAAAAGTACACTTGGGCGACCTTTGACCTGTTTGACACTTTGACCCGCTTGCTTTTGCAGCCAAATCTTTTTATTTTTACCAGCATGGCAGTTAGAGATAAACAAAATAACCCGAAGCGACCCATTCATAAGTAAATTGGTCGAAATTGCCACCTATAGTAAAGATACATACCTCACGTAAAAATCCTTCATCTTGATTGTCTGAAAAAAGGGATGAGTAGTACGCTGGATCATAGATAGAACCTCCTAATACATCTTCAGAACCAGAAGTAGGTCTAGTGAACAAAGGGGTGGCTGGATTTATAAAACTGTTCCTCAAATCTGGATCGCCATCTTGGGGACATGTACTATCTACTAGTGAAGACCCTAATCTATACATCTGTATCCATAATAATGAGGATGAAGACCTCAATGCGAACCCACCTATTTGCATTAGTAGTGTGAGTTTCACCGAAAACATGGCAAATTTTCCATAAAAATCAGAAGACATGTACCTGTATTTACAATGAGAGACGTTAGAGCCAGAATTTATTTCTCACTTTTAACACTTTTTAAAACCAATTACTAACCCTACAAATAATCAGATAATCATAAACACTAAAAGCTGATTCTCTCAACAAATCAACAATCAGAAAATCAGTGTGAAACACACATCCAAACACTCATTATTATTTATGATACTCAATTCTACATCCAACATAAATATGCCTGAATCACCAAGCATTGATGACCGAAAAGGGTGCCCATTTGTAGATGTAAAGGTGCCAAAAAGAACACCAACAAACCAAAAAAAACATACAAATATTGTGCACTTCAACGACAGCAGTCTACTAAACTGGATAGTTGGAAGGTTGGCTATTCCATCCACACCTCAGAAAGAAAGATCAGTCCACCATGCAAACTCTTAAAAGGGACGACACTACCCACAAGATAATGGATGAATCTCTATAAAGGATTTTCAATGTAAAGAGAAGCTTTAGCATTGACCTGTAAATTAATCTCAATAAAGCATTTTCAATGTAAGCTAAAGTTTGGCATGGTTGAGTAAATAGAAAATATTTAGCATTGACCTCTACAAAAACTATATAAGCGACGGAGGCGGCTGGGCAACTCTGAATTCCATTTTATTTTTCTGAATGTTCGGGTTCAAAATCATAAGATACTGTGAGAGGCAGGTAAAGAGATATTGCACTAATCAAGTTTTGAGGGCAGCTATTTGATTACTATTTAAGAGTCGCAAAAATCACTTAAGACATTGTGCAGCAAAACAGTCGTTAAATGTCCTAAACAGTGTCTATAGTTCATGGAATGACACCATAGACAGTGTGGTAGCTTCCGAAATAAAGACGTGAATAAAAGCCAACAATATATAATAATAAAAAAGCTAATATATTCCAACTATTTATTGGATCAAATTTGGGAAAAGAGGCAAATTCCATCATTTTCCTACACTAACAATTATCGCGCCTTTCTAAAGAACTTCACAGTCAACAAGCAGAAAAATAGTCTTTAGTTAATAATGTATACAAAGCTACAAACAATTTAAGAGAATGCTGGATATATGTTACTACTCATATATACTGCAATATATAAGCAGACCAGTATCCTAAACTTATGCTTTCTAGATTTCTAAACTCAAAGCTGCTAATATTCAGCATCTGGTATGCATAGCACAGTTATCAAAAAGAGTGAACAGCTGCTAGTTTCTCCTTTTGTCTAACATGTTTAGAAAACAGTCGGATGAAACAAAAAACATACAAACTCGATAGTGATGTGGAACTAACTACACGAGATATTCACTTTCAAGAGCACTTCAAATCGTTTTGAACACTGATAGTGGTTCCAACTTAAACATTTGCATAAATACAAACAAATGTAACCCTACAAGAACACAATTTCATATTGTTTACCCACTATTGCTTTTATCAAAGTTTTGTTAATCGTACTTTAGTTAAACTATATATTGTCAATACCGAACAATTTCTGAAGTAGTAACATAGAAATACAATAGATAAGAAAACTAACCAGATTTCATGACTGAAAAGGATGAACCACAAAATGTCTAACAAAATTGCACAAAACAATAGAACCGCATACGTTCTGCCTAGCCTCTGGCTGCTACTTTCAATAGCTACTAACGCGAATAACGCTATCCCAAGATGAATTAGAGAAACTCCGTTGTACAATGCTCCCAATGATCCAATCAAAGCACAGCCAATCTTCAAAAACAACAATATAACTTGTATCAATCAACGCAATCTAAAAGTAATTTTAATTAATTTATTCCAAAACTTATTTGATTATCAAAATATAAGCCCTAAATCAACTAGTTACTTATTTCGAAACAGCACATAAATAGATCAAACCTACAGTCAAAGCACAACGTTAATATTAACATAAATCCATCCCTCTATATATACATATTATTATTATTATTATTATTATTATTATATGCGCATATAGAGAGAGGGAGAGGGAATAGCAGGAAGAGAGAAAATAAACGTACTTGAATGTAAATGAGAATAACGGCGAGAGATTGAATCTGAGCGTAATCACGGAGCCATGTTTGAAACTGAATTTTGAATTCAGAACAACGCATCATAAAAGAAAAAAAAAAAATTCAAATGACCGATCGAGAGATGGAGAGAAACATTGATTTTAAGAGAAAGAGCTACATTGAAGCAAACATAGTAATTGAATGCAAATAGAAATAAATAATAATTGAATTGATTATTGATTATTATATATATAGGTCGGTTATCTGTATCTCTAATAAGGTATATGAATATGAGTATGAATCAGTGATATTTCAAGTCTAGATTTTGTTCAAGGAGAAAGAGGAACACTCCTTCATTTTCGATTATCCTGCTTATATTCCGCTAACTTACATTTACCACCCTCCTTATATAAACAAATTGACTTATAAGTACCTTAACTTTTTTTCTTTTTTCTTTTTATTTAATTTTTCTCCTTTTTCAGTATTCATCTTCACGTTCCTCCATTGAAAAAATAATATGAGATATGATTATAATATCCCATTAAGAGTTCATTTTGTAAGGAACCTTTCAGAGTTTTTTATTTTGAAGAAGAACTTTCAATAAGTGAAAATGTTTTATTTGAATGGAAGAATAACTAGAACAAAATCTTCAATCTTAAACTAAGGAAGCGTTCGATAACCTTTTCTAACCAAAATTACTTAATTATATTCTCGATTTAACTCACGTAAACATCGCTTCCATTTTTTCTTACTTTTCCTTTTCCACAACAAATTCCAAGATGCTTAATTATTTTCTAATGAAAATTAAGTCGGATGTGAATTTAAGCTATTTACATGAATTTGTGTTTTTTTGCGAACTATCACCTGAACGAGGTTGGCTGATCAATGGTCGGAATGCGCTCCATTTCTAAAAAAAAAAAGTTTCTATTTAAAGTGACATTCGTTCACATGCATTTCTAACACTTTCAAATAAATATCAAGTGATTAAAATCATTTTTCTTACTTTTAATAGTAGTGGATAGATTAAGCTTTTAAACATAGACGAATATGGTGAAATTCATATTATAATAATTGTAATATTCATTCGTATCTACAATTGATTTTTAAACTCCTAAGCTTAAACTTGAGGAGTGTTGGTGTCTTTTTTCTAAATGGAAATAAAGAAATGTTTATCAATCTTCTTAACTACGAGCATAGTTGTCAGTAGCGAATGGCTACCAATAACGATAACATAGTATATGCTATGTAGCGATAGCGGTAAAATAGCGGAACGCTATTTCATATGTAGCGGAAGACTTTTAAAAAATAAAATATATATGTCTTAGACAAGTATATATAAGTCTTAGAGAATAAAATATAATACTTAGTCTTAAACAATCATAAATCAAATTAAAGATCAAACAAAAATGAAATGAAGTCAAAATAATTAAACAAAAATGTCAATTAAGAATAAAGTCAAAATCAAAAAATTGAAAACAAAAGTCAAAATCAGGAAATTGAAATCAAAATACAAAAGGAGTTTCATTCAACAGGAACTCCACCCCAATGAACTTATGCGGTTGACGTGCCTAGAAAATCAGAAAACTGAAATCAAAAGTCAAAATCAGAAAATTACTTTGTCAGAAAATTGAAATAAAGAAGAAAGCTTACAATCAAATCAATGTACAAACCAAACTAGAATCACAATCAAATCGCCGGAGTTCAAGGACACTCGTTGGAGGTCCGCAATCGTCAATTTCAGTCGTCAATTTTAAGTTGCCGGAGTTCAAGGACACTCACGGAGGTCCGCTATCGTCAATTTCATTTGTCAATTTGAGTCTGCGGTTGTCAATTCCGTCAATTTCAATCGTCAATCTGAGTCCGCGATCGTTAATTTCAAATTTTCAATTTTAGCCCGCTACCGCTATTAACCATAAGCCGTCAGCTGGCGCATCTCGACGCTATTTGTTGTTATTGACAACATTGACTTCGAGTATTTAGGAAGAGTTGTGTTAATTTATTCTATGAGCTCAGTGAAATTTAATTCCCACCTTCATTAGAAAGAAGTCATTAGCTCATCCCTTAAAGAGTTTACTAGTTTAGGGTGTGAATTCTTTAGTGTGAGATGTTTATTAATCAGATGCTTGATAAGAATTATTATTTCACACATTTTATCCTCCTAACTTTTTTATATATGTAGTTTATAGTTGACTAGTTTAGGCCTGCTTGATGCTTAGGGTGTGTCTTTTGCTTTCTTGCTATCGCCAATGTTACAGTGTTATGTTTATAGTTTGAGAGAATAAATATTTTACTGTTTCACAAAAAAAAAAAAATAACTTTTTATATACAAATATTCGGTCTATATATATATATTTTTTAATCCTAGCGGTATTTAACGTTGGGTTCAACGACTTTAGCATTAATCTTTTGGAAAATATTACTCCACTAAAGTTAATTAAAAGAGTATAAATAAAGTAGCAGACGGATGATTTGGGTATAGAGTTGACTTGTGGTGAAAGTGTAGGTGGTTAAACTATGAAAAGCTAAATGTGTTTTGGCGACGAACCCATCATCGTAATCGTAATAAATAAAAAAGCGGTGGGTTTATTACTATAATTTGTTTACGTGACAGAAACAAAACTAGACTCAGTCAAGTCAGAAACCCTAAAATCCCAATTCATTTCAATTCAGCTATCAAGATCTCCAATTTCACCTGTCAGTTCATCATCATGTTATCAACAATCTTTCTCCTTGCTTAATTTAATTGATTTAATATTCATTCAAAAAGCTAAGAATTAACATTTTAGCACTCGTTTGTGCAAATCTAACGTACGGAGGAGATGGACTTTAGCTCCGGCGGAGGAGGAAGTGGTGGTGGTGGAAGCGGAGGTAATGACGTTGAGCTGTTATCTAAGACGTTACAGGTGGAGCATAAACTGTTTTACTTTGATCTTAAGGAAAACCCTCGCGGACGTTACCTCAAGATATCGGAGAAAACCTCGGCCACACGCTCCACCATAATCGTACCTTTTAACGGTATCTCGTGGTTTTTTGATATCTTCAATTACTATGTTACTTCTGATGATCAAGATATTTCTAGCAAGGAACTACAGCTTGATAGCAAGGCAATTCATTATATTTATTAATTCATTACATTCTATATAACACTTATGTATTTCATCATCTGACTTTCCTAGTTTGTGCAATATTTGTTATGATTTTTTCAGGTGTTTTACTTTGATATTGGGGAGAACAGGAGAGGTCGGTTTCTGAAGGTACACATTTCTGAAATTATATCAAGGGGAAAAATTCATCGAAGCTCAATGATTATTCAGAGAGGGCAAGAGAATGTGATCATGTTGATTAGATGTCATAGTTTTATAGGGTGTAGTTCAGGAAGAGGTTTTAAGTGCAAATTATTTATACAGCGCCACTTCTTTCATCATAAGGCACTACTTAAAACATTAAAATAGGATCCTTGTGCCTTGAATTTGATCCAACCTCTGATTGGGACAAAATATAATCGAAGTGTTTGACTATTAGTCAACTACCTAGAATAATCTTAGGTTAACTGAATAGGGAAGGGGGAATTGCAGATCACATCAGTGCCAATTAAACTGAGTCATCATAGAAAAGATGTAGCGGCATTTTTTAAGTATGAGATGGAGGGAGTCAAAAGTTTAACTTTTGTGGGTCCATGGAAGCAGGTGAACTTTTGACTTGCTCCCTGTTCACCTGTTACAGGTGTAGAGTATTACTAGTACATTTACTTGCCAACCTAGCAAAGATTTAAATGATATTGCAAATTTAGGTTTCAATCCAGCTGGTTTGGGTATGAGTGGGATGCAAAATTTTGTGTAAAGAATTTCTTAATTTAGATGTGAAGTGTTTATATTTATTTTTATTTTTTGGAAAGGCAACTTGACATCATCTGGCTTAATATGGCCTTGTAGAACACACCGATCTCATGTAATTTATGTGGGAAAGCACTTTGCTTTAGCTATCATACCCTTGAATTGTGGGAATGCTTTGTAAAGTGTCAGTGTCGTGCGTTTTCACATACTATGGATTAACTTGGGAGCTATCAGCTATGTGAGGTATCACTGTATGTAGCATGGTGTAACAGCACTTTAATCCCTTTAATCATCTGACAGATTTTGCATGCAAATTAAGTAGAACGTGCCTATAATCAAATTGTGATAAGTTGCTGAAAATTTGGATGCATGGGCATACACCATGTTTCTGATTTTAGATTGCAAGGTAACCTGATATCAAAAGTATTATATAATCATGATGTCTCAGGAAAAACGCATTTAGACTGAAGAATCTAGCGAGTTATTTTTCGTGAAGATCATTGTTATGGGTTTTTAGTTTCAAAGAGTAAAAATGCAATTTGGTACCTTTGTCATACTTCCTAACTTTTCATATCAATCATTATTTAGAAATTGGTAGGTTATACCTGAAATGTAATACCAAGTTTTTTAGTTTTGTAATTTTGTCATTGTGATGTGATGCATTGATCTTTTTTCTACTGTTACCTTAATCTGTTGTATTGCAGGTATCTGAAGCTTCAGTTAGTAGAAATCGCAGTACTATTATTGTTCCTGCAGGAAGCACCCGCGATGAAGGGTGGAGTGCATTTAGGAACATATTGGAAGAGATAAATGAAGCATCTAAGCTTTTTGGTCTACCCAATCAGGTTCCATTTTCAACAATTCCCGCTGATTCTGCGTGAACAGCCTCACCCTTTTATTTCTCATCATTTCTTTCTGTCATGTTTCGGTAAACAGCAAAATGCCGAAGGTATCACCCAAGAACGACTAGTTGGTCTGTCTGACGATGTAGGTGCTGGCTTTATTGCTGGAAACAGTTCCCAATCTGCCCCTACAGCATCATCTGACTTGAATCTAGGTGATAGGACGTCCGCATTTGACTTGCCACCTCCGTCTTCTGATGAAAGTGGGGGTTTTGGGGTCTCCAAAGTGATTAGAGCCGATCAGAAGAGGTTCTTCTTTGATCTTGGAAGCAACAACCGGGGCCATTACTTGAGGATATCTGAGGTGTGACTTTTCCTACGACTTCCTATCTTTTTGGCACTTAAGGTTTAAAGCCCCGTTATATTAGAAGTATATAACCTTTCGTAACTAAGAAGTAACTTTTAGTTGATATGAGACAGTTCAGAGCCCCAAGTATGGACAAAAAAAAGGTTTTTATAGGAAGGCTAATAAGGTAGGATTCGGAATGAACTTAATGGTGTCTTTAAGAAAACTACAGGAGAATCCTATAATTTGAATAGAACATATTCACAACTTTGTCCTAAAAGAAAATAACCCGTTCAGTGTTGGGTTATTCTAGGAGATCCCACATACTGAGTTTCTTTCAGATTTAACCATTTGCTTAGAGCAACATTTTGCTCATAATGATTACTGCACAAAAAGTACCCGGTACCCATATTGGGTATTTCAGTACAAAAATTATGTGTCCGAGAGATGTAGGTGCTTTTGTACTTGTACCCTTGGTTGTGCAGGTATACCTACCCAAAGTAGAAGTACTTGTACCTGCAGGTTGAGCAGATGTAGCACACAAAAAACATTTGTCGTGTTTCACTTTTCATCTAAGAATAATGGTAGATAGGCCCAATCAATCCACCTAATAATATGCCTAATTCATCGACTCAACATTAGCATACTCAACTCAAAGTGACTCCAAATGTTGTACTTCATTCAAAGTAGTCTACTCTTTTTTTTTAAGCTAGTATGTTTGCGTCTCTCTGAAAGTTGTCCCTTATTAAACTTTTACTATTAATATCAACAAGTTGAATAATTGATAACTGTATAGTCTGTATTCATCTTCTAATATATAAAAATAAATGAAATCGTTTTGGGCAGTCACCGGTACAGGCAGCAAGTCGTTGGATTTAGTACTTAAATATAATAGATTAATATGTATCTATCACTACTCCTTTCCATATCTGGTCCGCAAGTTTCTCAGTTTTATCTTCCAAGGGGTAATGTGGTTGTTTAGTTATTAGTAAATGATTTATATTGAACTTCCTCAATATAGATGACAGATTCCTCAATAGTTTATACTCCGATTACCATAAAACAGAGCCTTTTACAGATAGTGTCAAATTCAAGATTTTTATTTTGTCGGTTTGACATGCAAGTCACAAGAAGTCACTTTAGAAGATTTTATTATGAAGTTGAAATCCTTTTGCCACCAAACATGTAAAATGCCCATGCTCACAAAATTTTGAGCTATGCTGCTTCAGAATTTGTTGGAATACTCAGTCTGAACGACGTTCATATAATTTATTAAATCATCGACTATAAGAAAGTCATCAAGAAGTTGCAGATTCTGTAGTTAAGTATATCAAGTAAAGTAATCTGTAGAAAATGTCACAATATATATTTTATAAGAGAACATAAACATTTAGATGATGAATGCCTTATGAATGGTATGATAACAAGACAGGAATGGCATATGCAGGTTGCAGGTTCTGATCGGTCCTCCATTATTCTTCCTTTATCCGGGCTGAAGCAATTTCACGAAATGGTTGGTCACTTTGTTGACATAACCAAAGATCGTATTGAAGGAATGACTGGAGCAAACGTGAGAAATGTGGACCCCCCTCAAAGATAGTCTTGGCTTGACTACCCAAATAGCAAATGGTGATCTGTTTTGAAATTGTGAACCTGTGTATAGACCAGCAGCGTGCGAAGGATAAAATTTCTGATCTTTTTTCTTTCTAATCCTCCATTGAAATCTGAATAATCCTTAGTGATGCTAAGCTTGATTCCCCATACCTGATGTGGAAATAATCAAGAACTGAATAAGCAAGCAAAGCTAGCTATTTTTTTTTCTTTGTTCTTGCCCCTCTTATATTGTGAGATTTTTAAGTGTTTGTTGGCCTGAATGGGAATTTGAATCATATTATGTTTGCCCATTCATATGCCTTTTGTTAATATTATTTAGTTCACTATCTGATTCTCTGTGCCCATGTTTCATTCCTTCCATGCTACTGTATCATACATCAAAAGTGCTTTGTGAAGATCGCTTGCAGAAGTCTTGTTCTGCTGAGCTTGTATACAGTATAGGTTGCAAAAATGAGTGGTTGGTGGTTGAAAGAAAACTTGGTATATATTGGATTTACTGGAATAACATGTCAAAATAGGTAAAACTTTTAATATGGGTCGCCGTACTTGCTTGAACTCAAACAGACTTTCTTGATGCTGAGCCGTAAAACACCAACCGGTTTCATGTTATACAGTGAAAATATGTTTTTATTGATAGAGTATTCATAAAAATCAGTAAAACAAGATCCAAATATCAACAAAAAAGTGAAGAGTGTTTCATTTGATCGATGGATGATGATTACAAATTTACAAGAAGAGGATAAATTGTCCTCATCTGTGTTTTCTTAGCGATCTGTCTAACAGTATCATTTATAGTACTACCGAACAACAAGAAGGCCAATTTCATTTGGTCAAGGGACGATTACAACATAATCATGTACAGATTCCCTTGCAATTTCTTAATCCGTATGTTAGGCCACACAAAAAGCGCGCAAAACTTAATTAATTACTTAAGAGGAAAAATGAATCTAAACGTAAGGAGGTGGTTTGGGCAAATTAGTAACAATGCCGCAAAGCTGTGTTGTATCTGGGAGGCTGTATTCATCTCTCAGGGAACGCTCCGGTGAGAGTACACTGATGTAAAGCTGTTGTCCCAAATAAAATCTCTCCCACATCTCTGATCTCAAGCTCCACATTCCGGCGTTATCAAGGGTGGTCATGACTGCTGCCCAACACCCTGGGAACACAGCCACATTGTGTCTACTTACTGCATCTTCAAGGTTATAGTTCTTTCTTTTTTCCGTGCTCCACCTCCCTGGTTCTATTGCCACTGCAAAGAACGAGTAACCGTCCAAATGGTATGTCTGAATCGTGTTCTCTCGGTTCTCAAATATGATCTCTATGAAGTTCCGATATGTTCCGTTTAATACATTTGGTGCTATCTTGACGTTCTTTTCGACATCCGCCGGTGGCTCATCTGGGATGCTGTCATACTTGAACTCTTGGTCAGTGACCCCGAAATACTCCGCCAGTTTGAGCGGAGTCTTAGGATCGATATGGGAGACACCGTTCAAGGCAAACCTTAGCTTACCGTCAATGTAGTTCCGACTATTGACCAGCTTGATTGTGCGGGTGATGTTAATTTGTCCGTAATGGTACGATCCTTGTGGGTTGGGTCGGGCTGCACTGGCGGTTAAGTTCCATCTGAATGATCTGAACTGGTTGATGGACCATGCGATTCCGGCAGTGTTTCCAGGTGGAGGAGGTGGAAGCTCAGGTGATGCAGGGGCGCTGTTTCCTGCGTAGCGGATGGTTGCGACTGTGGAATATGGCTGCTTGGTGAATCTGCTGGACACGACAAGGTAATAATCTTTGGGTGGTTGATCAGCGGTTACCAAAACTGACATGCACTGACCGACGTGAAGGTCCATGGACATGTAGTCGTTTTGCATGAGGTGTGACCCTTCAAGCTCCACCAGCCTCATGTCATGGCCCTGGAACCTAAAGTTGACCGAAGTTCTCATTCCAGCATTACAAAACCTAAACCTGTACGTCTTTCCAGCCTCGAATGTCCATGATGGTTCAGCTGGTGCACCAACCTGAGCTGACTTGCCATTGATATGAACCCCATCAGGCCGACCAATCGAATTCCCACCATCGAGGAGGTTCTTCATAGACTTATGACCCTTATTGAACCAGTCTCCAACAACAACTGCAAACTCATCAGCCGGGTTATCAAATGGGACGGGGATCAATGGACGACTATGTACCTGGATCACCCCGATACCACCAGCCGCTCTGTGCAGGGCCGTAGTGGGGAAATAATAATAACTGCCGATCTGATCCTTCACCTGGAACTTATAAGTAAAGTTGGTTCCTGGCTGGATGGGGCACATGGTCCCAGGTGTCCCATCCACCCATGAATTCTTCCGGTGCTGAACACCATTCCAAGTGAGGAGGAAAGGCTCGTCAAGATTGTTAAACACATTGACGACAATATTGTTATTACTCGTGCAATTAATCACGGGCCCAGGGAATTTTCCGTTGATCAAAATAACCTGTTGAGGGACGCCCAATGGCGACATCGTGCCATATGTTACCTTCCATTCATAAAAGTGATAAGGATCTTCTGACTTAACTAGTGCTATCGAGATGAATAGCAAGACAGCCATAAATCCAAACTTTCGGGTATCCATTTTACAATCCCGGAGACACCCAGAATATATAGATTTTTTTTATTATCTTTATTAATTAAAGATACAGGATAGATAGAAGGAAATTAGCTAGAAATGTTGTTTTTCTTTATTTTTCTAATAATATAAAGTTACCAGGAAGAAGAAGATCAACTTCTTCCAGGTGCTACCTGGGATTGTCATTTGGGTATGAACGTTGGTTTCGTTTTTATACTTTCAAAGACAGTTTTTGTTGTTTGGCTCTTCATGTTTTTCTCTGAAATATCAATCTGTGTTGTTTCCTTAATTCGCTCCTTGTATAAATAAATTCCTTCATTCACGTGTTTTTTATGGTGTAAATTACTATATATACTGGTTGCTAATTTTGGTATTTTCTAACGTATCTTTTAGCACTTTTAAATTTTGTAATGTAAACCATCACCACTTCTTAAACCATCCACGTTATTCGGTTATTGAACATTGTAACACCATGTACGTATTGAAAATACCAGTCAGTTAGTCAAGACAAGTTCGAGCTTGAAAATACAAACTCAATCAAGCTCAAGTCAAGTTTCAAGTTTTTTAATCGAGCCGAGCTCGAGTTTGACGTTGTATCATCTCAAATCGACTCAATTACACCCGTATAACAATATACATCTGCACTACTGGTGACATGCATGACACACACACACTCACACTCACAATTATATTTCATTATTTGAGTTTTAAGTCTAGTTCAGTTCAGGTTTTAAGTCAAAACTCTAGGAGCATCAGGAAGGAGTGGTGTCTTGATCATACCGTGATCACATTGTCAAATAAACGTCACATTGAACATCTTTTAAATATAATAAAATTAACACATACACAAATTCAGCGTTAGAACCCTCACGGAAGATGAAGCAGTAACTTAGTTTGATTGACGCCATCACGTAGTGAACTTGTGATTAGATACCAAATCTGATGCCACACTGTAATTATTAACTACACCAAAGTGTCATTTTTAGCCATTATACAATAGTTTAATTTTATTTTTTAGCCGTATCATAGACCAATTAATTCACATTATTATTAAATTTTCAAACTAAAAAATAAATATTGTAGTGAAAACCAAGTTAAGGGAAATATATTTGATGTAAAAACAAATTTGAGAGTAAATAGATATTTTTAAACTAAATTAGATGTCACTGAACTTGTATCTACCCAAACTATGGTATGTAAAAGACACGTGTAAGTAATTTCTACCCAAACAATTTGAACTTGTTTAAAACAATCTCGTCCACTCAAATATGAGTTTGTATGTAAATTATTGAGATTAAACTTTTGGAATTTGAATAATTAATCAACCAATTAGTGATTAGCAATTGTGACTTAGTTGTTAGTAATTACCAATATCGTGATTTAGGAGATCATATATTTGACTATAGCTATTAAGTTAATGTTACTTTGGGTTTTGTGGGGACGCTTATCATAATCATTTTAGCCACTAATTTACATACAAAGTTAATATGTACGTAACATCACAATTATAAGAAACACCAAGTCTTCGCAAATACCCAAGTCGAGCCAGCCTAGCTCATTGCCGCAGCGCTACTCGGATTTCGGATGTCACTTGTCATATTGAGGTCTTACGAGCACTACGGTTACTCCCCTAAAAGTGAAATCCGTTTAGCGTCATCCAAGCTCGGAGATCATAGATCCAGAGCTCGCTTAACACATACTTTGCATGATCTCCATACAAAAAAAAAAAAAAAGTACAAAAGAGAATATTCACGCAGGTGGTTATTTGCATGGTCACCCAACTAACTTGGTCCGCCAACCTAATTGGTGCACGTCACCAAAAATCTCAAAGAATGTCCCCGTTCTCACGCCCGAAATCGCATCCTTCTAGAACCGTCTAGAAAGTAGAAAGTAGGGCTTTCACTATAAATAAACTAGTGTTTTCCCTCATTCATTTATCTTACAAACACCCCCATACACTTCAAATGACCTCTATGTGATTTCAAGGATTAATCATTTGGCCACCCTCAATTGAGCTTAATCTCAAACTGGGTTTGCAGGGGCGAAAAAAAGGAAAGAGAGGGATGGGATCGGAGTGTCAAAGATTAATCAACCATAAACCCACATTATTTTGCACTTAAGATGAAATATGCTTGATCAAATGGTGTCATTCGTAGTTTAATCCACTAATAGAACTGTAATTTCCACTTTTTGTTGCTTTCTACTTGTAACCACCGCACACCACCATTTCATACACCGAAATCTGGAGATTTTGTTTTTGATACACATTGCAAAATGGTTACATCTTCATCTCATGCGCCACTACCTCCGATGGTAAGATCTGCTTAGAATAATCAAATCGTCGCTTCTCAGCTGACGCACTCTAGCGTTACGCTGCCGGTGGTGCAGAGCACACCCGTCATCAACCTCACTCCTACTGCGGCGGTTATAATACCATTCAACACAAGGGTTGATCCTCTAAGGCTAAATTTTGGTATAAGCCAAGGCTCAAACATTGGTTTCTCAATTGAGCACACCCCGTTATACTCTGTACCACCGCCCATTTACACATCACAGGTGAATCCTGGACCTACTCCACCTCCTCAGGAGGTGGTTCATCTTGCCAAGTAGCGCCCAAGAGTTACTTAGATAAATGGGCTACATTATTAGCCTCCAGCCGAGCGTAGCTTGGTCTCAAATGAATCAAGGTCCTTTCATGCCGCAATCAAACCTGTTTCACACTTTGCACATGTTCCGCCCCTTTTGGCAACTAGCAACCATCATATCTATATGTGGAAAGCCCGATACCACCACCAACTGGTCCATAGAATCCCACATATTCATACATGCCAAGCCCCAATCTTCCTCCCACAGCGGTCCCTCCGCAGGACCGTAGGGCGCTTTTGGCGAACCTCTTGTTGCAAGCAACTTCGCCTGTCTTCGCACCATCTTTGGCTAATAAATTTGCGGTGGACACCATGATGAGGAAAACCTGTTTGTGGCTATGGCAGGAGAAAAAGTAAAAAAGCCATTACAGCTATCCACAACCACCGAGCGGTTTGCACCTCACATTGTCAACCATCTGCTTCCAGAAGTCATGACGATTCCGCTATCTCTGGGAACGTATGACGGTTACAACTAACCCGAATGACTTCCTACAAAGGTTTGATGGTGCCATCAAGACTCAACACTGGGATGACGCTGGGATGACGCTCTCTCTGGCATTGACTTGAATCGACACGAGTCTCTGGCACATAGGCTAAGGAGAAAGCTTCCTAAGCCATTTGCTGAGGCAGTAGCAATGGCTCGTTTGTACCTCAGGTCCAGAGAGGATAGAGAGCTAACCCGAATCCATAGACGCAATGATATCATAATCCTTTGCCTTTTCTAAGAACAAAACGTAATGACACCTTTAATTCATTACTGGCTTCTTACAAGTTTCATACATTACAAATCCAAGTTCAACATCCGTCATTCGTCAAAAGGAAACATTCATTTTTACTTAATAAAACAACATACTCATACAATACGGAAATAAAAAATGGAAAAGTCTATTTAAATCGAAATAGCTAGTCGAACAGATGGTCAATAATCAAACAAAAATGTTAGCAAGATTGTCATTGTTCAAACTTGCAACAAAATGGCTTAATATGCTTTAGGCATTACATAAGTTTCTCAAATAACAATGTAATTGCAATTTCAGTTTGTCGATACAAATATCGACCATAGTATACTGATAATAATAAAAATGTGCCATCAAAAGAGGCAAAATTGGGAGTCTGTAAAGACCAAAATGAGTGTAAGAATTACTTGACGGTAACGATCTTGATTATGGATGCAGTTCCAACACGATGTAGAGCGACAACAGCATCACCGTTCTTGCATAGTCCTTTTTCTTTAGCATGTTGCAAAGCAAATTCAATTGCTTCTTCAGTAGACTCATCATGAGAAGCTCTAGCAGATCCCGCAATCAAAACAGGAACCAAACCCCTAAAGATTAGACTGTGTCTAGCTGGGGATTCATCACTGCATGACCAATCAAAAGAATCCGTCTTAATTTCAGGAACCACCACAGACAGTATAGGAATCCCAGGCCTGTACTTGGCCACTAGTTTTGCAGTGCTCCCGCCTCTTGTAAGAACCAAGATGAGGCTCGCTTTGGATGAGATGGCAGTTCGAACAGCAGAAGAGGCTAAGCTTTCAAGTGGGCTCATGGGGACAGGTGTATTTGCAATTATCCTCTTGAAAACATCTTTATAATCTATTGTGTTCTCTGCTTCCATGCAAATCTTGGCCATGGTTTGAACTGCGAGTTCTGGGTAAGCACCAGCTGCAGTTTCTCCACTAAGCATGACACAATCTGTCCCATCAAGAACGGCATTAGCAACGTCTGTGGCTTCTGCACGGGTTGGCCTTGGAGACTTGATCATTGACTCCAACATTTGAGTGGCAGTTACAACCGGCTTCCCTTGTAGGTTGCACTTGTAAATCATCACTTTCTGAGCTAGAAAGATTTTCTCAATTGGAATTTCCATACCAAGGTCACCACGTGCCACCATGAATGCGTCAGAGTTGGCCAGGATCTCATCAAAGTTAGCAACCCCTTCTTGATTTTCAACCTACCAAGATTACAAGTTACAACCAAAATCAATCAACTATGCGTCTACGATAAACATATAATCTCAACGAAATCAGGTCTCTGTTTGAAGAAATTGGAAATTCTGCCTGACTGTTTTTCTTTTCTTTCCTTTTTTTACTTTTTCATGCATAAATCCTCCTAATTCAATTTGTTCCCAAAAATTATAATATTACTATTACTTTACTATTATTATTATTATTATTAGAAATAGCAAAAGCCTTTTCATTGTATTTGACATGGTAATTTTTATCTAAGAAAACACACCAGTTTTCTGGACAAACGTTCATCTACCCAAGTGTATTGTTAATGCACAAAAGCTTCTGAAACATTTTATTTGAAAACAAGAAAAACAAATAACTGATATAATATAGTTTTTGTAAACCATCTTTGACACAATAACTATATATTGAAGGCCAACTAAGAATTACTACAAGTTGACCCTAACCCTTTTAGACCCATAAAAAGTACCATATATGTTTTACATTAGACCAGTTTCGACCTGTCCTGCCCCATTTTAGGTCATTATGGTAACATGACCTATGAAATAAAGTGTTCATGTGAAAAAAGACATACCTTAGACATAAGAAGGATGTTTTTGGCATGTTCTCCGAGCAACTTGCGAACCTCAACCAAATCTGAACCTTTTCGTACAAAGGAAAGAGCAATCATATCAATTTTATTAGGAACACCCCATTGCATAATATCTTCTTTGTCTTTTTCTGTCAATGTGGGGAGATCCACAATCACTCCTGGAAGATTCACGTTCTTGCGTTCACCAAGAACTGCAGTGTTCTCACAACGACAAAGAACTAAGCCATTTTCAGTGTCACAAGACAAAACAGTGAATGAAATTGTGCCATCTGCACACAGGATCACACTCTGTGGTTTAACGTCATGAGCTAACTTTTTGTAGCTCATGCATATCATCTGGTCGTCACCTTTAATGGTGTAATCGGTTGAGATGGTGATCTCTTGACCTTGTTTCAGTTGGACCGGCTTGCCATCTTTCAGAAACCCTGTTCTAATCTCTGGACCCTGAATTTTAACAACAATAAACAACATTAATATTCCATCAATGTATGATGGATGTATCAACATTTTAGCATCGACTGAAAATCTATCAAGTTTAACTTCAAAAAATATTTACTTTATATGTATCACCATTGATACTGTGTATATTAGGAAAACAACTTTTGATTTGACAAATAATTTTTTCAATTGGTCAGATACCTAAAATATTTGTTAATGTCATCAAAATAATTTAGGCCACAGACACATCAAAAGTATATCCAAGAAGCTAGAAGCAATATTCATTGATGATATGTTCTGACTAGATGAATCACTAATCACTAATGAAAAATATTTAACTAATACTTGCTTATTTGTTAAGCATGAAACCAATGGACATACAAAAAATATTTTTACCATTGATATGCATAAATTGTCTCTGGCCAAATTCTTCTTATTAAATACTACCAGACCACATGTAACAATAAAGAATATATATCACAAACAAACAAATGGAACATTTATTTATTTATATTCACCAGTCAGTATTTGACAGATGTTATTCAATAAAGAAAAAAATTTGACAAAATCAACTAAAAAAACATATCAACCGGTCAAACAGGAAAAACTGATCGAGATACAACAAACAGGTCAAAATTATATAAATCCTAGTGGATCAAAGTCAATCATGTAACCACAAATAATCAACAAATAATCAACAAAAAATAAAAGTTAATGAAAGAAAAGTTTAGGAAAAAAAAAGAAGAACATACTTTGGTATCAAGCATGACGGCACAGAGTATACCGGTGTTATCCATTGCAGTACGGAGGTTATCTAGGGTTTCCTGATGATACTCAAAAGATCCATGAGAGAAATTGAATCTAGCAACATTCATACCAGCTTTCAACAATTTCTCAACCATTGGAACTGACCTTGACGCCGGTCCTAAAGTACATACGATCTTCGTTTTCGGTCGTTTCGTACCGATTAACTGAACACTTTGATCAATCTTCATCTGATCCATTTGATTTGAAGAACGATGATTAAAAAACTGGAATGGAATTAAAGATTGTGCGGCGTATGTTTGTGAGGATCAAATGAGAAGGAAGGAAGGAAGGAAGGAAGGGTTTAAGTTTAACTAACGGGAATAGAATAATTAACTTTTTTGGTTTACAGAATTTAGAATAGACTGGTTTATATTTTGTATAGGATATAATTACAATATGCTGTCTAACATATTAATTAATTAATTTATTGGTTTCTTTTTCTCCAAGTTGTCTTCTGTCTTTTCAATGTTCCAGAAGGCAGTTTTTTATTATGGAAAAAATAGGCTTCTGACCTCGGTTTCAAGTTTGACTATTTGTGCTTTGCTTTTGGTTTCTTTACAAGCTATTATCTATATATATACTATCGTATTATACATTATTATTTTTACCTTTAAAAAATCAGAAATACCTAATCTATCTCTACACCAAATCAACACTAAATAATATTATTAATTCACTCTCTAGTACCCTTACATCTCCATTGGCGTGTATAACTCTCATACCTAGCCGTCGTTTCTGCATCCAAAAGCTTCGTTCTAGCACTGTGCAAAAGGGTAGAACCGTACCGAACCGAACTGTACCGGCTCATACCGAGAATCAAAAAACTATGAATTGTAGAATCGAGAAATGTACCAAATGTTACCGGTTCGGTTTATGCAAAAGGGCATAATCGGACCGAACCGGACCATATGATCCGTACCGAAAATTGAAAAATTGCAAATTATAAAACCGAGAACCGTACCGATACACGTATACTCGGTTCGGTACCGGTACGGTTCTTTGGTTCTTTCGGTACGTACCGACTCATGCACAAGCCTACTTCGTTTTCATTCTGTCTTTCTACGGCTCACACAAACATATACATGAACCTTCAATTTCATCAATCTTCAATAACATCAATATCAGTCTTTGTTGTAATAAGCTAAGATGTCGGTGGTTGGCTTGCGGCAGTGGTGATCAGAAAATCGTGCTCGCAAGGTTTAATTTTCACTAATTAACTCTTGATACTTTAAATCGTGTTTCTGATTTTTGTTATTTTGTTGTTGATTTGGTTTTGACTTGCGATGAATTAGGGTTTTGGTCATAGAATGTAATATGAGATATTTGACTTAAATCTGTTGAATCGAATTATTTTTTTCAAGTGGGATTTGAGACCAAATGCTAGAATGGAAGTGAAGCTTAATCTGTAGTATATCTTGAATGGAAACCCTATTCCTACCCTTTTTTTTTCTTGTCTCCTACACCCCCATGTCATCTATTTTGTCATTTAGTAATTTTGTCATTTTGCGTTCTTTTGGTTTTGCCTCTTTTTTTTAAGTATTGTTTTTAATAGATATAAAATATAAATATTTTATTAAAAAAATTAAGAACTCGATATTTAATAAACATTATTGTAGAATCAATCAAATTATTACAATTAGCGATCACATACATTAAAATTAAATTCTCGCCGAATACAAAGTTTTCCATCCAGTTGCACAATCTCGCTTGTATCTAGACCAACTTTGATAAATTATAGGTAACGGGTAATTTCCTTGCAGATCTACTTTAATATAGTGGTTACCGTTTACGTGTGCAATTACCCACGTGACATTTTGTAGATTCTTGGGTGGACTAGACCAAAGCGGTAGCCACGTCGAACTTCCTCTAAGGGAAAGAAAATGAACAATTACATTATAGCATGACGCAATCATGGCACCTGTGTCGGGCATATGCATCCAATAGTGATCAGGTGCAAAACCTGACTCAAAGTGATTGATGGAGTAGTGAATATTATTAAGCACTTGAGATCCAAACAAACTGGCATAATCCTCCTCATGCATAATAATTTCATTTAACAAATCAGTACGAATCCGTGGCCATGCATTTTCGTCAAGACCAAGCCAAGCAGCTACTACTCGGAATCCACAGTTTCCATCACCCAGAACATTATGTATGTGTTTGACGTAAGGTTGAAAGATATCCGGAATTGCTTTAATAAGTGGATCTAGATACCTTGGTGGTTCCGGATCCATATAGAAATTATATCGTTTTGGTTGTCGATCCGTATACGAACTATGTCTTGCTGGTTCATGATCCACATACGAATTATACCTTGGTGGATTCGGATCTACGTACGAACTATACCTTGGTGGATCCGGATCCACGTACGAACTATACCTTGGTGGATTCGGATCCACGTACGAACTATGCCTTGAACAATACATGTAGGAAAGCACGCCATATCTCCATTTCAAATGTATCACCCTTAACATCCAAAAATCATTAGTTTTTGAATAAAGTCCTGCCAATTCAAATGGGCAGTTAGTTTTTTTCGAACTAATTTTTTTGTAGACGTTTCCGTTTGTGTACTTTTGTATACACCACCATGATCACACATAAGTACAACTTTATACACATAACCACTTGGCTTTGTTTTTGATCTTTTAGTAACTATAACATAACCATCTCGATGTGCAATGCTTTGAACCTACTTTATTAAATCTTCACGAGATTAAAAAACCTATAATTCAAATTTGAAAACAACAACATTAATGAGTAGAATTTTAAAACATCTAATATATGAACTATATAAATAAGATTAACTCTTATACCTGATCAGTAGAAAAAGCAGATGCGTCATTCCCATTAGAACTCGATATTTAGTTGATTCAAGCAGAAAACATTTGTATGATCTAGTGAAAGAAAGAGTATGGATGTGTGTTTTATGAAAACATTAATTTTTAACGTGTTTATATAAGAAAATTTTCGAGATTCTATTTTCAAATAATACCCCTGATTTAGTCACGTCACATTATTAATACTTTTGCTTTAGTCACGTCACATTATTAATACTTTTGCTTTAGTCACATCGCATTATTTATACTTTTGCTTTAGTCGCGTCGTATTATTTTATAAAGACACATTTATAAAAATTAACTGTCTAAACAAAATTTTTAAAAATTTACTTTTTTTTTTTTATAAAATATACCTTTTTAAAACTTGTAATTTTATGAAAACAAAGTTTTTAAAAAAAAAATCTTTTTTTCATTAAAACGTAGTTAAAAAATTAACAAGTTTATTTTATAAAAATATATTCTCTCTTTATTTTTATAAAATTAAAAGATAAAGGTGGGTGGGGGTGGGAGGTAGAAAGTGAAAACTGATTAGATATGTTGGAGGGGGTGGGAGTTAGAAAGTAAAAAGTAGAGACAAAAAGTGACCGATTTGATTGAGGGTAGGGGGTAAGAGTTAGAAGGGGGGGGGGTAGGGTTAGTAGGACCCATCTTGAATGAAATGCTACATCTGCAAAGTAGTTTTATGTTCTTTCACTAATAATGGTGCAAGTGAAGATTTTAGCCACTTAATTGATGTGATTGTTTGTCTTACTTATTGATTTGTATCTACTATTGATAATGAACAAGGATGAATATGTGATTTGACTGTTTTAGATGGCTTGCCATTACAATATACTTTAGTGTCATGGTTTCATGATGTTGAGCGTATTACATTAACGTATGCACATGGTTGTAATACCAAATTGTAACAAGTTATAGAAGTATCTACCTCCGAGACTGGCAAGCATGGTCATGCTAAGTGTCACTTCGTTGTAATTGACATTTTCAATGGGAAAAAGCTTGAAGATATTGTGTCATTGTCCCATAACTGTGATGTAATTATGTCCCTTTGTCTGTTGTATAACTTAGTAATTTTGTATTCAGCAAATGGTGAAACTTGAAGCAAGTTTTGGGAATTTGGATGAATATTTATTAATGTTAGTTATATATGGATTTGATTTACAGCTACCAAGACCCTTAACAGGCTTTAAATATCTTCATTAGTATTTGAATTTTGCTATTTGAAGTATAATTTTATTTTTAAGCTGCCTTTTATGTACTTTTTTCCATGTCACCATTTGAATACGATATTTCTATTTTATCTATACATTTTGACGTTCTATGTGTTTTTGAGTTTCTTTTACTTTGTTTTAAAGTGTTGTTCACCATATGTTTTTTTGTTTCATAAGTATATTTCGCATCAAATATACATCAGTTATTCAAAACATTTTTAATCACTTTCAAATTCCTTGCCGCTGCAATGCACAGGTTACCAGCTAGTTAATCATTAATGGAGGATACAATCATACAATACGTAAACAGAAGTAACATTGTATAGATATACAAGAGCTTTTTTCTATTTTTATTTATAACAATACATTCATTATATGTTGTTAAGAGCATCTAATTCAAATGTTGTTGAGCTAAGATAAAACATGTATAAACAAGTAGGGGCAGATGCAATGTAATAGGTAGGGGTGGTGAGAACCCACTAAATTAAGTCCAACTAATGTTAAATTTTCAGCTTTTCTTAAAGGGCCCCAATCCAATAATTATTGGACCCCCAAAAATTGAATCAATCAAATAAAAGTGAATTTGAACCCATTTGACTAAAATCAAACAATTCCCTTGAGACATCATTCATCAATTGACAATTGCTCCTAGCTTTTGATATACAAGTATACAACCTAAATGGCAGGTAACTTCAATTGTTAATTTGGTGTTCTGTTTGTAACCAGGTAAACCCTAATTTGCGTAGTGTCTAAATTCAGTTTTCGGTTTTAAAATTTTTGAATTCGGTTAAATCGAAAATCGAATTCAAAACCGAATTCAATCTATAATATACTAAAATTTGATATATGTAGTATGTATGTGATATTTAAATCTCCTAAAAAAGTCTATTCACATTTCAACCTTAAATTAACTTCACATATTCTACTTTCCACAGTGAAACCCTAACACGTAAAAAATTAGTTGGACTTAATTTCTATTGTTATTTTGATTTTTTTCAGTTTTAACCGAAACCGAACCGAATTCAAATTCGGTTTTCCGTTTGGTTTCAATTCGGTTTACAAATATGAATTCAGTTTTTGGTTCCGTTTCGGTTCAATTTACAAATTTGAATTCGGTTTTCGATTTGGCTCTCAAAAATTTTAAAATCGAAGAAACCGTAAATCGAACCGATAAATACCCTTAGTTTTGTGTTTTTTAACATGCATTATTTGATGTTTTAGCATGCTTTAGTGCTCTTTTAGCCTGTTTAAGTGTTGTTTTATACATAATAATTTGTTAGTTTGTGTGAACTCTAATATAATAAGATGTAACTTTGTCCATAATTTTGTCTAGTAACTTGTAATTTTGTGTACAATATTATAACTTTTTACCATCACAATTGAAAAGTGTATCTTATAAAAAGTTATTTGATCATAGATTGGTCGATAGCACCTACCGATAACACATAACTTTGATGTTGTCAAGGACATCTTTTAAACTCATTTTTTTCTTTGTTCCTATTACGAGTTGTTAATAACAATATTTAGAGAAATCTATGTAGCTAACAACACATAACATATATTTGCCAAGAGTGAAAAAGAATGTCATTTCATCTACTCCTACATGCGTAGAAAATCAAGGATAGAAAGTGAAAATTTATCGAAGTTTTTAAATTAAAAGCACTATCATATGTACTTCTAGTAGCATACATGATTATCCTAATATTTACTTTGCAATTATATTGTTGAAGGGATGGGATATTGGCATAATAACTTCTTTAGGTTACACTTTCTATCCATAAGTTTTTCATATATAGTAGGGGCATTATTCGATTAAATTATTTGGATTTGAAGTTATTTGAGTTTTCAATTTTATTATCTAACTTTTAGGTGATGGACATTAGGCAGTCTAACATGAACCGATTGGAGCTACCGGTATAAGATGACTTATACCATGGACCGAAGATAGGGTACATCATTTCGTAAAGTATAACAATCCTCCTAAACCTTTGATTAAAGTAAGCAGGATTCAGTACAGGCACAACCAATTAGAAAGGGGTTTCTTTCCCGTATCAAATCTATAACAAAGAAGTCTTCATTTGTTCTACTATTTTAATAAGATTTTTATTATTATACTAGTATTTTTTCTAGTATATTTATTTATTTATTTATTCCTAGTTTACTCTATTTTCTTTTGATTCGTATCTAATAAATAAATTAATTAACATTTTTAAATATTTCGGGTCATTACATTACTCTTTTGTGTATAATGATGACAGTATATTGCTCTCTTAAGTATGACTATCATTCTTCAATTATAAAAGGTTTCTCATGGGGTCTCATCGACCAAGTCAAGAGGCAATATGACCAAAAACTCATGGTTCCTTCGGTTCAGTTATCATCGAGAATTATAGACAACTTTAGCCCATAAAATTAGTGTTGTTTATATTCGATAACAATGTATCCTAACATCATAAAGTAAAGAAGCACAACAAGTAATGAGAAGATAATTTAATATCCAAATAATCATGCAGACAAAAAGTCAACATTTGAGGAGCATCCCCTTTTCCAACTGAAATGCATAAGAATTCCCTCCAAAACATCTGCATGTACCCCTAACATTTTTCTATAATGTAGACCTTTCCCACAAATAGGAAAGTTTGTATTACAATGCATCAAGTACAAGTAACTATAGAATCCTTGCTCTAGATTTACCACTTGTAGCTCTCAAAAAACGAATTACCTTCTTCTAATAAGCCTCACTCCACAATTTATGGAAGTGTTGTATTGATCCTATTTAGCAAGTTCAACCCAAAGATGGAAAAGGGGCAAATAGGTAACATTTGATTCATACACCGTTAACCTGCAAAAAGATTATGTTTCATCAACACCCTTATATCATTCAAGATATAAAGGCAGGTTATATCAAATTATTCGTTTCGACCATCTATCTCTTTCCAGCTCCCAAGTACTGGAGAAGGGACCCAAATATCTAAAGGTGGCAAAATTGGCCAGCCTTGGTAACAAGTCAAAATGGGTTCTTATCAACATGGGTTGGATCAGGTTGTGTTGACCTGCCATTTTCCATTTGTCAACACTTGTTTGTCAATGTTTATAAAGAATTCTTGTATTAAAAATAGTTATTAAAACTATACTATTCAGCTGCCAATATAAACTTTTTGAATAAAGTGATTTAGATGTAAAAATCATAATACATCTTGGGCAAGTTTCGACCCATTTATTTTGAAGTTAAGGTTTAATATTCAGTCCATTCAACCCGTTTAAGATCAAATAAACCAGCTTGACCAATTATTAAGTATTTAGGTTGAAATTGTCACATCCACTAGAATACGAAGGAAGGTGGGAAACGAGATAAATGAATGAAGATTATATATACACTTGTTCGTATTTGCTTCTGATTTCACATTGACAAGGCTAGTAAAGATGGTTGTTCACTTACTCTGAAGCAAGAGGTGTCACAAATAGTAGAGAATATTCAAAGCTCGTCATGGCCAGGCGGTTGTTCCTTGTTCGCTGCTTCTAGTTTATCTTGTAGTTCCTGAAATAGTCCATAGGCCACCCAATACCGTAAGAAGATTTTATGTGGGGAACAATCAGTCAAATTAGTAAGAGATATGCACCTCGAGTCTTCTTTCTTGACAAAGGGCTGGAGTAGTTAACAAAGCTGAATATCTGAAATAAAATTAACTATTTTCAGAAGGTCGACGTTGTTGAGGGCATTGGAGAAAGACTCGTGCCTGAGCGTATGTATGCATGTATTTATATATATATACGTATATATATATATAGAGAGAGAGAAAATCTTACTCGCAACGGCTTGGTTCATCTATATCGGCAACTTCAACTTTTGATCCACATCTTAATCTGACCTGTTGTATGTTTTGGAAACAAATCCCACGTAAAAAGTTGTTCTGAAACATCATCCTTATATGACTTCGTCTGTCCAAGATGAAATCCATTTTCTATTTACTGGTCAGGTGATTCGTTTAATTCTTATTTTAGTTCTTATATAATGTTGATTTCTTATTAGTCCACTTCTAAACAGTATAGCTAACAGAACTAAATAGGTAATATACCTAACTTATACCGGATAACTTAATAAATACACGATTGATGACCCTGAATATGATTCAGGGTTAAAGCTTCAATAAATTTGCAAAATCAAAGGTAATATGACAAAATGGATTTAATACCGTTAAGCTTCTATGAGGCCCATTCCAGCATTTGTCTCCATTTGTAAAGAGCATGACTCTGTACGACTCATCAAATTTGTCCCATTGCCTATGAAAGCAATAACAAAAAAATGTTCAAGAACTTAAAAAAACTAATAATCAAACAAATTAGTTGCAGTAGATCTACTCCTAATGTAAAGGTAGAACAATCAACTGCTAACTTTTGCTTCCTTAGTGAAGAAAGTTGATAAAATACATATTTGGGTTCACATGAAATACGAGTGGAAAATACCTACCCCAATCTAGTTGTACTATGTCCCTCCACTTGGGTCGCTTCCTTAAAAGGACAGACTTTGTAAACATACCTGAAGTGGTGAAAAGCAAAAGATAAAAAAATCCGAACTTAGGATAAGATGATCAAAGAAAATGCAAAAAGATGATCAGTGACCAAGAATTATATGAAGAAAAACTAGAGGTGGCAATTTTCAACCATGTATTTATAAAATGGGTCGATTAGAGTTACGTTTCATCTCTGACGGGTAAAACTGGTAAATAATTAGTTTAAAATATATTCTTCGAACGGATAAAAGAGGCCAAAAGTCATCCGGATTGTACTTTTAATGCATCAACATCCGAGATCAGTTTATTGAGAATCTAAATTCTTATTGAAATGAAGTAATTTCAATAATCAACTCTTTACACGCTAATTATTTTTAGATGAAGATAAAAAAATGGACATAAAGTGTTTCGGGTCAATCCAGTCCAGGCCTACCTGTACCAAGAATCACCCGTTTTAAGCTGTTACCCAACCTGTCTGACCCACCCATTTTGCCACCTCTAGCTAAGATAAAACCGCGACCAAATGCAAGATAGAAGGGGGATTGAAATTTATAACTTGTTCTCTTTTATCTCAAAACATTGACCATATAACGAAAAGAACTCCTTCTCTTGTCCTGTAATATCAAACATCAAACATCCATCATTGAAGAAACCAAATAAGACAAGGCAATTTACTTCTCAGTGTAGTTCTAGGAAATAAGATAAACTTGCCGAAGTCGTTTGCTAGCTTCTTTGTTAAACTCGATATCCTTGACTGTATTTTAGATAACTTCCCACTGGCATCATCATATTCTTTTCGTACATCTTCAGCCTCTACAATACATACAAATAAACAACAATCCATGCAAATTCAGGCATGTCAGTAAGTTCAAACGAACAAAAAAGGTTGATTTCTACCAGATGTATCCACTGGAGTCTGAAACGGGTTGACAGCCTGTAGAAACTTCCGCACAGTTTCTTGAATCTTCCCCAACCATGATGGATTGCTTGAGCTTTCCATATCTAAAGCATATAAATTTTGGAATCCCCGTGAACAACTAATATACTATGCAGCTTATTGACAGATGAGAGTAAATTATAGAGAGCGAAAGCAGGGTGGGTCAGGTAACACACCAAAACATGTTTGGGTTGAAACAGGTCATTTTCAGTATGGTAACAGACTCAGTCGGCTTGAGCCCCAAACACTTTTTGTAACCTTTTTTTAGTTTTTCATTAATAATCAATGCAATCAGTATGATTGACAGTATTAGTGCAATAACAATCAACTCTTTGGATAAAAACTAGTAAGGGGGTTGTAACGTGGTATGCAATAGAAATAGACCCCATGCGACTTTGAAGTTTGAACCCATTGACCCATTTCCCTTTACTTAATTCTTTTAATTGACCCATTTGAGACAAAACAGAACCAAAATCGACCAATTCATAAATAAATTGGTCGATTGCCACATTAAACTAATACATAGGGAGATCACGAAGCACAGTTGTGCACCTGACATATCAATTTCATCATCTGACACGTATTTGTGTGAATCACTGGAATCATCATCAGTTCCATCTCTAGCACCACTTATGTGGTCTTCAGTGTCTTCATCCTCATACTTTTGATGGTCTTCCTCAGTTTCAGTATCATACTCACTGTATTCCTCATCATGTGCATTATCAGATGTCTCGTCATACTCATCATCATCATGATCCCTAGCAGCATGTGCATCTTCATCTGGCTGCTCACTTTTTTTCCCTGTCCAACGCGAACCAATAGCACGACCTAACTCTTCCCTTGATAATGACTTGGTACCTTCAGATGCATCTTCTTCCTGTAAAGACAACAGTAAATTTAGAATTTCCCAGCATACAAACAAATAGTGATCATTAATATTAAAGCAGAAAATGGTGCGAGGTATGCTGGTTATTATTGAACCAATAAGAAAGCTTCAATAGGATATTCCCCCCTCCAACAGAAAAAAATGAATCTTTTGATACTTTCTGAGCTTTCTAAGCGCATCCTTGTGATTTCTAAACATTAGCTAGATACTAACTATATTCATACACTTTTGTCTTGATTTCTTTTGTCTTAATTATCAGCATCACATACGAGTGTCATCAAAGGCGTCTGTTTATCAACTATCACACATGATGTTGATAAAGTAAACACACAAAAGAACAAGTACTTTAATTATCAGAAAAAATTCAATCGTATTATTATAATGAAAACAAGTACCAGCTTTTATAGATAAGCCTTACAGGAAAAGTTCAATAGCAGCTACTCCACTAAGTCTAATAAGTAGGAAACTAACCCCTATTCATATAGCACGTTCCTAAAGAACAGGGCTTTATTTAAAAATACTAAAACAAACTTAAAGCATAAATCAAATGGACTGTTGGGTACTCAGTAACACCCATTAGACTTTTTCAATATTCAAACATACCCTCCCTTAAACTAAATACATAAAGCTTTTAGTTTATATTTGAAATTTAAGAAACTGATCCAACTTGAGAAGCTTTGTCATCATATCTGCAGCCTGTTCTTAAGAGCTACAGTCACTCAGTTCTACAACTCCATCCTTTACTAAATCCCTCTGAAAGTGAAACCTTATGTCAATATGTTTGCTTCGACCACGAAAAAAAGCATTTTTGGAAAGCTTTATTGTAGAGATGTTGTCACACTTGATCACAGTGCTACCTTCTTCTTTGTGACTAAGCTCCTCTAGTATTCTTATTAACCGGATACAGTGACTAGCTAATGATGCAGCAGCTACGTATTCAGCCTCGGTAGTAGAGAGTGTCACTATAGGTTGTTTTTTTGAAGACCATGAGACTGCTGCAGAACCAAGCAAGAAAACAAACCCAAAAGTACTCTTTCAGTCATCCATATCACCTGCATAATCACTGTCAGTGTATACATATTGCTTCCCCTCTTGTAAAAAATGCCCAGCTCAGTTGTTCCTTTTAGATACCTAAGCATTCTTTTCCCTGTAAGCCAATGAGATTCAGTTAGATTGGACATGTACCTGCTAATGAGACTTACTCCATACATTAAATCGGGTCTTGTTGCAGTCAAGTACATCAAGCTTCCAACCATCTTCTTGAACAATGTTGCATCTACTTTGGTTTCTTCTTTATCCTTCCATGGCTTTGTGCCTAGAACTATAAGATTCAAAACTGGATTACTATTCTTCATTTCAAACCTTGCTAACACTTCATATGCATATCTTCACTCTTGTTGTACCATGCTCTAGGGGCCTGTTTAAGGCCATATAATGCCTTCATTAATTTATAAACTTTGTTTTCTTCACCTTTCTTCTCATACCCCAATGGTTGTTGCATAAAAACTTCTTCTTCGAGCTCTCCATGAGGAACGCGCTTTTTACATAAAGCTGAAAAATACTTCAACCATGTTGGGCAGCAAGTGCAAGTATCAATTTGGATAGTGTCGAGTCTAGCAACGGGAGCAAACACTTCAGTGTAACCCACTCCATATTGTTGCAAATATCCCTTAGCCACTAGTCGTACTTTGTGCTTCTCTATCTCTCCGTTCTCGTTAACTTTAGTTTTAAAAACCCACTTAACTCTAATAGGCTTCACTCCATCGGGTAAAGTTACTAATTCCCATGTCTTGTTCTTTTCTATTGAGTCAATTTCTGCCTTCGTTGCATCTCTCAACTTCTTTTTCTTGACAGCGTCTTCGAATGTAAGTGGGTCACCTTCGGTGAACATCATCACGGCATTTAAACCTTCTTCATAACATAAACTTTCACCTGTTACATAATCTCCCTTCCAAACAGGTGCTCTTCTTTCCCTCCTTTCACTCTGACCTGCTGATCTGTCCAAAGACAAACCCGTTTCAACTGATTCTACATTCGGTGGTGAATTTGTTTCACCTTGGTTTGGTGTAGCTTTGTTATGGTTGTCATCTTCCTTGTTATTCTTCTCTTCATCCATTCAAGAACATCGAGCTTGCACTCTTCTTTGTCACTATCCCAATCCCAACTTTCATTTTCAAAAACTACATCCTTGCTAACGATGATTTTTTTGGAGACTGGATCATATAACATGTAAGCCTTTGATTCATCACTTACTCCCAATAAAACACATTTTTTACTCTTGTCATCCAACTTGTTTCACTTCTGATCTGGAACATGTGCATGACCAACACACTCGAAGACTCAAAAATGTTCAATTGAAGGTTTCAAGCCGCTTCATGCCTCTTTTGGAGTTTTGTTTTGCACAGCCATAATAGGACATCTGTTGAGAACATGTGGACTCCATCTTACAGCTTCTGACCCGAATACTTTGAGGACCCTTTTTTCAGCCTACATAGAACGACCATATCAATTATCGTTCTATTTTTTCTCCCCACAACGCCATTCTTTTGAGGCGTATAAGCTACGGTTAATTGTCTTGTATGTCTTGCACTTTACAAAACTTAGTAAACTCGTTCGAGTTAAATTAGCTTCCCCTATCCGTTCCTAAACAAATAATCCTTGCACCCGTTTCTTTCACAACACCAGCTTGAGAGATTTTAAACAAAAATACAAAATACACCCAAGTTTTACGAGTAAAGTCATCGATAAATCTTAATATGTACCTCTTGTTACTATTTGATGTCGGTGTAATGGGCCCACACATCTTAGTGCACGAGTTGCAGCCTTGCTGATGCTCTCCATAAACTCTTGTTCGGAATATGATCTCTGTGTGGTTTTCCACTCAAGCAGTACGTACACATCTTCTTTGGAGCTTTGAGTGTAGACAACTCGGTTACCATCTTCATATACGAAAGTGTCCTTAACCCTTTATAACTTAGGTGACCAAATCGACAATGCCAAAGATGAGATTCATCTTCGAAACAATTTGAAAACATGAAGAATTCTTTGTTGCGATGACAGACATCAAAGAAAACATCATGTCAGTCTCCATGATTAATCCATTCTCGGGATGATATATTTTGCACTTTCCTTGTTTAATTTGAATAGCTAAACCTTTTTCTTGCAGCTATCCTATGCTTAATAAATTGTTCTTAAGCTCGGGAATGTGGAAAACATCTTAGGTAAATTACGTGAGTATGCCCATTCATTTAAAGAAGAACGTTGCCTTTTCCCACAACAGACATCTGGGTGCTATTACCAAGCTTTACACTTTGCTTGAAGCATTCATCCAACTCTAAGAACAATTCCTTGTTCCCGGTCATGTGGTTACTACAACTGGAATCGAGAAACCACACCTCCTTCTGCTTGACGAGTTCAACATAGGCATTAGTAGCAGCTACTCTGCTACTCTTCTTCTGCTTCAGCATAGTTAGCATTTCTTTCCCAATCTTGACTCTCATATTAAAAGTGTCCCAACTTGTGACAATTGTAGCACTCAATAACAACTTTATTGAATGATTGTCTCCCTTATCCTCTGCCACGACCACCTCTAAATGCACCCTTGCCTCGTCATGTTCATGTTCTTTCTTCGCAGGATACCTTCAAAAACTTGCCTTTCTTCTCTATAACTTCTCATTCTTTGCCCGTAAACAAGAAGACTACTCAGCAATTCATCAATAGACATCGTGTCTAAGTTGTTGAATTCTTCAATCGAGCATACTACATAGTTAAAGACCATTGATCTCAAAATCTTTTTGGTCATAGTAATGACTGTTTCCCTTATATCTTTGCCATGAGCCTTCATTTAGTTGGCTATGGCTTGAGTACGAGAGAAATAGGAATTCACTATATCTCTCCTTCTTTCATGTGAAGAACTTCAAAGTCTGTTTGCAAAGCTTGCAGTTATGCCCTTTCGACCCGAGTAGAACCCTGGAACTTTTGTTTCATTGAATCCCATATTTGTTTGGAAGTTTCTATCTTGAGAATTGTAAAATTTCTTCACGTTTGTAAATTTCTTCACCTTTAAATCCTTCCGCTTCTTCTCTTCATCTGACTTGCGTTCTGCCTTTGTAGGTTGTGTTGCCACAACCAGAATCCCGACTTCAACAAGATCCTCAAACTCCTTTGAACGAAGAAAATTCTCCATCAACATTGCCCAATGGTTGTAATGACCATCAAACTTTGGAATAGCAGACTACACGAAATTACAATTGCTACTCTGCCATTTTCCTTGACTGCTAATTTGTTTATCTACACTCAATTTCTTTCACACTCACACTCTATAACAGGCCCGTGTGGTTGTGATACCAATTGTTGATAAAGTAAACACACAAAAGAATAAGTACTTTTCTAAGAAAAAACTCATAATGAAAACAAGTACCGGCTTTTATAGATAAGACTTACAGGAAAAGTTCAATGGTAGCTACTCAACTAAGTCCAAGAAGTAGGAAACTAACCCCTATTTATATCTCACGTTCCTAAAAAACAAGGCTTTATTCAAAAATACTAAAACAAACTTAAAGCATAAATCAAATGGACCGTTGGGTACTTGGTAACACCCATTAGACTTTTTCAATATTTCAACACATGATACCTCTTCCCTAAAAGATCAAACAAAACATGATCTTTTAAGACGTTTACTGGAAAAATTAATTTTAAATTACAAGAATAATATGAAGATGGTGACTTTTGGTGATTTAAATATCAAAATAATAAGCAAAACTTTGACATAAAAAGAATCATATAACAAGTGAAATGAATCAAAGGCTAAAACATGTTGATGGTTTCAAAACTAAAGAACTCAACAATTGTTTCAAATAACCAACAAGGTACCTCACTTCCGGGCACATGAGAAGGATCATTTTCATGAGCAACTTTAGATGGTTCCTCATTCTTTTCAGCATGCTATAAAAGGAGAGGGAAGATCAATAGAACTGAATAGTACACATAGATTTTTTATTACTGAGTCATCACATGAATTTAGCAAGTACCTCCTCTTCTATATTGTTAACGGAAGCATCCTTGTCATCATCATCATTATCGCCATTGTGTGCCAATTCAACCCCAAGGTCAGTAGAGGCCTGGTTTGTATCCTAATAAAAGAGCCTTAGTGAGACAAACTGGGAGAAATTGGATAGCAATTAACAAAAAAGCATCAAAAGATACAAAATCATACAAGATAAAACTGATGCAGGAAATTAAAAATAATTGAAGCTAAAACTGAAGAAAATGTGTTTTGGTGTAAAGTAATTTGAAAATTCTATGGTGTAAATGGTGGGTTTGATGAGAATATCAGTGGCTCGAATGGGATTTGAAAATGCATGTACAGAACCATCTAACCTGACCCAGAGAAGAGTGATCATGAATCCTTGCTTCATCGTCAGAGTTGCTTTCTTGCTCAGCATTAACTTTTTCTTCACCTTTATGTTCTTTTAGTTTTGCTTCTTCAACTTCCTTTTTCTCCTTCTCCTCTTTTGCTTTTTGAACACGTTCTTTCTCCTCTGCCTTCTCTATTTGTTCCTTGCGATCTAAGGAGGAGGCGAAAAATCCATGTTAATACTATAACCCATATGTTACCTTTGGACATAAAAGTAAGGAATGTGAAGACATGCAACAAAAAGGCGCTATGGACATCGTCAAAGAAGCCCTTAAGTGGAAGTGTTGTGCCCCAAATTAATTGTCCACAAAGACAAAAACAGGAGATTGTGCACTTAATGCAGTTTTTAGTTAGCCGAATGCTAGTTTTAACCTTTTGAAAAAATACATATACACTTTTTTAATTGGCTGATCATATAGGGACAAACTAAACTAGAAATCTTGGAAGGGTGGGTGAAGTTGATTAAAGATAAATAGATAACTTTGAGGAAAGAAGTACCCTTAAGCTGCTGGACAAGCCCCTTAAGAATGATTTCCTCATTCTTTAACCGAGATAACTCCGCCTCATCTTTCGCTGATGAAATTTTTGCGTGTTCAACTTCATGCTTTCTTATAGTGACACCCTCCTTAAAGGTTGCGATCTTTTTCCTTAATCTATCTCGTGCTACCTTTCCAGCTTCCCAGCAGGTATTTTTGCACTTGATTTTACCATTATTTTCATCACTTCCATCACAGCAATCTACTCAGTAGAAACAGGTTAGTAGTTCATGACAAATACTATGCAAAACAAGTTCTTGGCAGTAATACTGCAAAAGTGGACCATTGACTATAAGTCTTATTATTTATGTCTGTGTGTGAAGCGTTTGAGTCAATTATATACTTAACGGTATAGTTCCTAGTATCCCTCTCCCAATAATACATTTATGCTCCTAAATCACTGAATTCATACTGTCTATCCCGCATATCACTAGATCGGTATCTAATTGTATTCAAATCAGTTCATGAAGCATTATGTAGGTATAGAAATAGGAATTCTATCCATGTTGTTTTGTGGACTTACGTGTACATTTTGTAGATCATCAACTAGTTAACAAAGGGTACATACCCTCTGGCAGCCCCCACCAACATAAACTAATTGATAGTCAAACAAACAGATATATCTTTCTCTAATAGGATACTTTTTCGTACGCGACTTTCAATCTATAACCATCTTCATGTTCCATACACTAATAATGACAAGATAAGTACTTGTGAAGTAAATCTGAAAGTTGATATATTGATAGCAAGAAGTTATATACATACAACAATCATTAAACAGAAGAAGAGAGGTGAGTGGGTTACCGCAAATGCCATCATTAACCCTGGATGAAAATAAAGATAATGGACTATGTCCTGCATTTATGCAATAGAATTTCCCAGTAGGACATGCTGACGTTCCTGCAAAATTACTTCATCTATCAATTGAAATTAGAGAGGCATTTTTGTTCTCAGGTGAATCAAAAAAAAAAGTAAACAAACAAGGCATAATAATGGAGTAATAATAATAACAACGAAATCTCATTAACATTTTGCAAGTAGAGTAAACGTTACCTGGCTCATCAGTGCCATCAGAGCAATCACAAAAATCATCATTAAGTTGACTCTTTGTGAATGTATTCGATCCATCTTTGCATTTAATCGATCCTACTGATGAATATAATAAATCTTTGTAGTATTCCTCATCTGATCGACCAAAGAAAAAACTTAAAAAATTTGATATATAAAAACGAAAGCAAGACCATCAGAGTAGAGAAATTTAACCTTGTGGAGGAACGCCGAGAATGTATTCTGATTGAACAACGGCCGATCTGACAAGTAAAATCGAATAAAACACAAATAGTATCTTCATCTCCTGATGATTAAAACAGGTTACGGAATTGAACTTGAAATAAACGCGACTGAATTCAGATGATTGATATATTGGTGCATTTGATTTGAATCCCTAATTTGTAGATACAGGGTGCTATTGCACCAACTGAGTGAGAATCCACAAATTAAGTAGACGGGTTTTAACTTCGACGCCGTACTGAGCTGAAGACTTTCGACACTAATAAAACAATTTTGAGTAAACTGCACAAATGGTCCCTGTCAATTCACTTAAATTCCATGTTTGCTCCTTTAAGATCAAACTTTTCAGATATGATCCTTTATTTTGATATTTGCTTCGTAAAAAGTCCTCTGGTGTTGTAAATCTTTTATATAATTAACTTTTTTTTATCATAAGATCACTCTCTATCGTGACGTTTTTAAAACTGAGGACTGACCTTCACGTCAGCGCCACATCAGCACGAGAACTGAGGACTGACCCAGAACTGACACTGTCTATCCTGACGGTCCAGAACTGAGGGTTGACATTCACGTCAGGGCCATGTCATTTCTTAAATATTAATACATATATATTTATATTAATAATAAAAGTTACAATAGTTAAAAAACTAATTTATATTAATAATAAAAATTACAATAATTGAAAAACTATGTTACATTAATAATAAAAATTACGATAATTAAAATCCTACGTTACACTAATAATAATTAAAAAACGATACAATTATTCATCGTATGTGTCTTCGTGGTTGGTTGGGTAGACGATACACAATCGCGTTTAACTTCTTCTCGAAGATTCTAGAGAAATACTTGTTCCTCGGGTGGCAAGTTTGGATTGATCGGGTTGTTGAGAACCTTAAACGCCATAAACATTACTTTCTTTCTAGACGTTTCAGCTAATGTTTCCATTGTTTTTTGTTGAGCTAGTGCGGTTCTCAAAAGTTGGGCGCAGACCTCCTCGGCCGAACAACTTGAGGAAGTAGCATCCGACGAACCCAAACTTTTTTGGCATTTTTGACTTCGTGCCCAATCGGGTGGACGACGAATCGCGTCATCGGTGAATAAATGGTCAAACTTCGAGTTAGGTGTATTCGCTTGGATCCGATCGTTGTCTTCTTCGTCAAGATTGACCGGCTCGTAGTCTTCATCTTGCATGAGTCGTTTGTTGTTAATAACGCCCTCCGAAAAAAAGAACTTAGGGATCTCTTTTAAAACACCACATGCCGACTCGTAAATGAAGTTCCTTTTTGTTCGATCATTGAATCCTTCATGGGCCGCCAACATAATGTCGACGTCGGTCATACCACTTTGCCACTCATTTTTATATTTTTGGTAGATACTTTGAAAAATCTTGATGTCCCGTTGAAGTTTTGACCATTTTCCAGTTATTTGGTCAATATTACGTTTTGTATCAACACAACAGTTGTAATTTTCTTGTATCATTCTCCAAAACGAGTCACCCGTTTGTGAATTCCCGATCGCTCAATTTTGAGAAGCGTTGATCCATCGTTCTGCCAAAATCTTGTTTTCTTCGGTGGACCAAGACACTTTTTGACCTTTTCTTCGTTCATTGGTTGGTTCGGTCACTTTTTCCTTTCTTTTTCTTTTTGGCCGATTCGGCTTCGGTTTCGGCTACAAATTCGGCTTCCTCCTCGGGTGGTGTGTGGACGTTTTCAAATTGATTTGTGATAGTGGTGTTTTGTGGGTATACGAGTGATGAGTGATGTTGTTGTTGTGAGTATTGTAGTTGTTATGCTTGATGATAATGATTTTTATAAAGTTGGGATCGAGGGTCGTCGGTTGGTAATGAAAACGGATTAGAGAGAGGTAGATATGGCATAAAACCCATTTTTTGTGAGCTCGATTGTGGTGCCAATGATGAACCCGTGGGTGAATAATTCATACCCGAAATTGGATTGTTAACTAGGTTATTGAAAAAATCATTGGATGGTGATTGTGATTGTGAATTTTTATTTTGTTTTTTAGACATTTTGTAGGTGGATGTGGTTTGATATAATTTGTGAGAATTTGATGTGAAAGAAAATTGGTAATTGTTTTATATAAATTGTGTATAAAAGAGATAAAGATTGAGAGAATTGTAGGTGAAAAAATAGATATGTATATGTGTTTATATATAGTGTTTAGATTGGTAAAACATTTAGTGTTTTTTTTGTTTGACCGGCCAAGACTAGTCGTTGGCACCCGTTGGACACACCAACCCACGCACACGTACATAAGTCGACCATTCTACCTCGTTCTCAGCAGAACGGCTAGCCCAGGATGCAAGCTCAAGACGAGCACGTGCCTATGGGCAGGGCGGAGGACGGAATTGCCACGGAGGACGAGGACGAAGGACAATGCCTCCATAGGCACTAGTCTAAGAAGCCTTGTCATGTCAAATTTGCAAAAAGTACTCTTACAGTTGTATTGTTTACACATCAAAAAGTATGTTTTAAATGCTAGAAAAGACATGACAACAAGAAAAATTTGACCTCATGGACAAATGTTGATTTTGATATAAATATTGCATGCTCCTTTTACATTTGTTTAATATATTATTATTATATTTGATATATTTAATTTACTATGTATTTTACTTTTACTCTATTATCTTTTTATATACAATATTTTAAATCATTTTGAATACATATTTTTTATCACCGTAATATCATCTACATTTCGATATAAAATTATCAACATGTGATACTTATTTAACGGACGCACTTTTTAGTCTCGAAATCAACAATATTTTATATCGAAATTTAGATAAAAATTTACTGATAATGATTATATATTTGAGTTAGCACATATAAATACATAATAAAAGTTATTAGCAAAAAACACAATAATAAGTTATTCGAACAATAACATAAATTGTTATAAAACTTCGCTTAATTGTTATGATTGAACATGTTGTGCAGAAATCGGTTATAAGTATTAATTCGATCACTGTTCAGAGTAGCCCATGCAGCTGCACAATCATACTTAAAATCAACCCACTGTGGGCTAATAGTTGGAAATGGATATCCTCCTTTCAGCGTGACTTTTATGTAAATGGTTATTATTAACGTATCTAATTGTAATTACCTTCGTGTTGATATCACGTAAGTGGAGTAGAGTGAAGGAGGAAGTACGTGGTACTACCTGTCATGTCTATTACATGTAATATTACGTTGTAGTTTGAAGCAATGAGACTTCCCTTTTCACGCATAGTCATCCAATTTTTAAATGGTGTGTCTTCATGAACATCAAAAAAATTCAAGGTGGCGTAAATATGATTATAATGTTCTCAGGTAAACATATAAACATATTCATTTTCGTACATTCTTAACTTGTCCATCAAACTTCTTCGAACATAGGCCAATCATTTTCATGAAAGTCGCGACAAAGAGCAATTAATCGAAATCCACAATTTCCATCTTATTTGACATCCAACATATGGGTAATATATGGATGGAAAAAATTTGGAATTTGATGAATGTATCGATGTGAAAAATTATTTTGGTAATCGAAAGCATTATGGTCAGAAAATGGAACTGCATTTGAACAACTATTTATGTGGGGCTCTTGAGTTTTTGGAGGTGGATCAACATGAGGTTTTCTAAATGAGGGACGGTCAGGCATATTTTTCATAGCGATAGGTTCACAAAAAGAAGTTGACCATGGCGTGAATATATCCTTTAACTTTTTCAAAACACTAAGCTTACCACCATTCAATTGTTTTTGAAAATGTGATTTAAACATATCAACCTCGGCTTCACAACCAAAATCTTCATCTATCAAAGATTTGCATGGTGATAAATCAAGCGTCCTCCATAATTTATCAATCGATTCAAGAGGTATTGGTTCACCTGCATTAATATACATTGCTTGTTCATGTACACATGGCAAACCATGACTTGTCATTAGTTGACATCTACAGTTATCCGGATATAAACCAACAACTTTAAACCGCTTAAATTCTTTTGACATTATTGAAAGTGCATGATGTGAAACACGCCCAAGTAAAAGTTAAAAATGTGGTATGTTGCATAAATGCAAAATGACAATTCTGCTCTTTTCAATACTTACTTTAATTAATGTATATTGTGACTCAATCACTTGATGTATATAAGTCACCCCAGTCCACAAATCAGCTTGTGATGACTCTAAATATTTTTTTAACTTTGCATGCCGACTCTTTACTCTATTGGTAGTGGTATTACCAAAATTAAATAATGTATCGACCAAGACTGATACAAACATTTCCTTATACGGTGTCAACCACACTTGATTTAAATAATTCATAACACCTGAAATATTAATAAATTGGCTTTAGTTCCATAAAATTGATTAAAACATATAATTACTGAGAAATGCATGTTAAATTAATACCCTAATATTGGAGTAAAAATGTGTTCAGTTGGTTTAAGTTGTTCATGTAAGCTTCCATTGTCTTGGATCTAACTACACTATACCATGTTTTATTTAAAAAAGACCAATCTTCTTGGGGATGTATTTTCCCCCATGCACTTTCTATAAATAGCTCTATTGATGTGTCACCTATAAAGTAATCCCTTCGCTTATGGAAATTAATTGTTGCACGCGTTCATTGCAGCTAACTCCCGATCTGCAACTATCACACATGGAAACATGCATCCATCCAGTGTTGACTTCAAACAATTCAATGCCTACGTGTAGTCACATTCATTTTGTTTATTTAAAAACTTGAATGCTACGCAAAATGTATTGTTAGTGGAAGTCACACCAACAATCTCGAGTAATGGTAATGCAAACTTGTTGGTTTTATAGGTGGTGTCCATCAACAATACATGTGGGATGAGCAAAAAATATATCATGGAGCTCATTCGTTGAGCTATCAACAAGAATGCGATATACATAGTTGTCCATTTCTTAAAAAGATAAAACAACTGGCATTTGAGTTTTTTCATCTTTTTCCTCCATCTGAAATTGTTGTCGTTTATTGTATATAGTTCTTAAAGTAGACATATTATCGGTGTGACAACCCTCGAAGATCGGTACTTTCCGTACACTTTAAAGTCATGCATTCTTACGCTAATTCCCTATTTAATGAAATCAAACTTGATTTAAACCGAGATAAGTCTAGCACTAGCCACATTTGCACATTTTGGTGCACACTATTGCGATGCTTGATGCATCTCGTTATATGATTATGAGAAATTCAAAATAGATCCGATGATTCCGATAAACACGAACGTTTGTGATAAGCATTTCCTAAACAACGTAAAGCTAATCAATAATGGTTATTTACCTATACTCTTACGTTAAGGCTTAAAGCCGTTTATCTCAAGAGACTTAAGAATCAAGCTTAGACGATTAAAGTTTAACCAACGAAGAAAGGTAACACGAGATTCACTAAACGAAACACAAACTCTTACAAATGAATTAGAATTTTACTAACCATATCGCAACCTACGTTAACCTCCTTAATGATGCTTGCTAGCACCTAAAACACCAAACTTGAAACCAAGTAGCTTAAGCATGTCAAATTAATTCCAAGCTTCCTATCACATAGCTCAAACTAAATCAAGCAACTAGGTAGCTAGCTTAAATTAATTCCAAGCTACCTAGCAAGCATGTCACTTAAATTCCACCTCCTTGCCTTCTTGCTTAAATTAAATCAAGCTAGTTAACAAGCATGTCAAAATTAGGAAATGCAAAAAAAATTTCATTCCTTCTCCTTGTCTACGTAGCACCATTCCTAGCCACTCCTTCTCCTCCCTACTTGCTTACTTGAGGTGATTGAATGACTAAGCACTTCACATCACCAATAACCACTTGCAAGATCTTTGAGTACTAGCTTAATCTTAAAGGAAATAATCAGCATACGTACAACACACACTTCATTTCCATTTCAAAAATCTGCACATTTTCTCTCAACTTTTCCCTCTCATTTCACCTTCTTCATCCATCTTTGAAGATCAACCACCACCCCACCACCACAAACCACCATAAGACCACCATGAAACCACCATAAACCACCACCATTTTACATCATTCTCATCACCATTTAAACTCTAGTTCAAACATCTAAAGGAAAACTAGTCCATTTGGGCATTTAGAAGGAGCTTTTGGGTTGAAGATTTCAAGTTCTTGCTCTTCTTTTCTTTCCATTTCATCCTAACACCATTGTAAGGAAACTCCTCCTTTTGATCTTGTCATTTCCTACATATTTAAGTGTATTGATGTTAGGTGTTCACTCTTATGTTTAAACCAACTAAATGTATGTTAAAACAATTAACAATGTGCTTAAATTGATCAAGAACAAGATTTCAATAAGAAAAGTAACTAACATGTTTGATTTGTGATTGTTATGTATTAAGAGATGTTGTGGAATCTTGTTAAAAATGTCACATTTGGGATAGGGAACATATTACATATGGTTAAAGTGCCAAAAAAATGGGTTTCAAAGGTTAAAAGTCGTGTTTGAAGTCATTTTGGTGAAAAACAGGGTCTGGCCGGATTTGGCCTTCACGCGGATGCGTGAACATTTTCACCCGGACGCGTGAAGCCAAATTTTGGCCTTACCCGAACGGGTGAATCGCCAGACCTGACTTTCTGTTCGAAATTACACGGACGAACAATATCTAACCCGGACGCGTGAGCTTACCCGGACGGGTGGGCTTCACCCGGACGGGTAAGACCTATTTCTGATTTAAAAAAAAAAAAAAAAAAAAAGGTCTTTTGGAGGGAAAATTTATCGATTACCGGAATTTAAATTTGAACTTATATTCGAGTAATTTTAATCTAAGAAAACTTTTGTTTTCCTCGCGACATTTTCGGAACAATTTTGGAGGGAAAATCAATAAAGAAACCGATTTGAATTCCAGGAAACGAGTCTTACAAACCAAACCTAATGTGAAAGTAGAATTACTTAACCCACACTTTGATCGACAAAAACAACGATGTTTTCAAGAAACATACATATATATATACAAAACTATCACCAACGGATCGTATGCTTTTCGAAAACGAAACACATTTCCCACATTACTGATTGAGTGAACAACTGGCATAGATATGCGGGTAGCTATCTACTTATATCAACCTAGGTGTGCGGGTAGCCACCTACTATTACAAATCTAGATATGCGGTTAGCTATCTACTTACACAAACGACCTCATGCGTTTAGGGCGCTAGGAGGCTTTTCGGGCAAACACACTTAGTACTTGCTAGCTGTAACACCCGTTTGTTTACCCGTTTGTTTAAGACAATTTTTTTTTTTTTTTTTTGAAACTCATTAAACATAATTAAACACATATATAAATACGTATCATACATTCGTTACACGAACTTCACAATGTTTTATAGTTATTACAAAATGTGAGTTCTCAAAAGGACTCCCTCGATATCTGAGCATGATTTAACGGGAGTAAACGCTTACTACTAGCCGTAGCAAGCCCACCACTAATCGCGCTGAGGTTCCTTCCCTGAACCCTTTATCCCTCTACTCGACCCACCTGTAATAAAACAGCAACAACAACATAGATAAGCACACAAGCTTAGTAAGTAACAGGATTACATCAGTATAAAGATAACAATCTTATAAAACACTATAACCGTTTATATTTACTCGGCTCAGTAAAGATTCACGATTATACTTCTAGGCCATTTATGATCACTCAGCATAAGAGGGCCAATCACTGAATTAATACGGTACGCTCAAGAAATCTGAATGCAGTGCACTCAAGTACTTCAACAATCTAGTACACATAAGTACTTCAACAATCTAGTACACTCAAGTACTTCAATGATCAAGTACACTCAAGTACTTCAACAATCTAGTACACTCAAGTACTTCAATGATCAAGTACACATAAGTACTTCAACAATCTAGTACACTCAAGTACTTCAATGATCAAGTACACTCAAGTACTTCAACAATCTAGTACACTCAAGTACTTCAATGATCAAGTACACATAAGTACTTCAACAATCTAGTACACTCAAGTACTTCAATGATCAAGTACACATAAGTACTTCAACAATCTAGTACACTCAAGTACTTCAATAATCAAGTACACTCAAGTACTTTAACAATCTAGTACACTCAAGTACTTCGATGATCAACCACACTCAAGTACTTTTACAATTAAGTACCCTCAAGTATTTCAACAATTAAGTACACTCAAGTACTTCAATAACTAAGTACACTCAAGTACTTCAACAGTTAAATATTTTCATTTAATTTATATTCCCCTATTACTTACCTCGAAGTACGTGAAATTCTGCAACCTCTAGTCTCTCACGTCTGAACACTGGTCTGTACACAAACAGATACAATTTAAACTCTATTTCACAACTTAGCGACACTATTTTAAAGCCGCTACAACAAGGTGCATCACAAATTTTAACTTGCAAAAGTCCACTCGCAAAAGTCAACTCAACTCAACTCAACTCAACTGAACTGAACTGAACTGAACTGAAAAGTCAACTCGCAGGTCAATTCGCAACTGAACTGAACTGAACTGAACTTGCAAGTCAACACGCAGGTCAACTCGCAACTCAACTGAACTGAACTCGCAAGTCAACACGCAGGTCAACTCGCAACTCAACTGAACTGAACTCGCAAGTCAACACGCAGGTCAACTCGCAACTCAACTGAACTGAACTGAACTTGCAAGTCAACACGCAGGTCAACTCGCAACTCAACTGAACTGAACTGAACTTGCAAGTCAACTCGCAGGTCAACTCGCAACTCAACTGAACTGAACTCGCAAGTCAACTCGCAGGTCAACTCGCAACTGAACTCAACTCGCAACTGAACTCAACTCGCAACTGAACTCAACTCGCAACTGAAACTCAACTCGCAAGTGAAACTCAACTCGCAACTGAACTCAACTCGCAACTGAACTCAACTCGCAACTGAAACTCAACTCGCAAGTCAACTCGCAAAGTCAACTCGCAAAGTCAACTCGCAACTGAAACTCAACTCGCAAGTCAACTCGCAAAGTCAACTCGCAAGTCAACCCGCAAAGTCAACTCGCAAAGTCAACTCGCAGGACGAACACAGCCGACCTCAAAACCGAATTTTTCACAGAAATCGTTCAAATCCATCAATTTAATCAAATTAACTTTCCAAACTTCAAATATAACATTAAGTAAAGTAATCTTACCTTAATCACGGTCCCAATCCTTCAAATCTTCGATTTTAAACCTTGATTCTCACTTTCTCTCTCTAAAAACTCGTTTCTCTCTCTAAAACTCGAAAATTGCGAATTCAATTGTGTTATGGAAGTGATTAGGAGGCAGTAAGAAGTTAATATATATATATTTCGCTATTTACGCTTAAGCTCCTCAATCTTACATTAAATCCCACATATAACCCAAATCTTAATGTCGTGCAAATTCTAACTCGAGACATCAACCAATAGCTCGTAGGATTCATAAACTTTATTTTAAATTCCGAAATTCCTTTCAAACTTTGGGATGTTACACTAGCACTTACATAAGCTCACAAGGTGAGTTCACAGCCCCTATTTTACTGCTTTTTAATGCTTTATAAACTTGGGGTGAAAAACATATGTACTGTTTACATACAAACTGATTTCATGCGATGATTTAAAACCTGACAACGAATCCTTGTGCGAACCTATGTTAAACTAGTTGTAGTGCATAGAAGTCCTCATGACTACAAACTGTAACCATTAGCTAGATGACGCTAGCCACCGAATATGCGAATAGTACTATTGGGATGACATCCCTCCCACTTTTGTTAGTCATGCTAACTGCCGACTGTATGTCGAGACGAGGAGCGTATATTCTATTGTCGCAGGCACAAACATTTAAAGTCGTGGTTTGGTTATAGGCCTAGGTGTCGTCACTTTAACTCAAGAGGTCTAGCTAACCTTCGGGGGATCACAGTCAGCTATTTATTGTTTTAAACAGTATATCATCGTACTATTTGCCATGGATGGCACAAACAACTTGTGAGACGTTTACTAAACTTTTGGTTTGATTGACGATATCTTAAACCTGTGAATTTCACTCAATAATTTTGTTGACCCTTTTAACTATGTTTTTCAGGGAATTAGCAGCGATGTAAGATCATGCATGCATACTTTTGGGACCCTTGCTCACCACGATGAATAGGATGCCATCCTTTTGATAAATATTGAAATTATGATTGGTGATTAAAATATTAATCATATTGATTTGCTAAACATCTATTGTTTTGTAAACACGATGAGCATGTAACCGTGTTATTTAAACTATTTATGGCATCCTAAGTATATGTTTGCCATAATCATACGCTTATTGATCGTTCTCGTCACGCCCCCGAGCTTCCGCACTTATTACTCGTTAAACGATTTTATCGGGGTGTGACAATCGGGATTTTGCTTTTTTAATGTAGATAAAATATGTCGTGGTTTTACGCTTTTTCTGAACAAATCTTTCACTAACTGAGCTTCTTTTTCAGATAAGCGAGAAGCATATGCATGAGCTTCTAGAAATAATGCAGGTGGGTGACTATGTGTTTCACATATTACCCTTAACATCCAACAATTATCTTTTGAAAAATATTTTCCTTTCAATTCAAATTGAAAGTTAATCTTTTTGCTCCTTGTGTTTCTTGTTGATGCATCTTAGTGTGTCTGTCAGTTGGCCAAGTCTGTAATGTGTTTATTAATGTAATTGAGATAGTTAGAATTACATTTTATATGTTATGCGACACATGACTTGTGTCGCATAAGTTGTTGTTGCGACACAAGGATTATGTCGCAATAGTGATCTATGCGACACAAGGCTTGTGTCGCATAATACGGCCAGTTTGTTTAGTATAAATACCCAAAAGTTAGGGTTTTAGAAAGAGACTTTTTGAGGGATTTTACACACACTTATTCTCTGCTTTTGGCTGCTGTATTTTGAGAGAATATTTGATAAAGAAATATAAAGTATTATTATTGATTTGTTCTTCATTGCTTTAAGCTTTATATTCTATTCGTGTGATTATCTCCATTGAGTGATTTGATTAAAAGATCCATCCAAGGGATCAACAATTGGTATTAGAGCCATAATCAAAGGATTTTGGTGGTATCAAATTGTTTAGGTTTCGAATTTTTAGGTTTTTGAAGTTTTTGGGTCTATCAGCTCCGTTTTGCGACACAAGTCTGCGACATTAATTTGTGTCGCTAATAGGGTTTTAGCGACCTTAATCTTTGCGACATAAAAGTTGCGACATACTTGTTTTGCGACACAAGGTCTGCGCCACAGATATTTTGCGACACAATATTTGTGTCGCTGTAAGCTCTTCTGCGACACAAGCTGCGACACAACATTAGTGTCGCTAACTCCAGTTTTTAGTAATTTTTTGAAATGTCTCTCGAGCCCGTTACGATGACGTCTTCTACATCAGCATCTATTCAACAAGTGGGGGCTATGTTAAAGCATAGTAGTGAGGTGGGTTCAACAAATAAACCACCTATGTATACAAATGGAATGAATTACTCGGATTGGCGTCAGAGATTTGAAGCATTTGTATCTTTGAACGATCCTGAAATGCTAATTTATATGGAAGAAAGGTATGAACGCCCCGGGAGGACCGGTATCTTTGATGGACCTATTCCTGAAAAATCCATTAAGTCTATGACTCCTGAGGAACGTAAGGCTTTTGACACTGAAAAGAAGACTTACTCTGCTATTACCATGGCTTTACCTCAACAGATTTTTCGACAACTACGCCACCACAAAACTGCGTATGATTTATGGATTGCTTTTGAAAAGAAATGTGGTGGCAGTGATCAGTACAAACGGAACAAACTGGATCTAGTCAAGAAACAGTTTGAATTCTTTGACATGCTGCCTACTGAATCTCTTGAAGATATGTGCAGTAGATATTCATAGCTTGTAAGTGAATTAGTCGAGGGAGGTGTCAATCTCGACAAAACTGATGTTAACAAGAAGCTTTTGGGTTCCTTACCCAAAAAGTGGAATACACGAGTGCTGCTGATGGAAAAAGATGAAGACATTATGGACATGGAGCTAGATGATTTGGTTGGACAGATTGTTGCTGATCTCTTAGATATGCAGAAAAAGGAAACCAAGGCTACTGCACACCTTCAGAACTCGAAGTTATATGGTGTGGATGTTCCTGCTGCAGTGACTCAAGCTGCTGGTTCTGCATTTTTCTCTGGAGGTTCTGGTAGTTCTGGTGCCCCAAGTACATCTGGTGGATTTGGATATCCCACCATCAACTCTTCAAGTGGGAGTGGTGCTTATTCAAACTTCAAAGGTGCATCTCCTGCAGTTGCTGAAGAACATGCAGTTGTTTTTACAGCTTTCTTGTCGGCTTATGATGACTTCCTATCCAACAAGAACAACATTGTGGATCTGATTGAAGAAGATTTCAGTCAAATTGATCAAGAAGAGCTTGAGCGTATAGACTTGAAGTGGAGCATGGCTATGCTCACAAGAAGAGTCAAGAACTTCTTGAAGAAAACTGGAAGGAAGAATGTCACTGATTCAGAAGAGAAGGGTCTGGGTTTTAACAAGAGCAAGGTGAAATGCTACCAGTGTCATAACTATGGACACTTTGCTCGTGAATGTGACCGCAAGAAGAACCCACCTTCTGGCATATCTAAACCTTCTCAGTACAACTCAATTGATAAGACCAAAAATGATGAGAAGGCAATGGTTTCCGCTGCACTGCTGCTTTCTAACAATGCTTGGGAATGGTCTGATCCAGATGAGGATGATCCAGAAAAGGCACTGATGGCTGAGGTGCATGAGGTAGATGATGAACCTTTATCATGTGTTTCGTGCATTAAATTGACTAACCAACTAAACAGGTATAGAGAGGATACCAAAACGACTGTTTCTACCTCAACCGCAGAGGCTGAATACATTGCTGCTGCCAGTTGCTGTTTCCAGGTTCTTTGGATACAACACCAGTTGCGCGATTACGGTTTACTCTTAACTATGACTCCTATTCATATAGATAATACTGCTGCTATATGTATTACACGTAATCCTGTCCAACATTCTAAGACCAAACACATAGAAATTAGGTTTCATTTCATTCGTGATTGCTATGAGAAACACCTAAATGATCTGGTCCAAATAGATACCCTTAAGCAGAATGCCGACCTGTTCACCAAAGCCTTTTCCCGTGCTCGTTTCGATGAGCTAGTCAACATGATAGGGTTACGTTTCTTTCCCATTCAAAAGTAATATTTATGACCTTATTATGTTATATTATTAATTAAAAAAAAAAGGATAAGTTATGCAATAGCCACTCTTTGTGCTTACTAGCATTAAAGAAAAACAATGTTGCAACATGTGCAAAAGACGTTCAGTTGTGTCTGTAAACAACTAGGGAGATAATAGTACATTAGGAGACACCCCTCAAACGTCAATCTTAAGTTTTATCCTCGATGTATCAGTAGGTTTATCTCGTATCGGTTATACATGTCCTTACAAACATTTGTATCATTGCACGGTGTATTGGTAGGCATTCTCATACTTTTCTTTGAGCATCTAAGAAATCCGTTAATCTGTGTTTATTCTTTTGTGATGACCAACATATGATGTATGACAATGTGTCTTAATTCCTATGTATCAGCTTGCCATGCTTCTATTAACCTGAGCTTGTATCTGACAAAATTTGGGGATTTATGCTTTCTGTTTCCTTTGTTGTATGTCCGTACAGACCTGGTTTCAGTCAGCATACATTCAAACACTAAGCAAACAAAAGTCAAAGAACTTTAAAGTCTTATAAAATCAAAGATACCTAACAAGGTTGCCAAACGGTTTGACCAAGTCTGGTTTTGCTTACACCTGAATCAAGTTTAAGTCGCTTTGCTGTACGTAAGTACAGACCTGTCACCGCTGGCTTGATTCTTAAAAATGTTGAATTCAAATACTTTCTCTAACCAATCGAAGTCTTGGGCATGTCTTGATACTAAGAGTATATCTGTGTGGAATTCACGGAGACATACTCACTCTCACAATAACTGCTAAAGCTTGAAGTTGAGTGTGTTACATGTTTAAGTGGACAAACAATACTGATAATCGTCATGTTACAGATTGTTTCTCAGGCTTGTTAACTTTGCTTGATAAATTTAAATTTGGACAACTATACTGATAATCGAATTAAAATTTGATATTGTCTTGCGAGTTTGTCTTTCCAATATAATCCCTAAATAGACACCTCTCAAAACATTCTTTTATGTTATTTTTTATTATTATATATCTGTTTCTGTTCAATCTCTTTTCTAAGTGTCACAAATAAAAATTAAAATTTAACCCTTGATTGACTCTTGCGACACAAGGCTTGTGTCGCATATTTGTATTGACCACTCAGCGACACAAGCCTTGTGTCGCAACCTTGTGTCGCTCATTGTGTCCCGGGTATAAATACCCTCGTGTCGCTATAATTAGTTTCTAATTATCAGCGACACAAAATTTGAAAACTTGCGACACAACTTTCGGATTTTCAAAAAAATTTCGAATTTTTTCACTTTCTGTGGATTTACTTTCGGCTAATCGCTTGTTTCTTGTTCTCCTTCATCATACGAATCGATAGGTATAATTTTTACACTTTATTACCGCTTATTGTTGATAACATTTGCAATTTATGTTACGTTTTTTTAGGGCTTCGTATTTTGCAAAATTAACCGACTTAAAGTGATTAAATAAGTGTAATAGTTATTGTATAGTGTTCCTGATATGCTAGTGCACCCTCGGAAACCGTTTAAACACGAAACCACCAAAATTTTAAGTTTGAAAAATCTGGGTTTCATCATGTTCATCTTTGCGACATAACCTGCGACATAACTGTTGTGTCGTAGGTTGTGCCAGTGTTTATGTCGCTGACTATATGCGACACAATTGTTATGTCGCCGTCTTATGTCGCCGCCTTATGCCGCTGAAAATCATTAAATTGATTTAATTGCAAAACTGCGACATAACTCGTTATGTCGTTGTGTTATCTTGCGACACAAGGCTTGTGTCGCAGTACATTTTTAATTAAGAAAATGTCAATATTTAAAAAGGTATTTATGTTTAACGGCTTCCAAGTTTACTTTGTTCTTACAGCTATGGCAGATATTAACGTAAACGCTTATTTCTGGGAACCGAGACATAATGTCACGGCTTTTCTTGATGACGAGAAAGAATCGGTGGCGCCGTATCGCCCGATGATCGAATTTCTTCGCCGTTCAAGAATACATAATGCAATCACGGCCACCACAACTATTTGCCGTGATCATGTTACGACTTTCTGGACAAATGCTGCTATTAACTCGGATCTCCCGTTTACCCGGATCATCTCTCAGGTTCACGATCGCGAGATCATTCTATCTGAGCAGATCATTCGGGAGTTCTTTCAGTTTCCGGATGATTCGGAAATGCCGGTGACTTTTGCCAACTCTTTTATCGCCGGTGGCATGATTCAGATGGGTTATCCGGGTGTTCCCCGCGATCAATACCGCAAGGCTTTTCTCACAAAGGTCTGGCGATATCTTATGCATATCATGATTGTGTGCCTATCTGGGCGTAAGGCTGGTTTCGATGGCATCAGCCATTCTACTGCATCAGGCATGCTGTCATTGGTTTACAACAAACCCTACAATTTCTCGGGTTATATTTTTCGAATTATGGTCGACCACACCCAGGCTGGGGAGGGACAGTGGGCTTTATACCCACGTTTTGTCCAATTATTGATAAATCATTTGCTCCCGGGTTTACCGGTGGCTCCGCAACACCAATTTCGCCAAACACCGATTAATACCCGAATTTTCGTCGTTTCCGGTCACTATGCACGGGGCGCACCGGTCCCGCCCGATGTGCCATTGTTTGGCCATATTATAAATGAGGCCTATGTGCCTCCGGAGGGTGATAACTTTGACGATCCGGCTCCTGTTCCAAGGCCGCTTTCACCACCTCCTCAGGCACCTGTTCAACAACAAGCACCTCTCCAGCAACCTCCACCTCCTCAACAACAACAACAGGCTGTCAATCCCGATCCTCAATTTGATGATATTTTTAGGGATATTGATGAGTTATGCCCCTCTCCACCCAGGTCGCAGGGCAAACGCCTACGTGAGGATGTGACTTACTCTGTTTCTGAGGACCTGCCCACTACAAGTCGTCCTCGTACTTCTTCAACTGCAGGGCCTTCAGAGTTGCAGACTCCAGTGCAACCTCATCCGGATATTCTCAAGCAACTTTTGGAACGGATCGAGGCAATGCAGAAGACTGTGGACGATCAAGCTTCTATCATTCAGTCTCAAGCTGCACTAATTGAGAGTCAAACCTCCCGGATTACTGATTTAGAGGTTAAGTTTAGGGAGTTTGAGACCCGGTCACTTGGTCCGGGGGAGTCTGTTCCCTCTGGTCCATCAATAGAACCAAGTGGACCTGGGTCGGAGTCTGTAAATGAAGATGTACTTATTGAACATAATAATGAAATGCCTACTTTAGAGTACTTCCATGTGCACCACACTCCAGGCCAGCCGAGACCATTGGCTGTCGATTATTCTTGTGCAGACCACTCATTTATACAACGCATGATAAATGAAGTCAATTCTGATGATGAAAATGAAAATTTTGAGGAAACTGATGATGTTGATATGGAAGAGGAAGGATTGAATGATGATGAGTTCTATGATGATGCTCCGATAATTGAATCAGATTCCTTCTGAAGATGAAACTGAAAATGCATCTGAGACTCAAGATGAAGAAACATCTGAGGCTCCTGCTCCTGAATCTGAAGTTATCGAAACTAGAGCTAAGAGACTCGCAAAATGGTGGCCGCACGGAAAAGATGGAAAGCAAGTGCCGGTTACCTGCAAATCGTACAAAGTCAGTGGAGCGTATACTGGATTAATCAAGAGTTGGAAGATATCGAACAGGTTGTTTATGATCAAGAGGTTAGATGGTATCCAATATTTCAAAAGATCATTCACCAAGCTGAGCACACTGCCAAAAGGAGAAGTTAATCGTCTTGCTCAGCTCTCTTTGATTAACCCGTCAAATGATGATCGTGCCAATTTTATTCTGACTACTCTACAAAGGGAGATTCGTACCAAAAGGTACAGGTTTATCAAACCGACGCTGGGAACCAGAATTATCTATAAGAAACGGTTTGATCTAGTCACCAATCAGCCTTTGATCAAAATGCGTTATCCTCCGGCTGATTGTTTAAAGAAGATTCCTCTGGAAACAGTTCCCCTGGACTTTCTAAGAAGATTTCTCTACTGGAAATTAGATGCTCACACCGGTGAGGCAGTTCTTGTATTTGTGCCTAAGACAGAGCAACCAGAGAAGAGCTCGTTGTATAATTTGAAGAAAACTCAATTTCGAGTATTTGATCCAATGAGCTTGATAAATTTCTCAGAGAAAGATTTGAGAAAGCTGTTTGACAATCCGATTCGCTTTAATGAGAGAAATGCAGTGAATAAGAAGATCGCATTTCAATTTCAAAGGATTGTCAACGTCTGTGTAACACATGGAATACACGCTGGCGGTGTATTTCCAGCAGGCTGGGTTTGATTGAAGATTTTGAAGACCAAGCTGAAGACACAGGGGAGTTTGTTGATGCATCGTGTGTCTGCCAGTTGGTCAAGTCTGTAATGTGTTTGCTAATGTAATTGAGTTAGTTAGAATTACATTTTCTGTGTAATGCGACACAAGACTTGTGTCGCATAAGTTGTTGTTGCAACACAAGGATTATGTCGCAATAGTGATCTATGCGACACAAGGCTTGTGTCGCATAATCCGGCCAGTTTGTTTAGTATAAATACCCAAAAGTTAGGGTTTTAGAAAGAGGCTTTTTGAGGGATTGTACACACACTTATTCTCTGCTTTTGGCTGCTGTATTTTGAGAGAATATTTGATAAAGAAATATAAAATATTATATTTGTTCTTCATTGCTTTAAGCTTTATATTCTATTCGTGTGATTATCTCCATTGAGCGATTTGATTAAAAGATCCATCCAAGGGATCAACATTTCTTGTGCTAGATTTTTTAGGTACATAAATACCACCACGATCACACAGGAGGTAAATAATTGAATTATTTTTTGATCTTTTAATTACAATCACAATACCTTTTGAACGCCCTTTTGCTTGCACCCAATTGATTAGTTCTTCACGAGAACTAAACACCTACAAAAATTACATTTATAAGAATTTTTAAACCCTAATAGAACATTACTCTTAACAAAATTACATATTCATACCCCGCTAGTTTCAAATTGCGATGAGCCGTGAACGTTATAGTAAGATTCATTCCCATTCTTGTTTTCACTTTCATTCCATTCACTTATTTCGTCGATATCAATATCGTAGTCCTGAATAATATAGAAATAACATAGATGAAATAAGGATTAGTTATCTGAAAAAGAATATAAAATACTACCTCGTCGATTGAATCATCATCTGAATTAATTTATTCTACCAAATTCATTTTGAACAACTCTTTGCTGAATGAAGAATACCTCGAAGCGTTAGTATATATAATGAACACAGTTGCACCAAGAAATAATAACGAAGTATGGTTAATACCTCAAAGCGTTAGTATATATAATGAACACAGTTGCACGAAAAAATAATAATGAAGTATGTTCAATACCTCGAAGCATGCATCTTATCTTATATACATGCATGATCAATATATATATATAATATTCATATAGTTTTATTAACTTATTATTGTGTTTTTTGCTAATAACTTTATCATGTATTTTTATGTACTAATTCAAATATATTATCATGATCAGTATATTTTAATCAACATTTCGATATAAAGGAATGTTGATTCGAGAGTAAAAAATGCGTTTATTAAATAAGTATCACATGTTGATAAAATTTATATCGGAATGAAGATAATATTACGTTGATCAAAAATATATATTCAAAATTATTTAAAGTATTATATATAAAAAAGTTATTAGAGAAGAAGTAAAATACATAGTAAATTAAATATTTAAATATAATAATATATATCAAACAAATGTAAATGCAGTATGAATTCGTCCACCGATTTATTTTTTACCGCGCACCCCGTCTTTTTCGTTGCTTGTCACTGTACCGTACCCTTGGTTGTCACTTTTGTTTGAAGGTGACTAATGAATATTTTCATTTGTATACTTAATATTATAAGATCAAGCAGTACTTTTATTTATTGTTTTATTTTATTCGAGTCGTAGATTTAAAATTTTAATCTTCTTTTTTGGTTGCTAATATAATTGTTGAGTCTTGTTAAGATTATTTTTGGTATCTTTAGGAGTTCATTCGAATTGAGAAATTTTTGTGAAAATTAATAATTGGACTACTGAGAAACCTATGATTAGCTATTTAACTTCGTTTGTAATTGTTAAGTCTTTGTACATCTTTAATTGTGGTTCCTGTTATGTAAGGTATTAGTATGTGAAAAGAAATGAATGAAAAAACAAAGGAAATAATGCACGAACTATATCAATTACTTATATCGACACACGTTTTACATGAATTACATAACTTGTTATTTTAACCCATTCGTTACTCACCTTCGGACAAAAGTAAAAGTACGTTACCCTTTACCCTTAACAAAAGGATGTATACATTGCGGGGTAAATGTTGTGGATCCGCAACCAACTCTCGCTCTTGTCCGGAGACATGTGATGCACAAAATACTAATGCATGTATTGTAATTATTATTATTATTTTAGTATCATCTTGTTCATACATTTTCACATGATAAAAGTTCACCTAGTTTAGGTGGCATTACCAAATCATCTATGCCGAATAAACATCACACATCCTTAATTTTTGAGTTCTTGATATAATTAATGGTGTAATAAATAAGTGTTTAATCTTTATTATTACTATTTATGTTATAAACAATTTTTTTCATATGACATACCACTATTTTATTATAGGTATCGTGCTAAAGTACCTATAACTTGCACCAATTTTTTCATATGTTTATTCATTTTTCATAAATTACAAATTCATGTGAAATAATACGTTATAATCGTTTTATAACAATAAAATGTGGAATTATAATGTGTGTGTGACTTTTTAGTGGAGCAAATGATTAAGTTTTGTTGATTAAACAAATTTCTTGAATATCACAATGAATTATTCTAATGGTGGGTGTTTATTAATCATATAAGATTAGATGTATAATGGTGACCATGATATTCTCTTAGTAAAAAATATAACAATAGAGAAATATGACTATAAAGTGTTTTAGATGTGTATATTTGGATAATATAATATCTAACTTGGTATTAGTACTTTGTTATAAAATTTCGTAACTATGTCTAAAGTCATCAAATAAACAGATAATAATTAAAATTGTGACCATGCAATAAGATGGTTAGCAACAAATAATTGATAATTGATAAGTTAACAAGACCTGTGCATTGGCCAAAAATACTAGTTTTCATGTATGACTAACTTCATCTTTCTTCAATACACAATTATTTTCGACAATATTTTGACGAGCATCATTATTACTGATGACTTATTTGACAACCACATTTTTTCACGTCTACTTTTAGTCGATAAAACCTTTAAATTATAAATAGACGATGAATACTTTTAGACAATCCAAAATTTTATAAAATCAATTTTACATTTAGTAATATCGCAACTATTACAATTGTTTATTAAGTTTATTTATGTGGAAGGCTTAAGGTGAGAAATAAAAAAAAAAAGGATTCAAGTACTAAAAATAATGTTTGAGGGAATAATAGATGGTACATGATTTTTTATTTTTTATTTTTTTAATCGTTAGTATTAACATGGTTTTCAATGAGCAAAAAGAAAAAGATAGAAATTATGGAAAAAGATATTGAAATTTTGATACAAAAAACACAATAGTGTTGATCTTCTTAGTTTTACTAGCATTATGTTTGTGCACAATAGGTAAAAATTTTGTATGTTGATATTAAAAGAAATATTTTGGATGTTAAGTTCGTTATATTTAATTTAAGTTGGAGATATAATTCGTTGGCATTTTGTTACTATATTGATATGATAAAATATTTGAATTGTTGTATCGATCTTTATTTTTCTAGAGTATGTCATTTTTATAAAGAATTATTAACATTTTAATTATATTATAATAATAAATATATTATTTATTTTATTATCGATTGCATTAAAAGTAGTAATAATAGATATTAGATAGTTTACCTAGATTAGTAGTGTTATTTAGTTGATATTTTTTTATAAAAATAATTTAATTGACATTTACTTTACTATTAAGCATTTGTAATATAGTAAATTAATATTTATTTTGATGAAAATAATAAAATAATAATAATAATCTTTATCTATCTATATCTATATATATCTATATTTATATCTAACTCTCTATATCTATACTCCCTTATAAAGCATTTCCACTTTTTGACTTAAAAGTTGAAATTTGGAAGATTGGAAATGTCAATTTTACCCCTATTAACTCAACTAATATGTCAACTCTATTAAATTCATTATTCAATCAATAAAAATGGAAAGTATATAATATCTTACACAAAATACTCATCTATCACAATTAAAAAGTCAAACATAGTTAATAACATTTAAAACTTCTTTTCAAAATTAACTGATACCTTATTAAATATACAGTTGAATGATATTATCGTCGCCGCCGCATTGCGTGGGTACTAGACTATATATAATTAAAAGAGGATACCATGTAGAAATCTAAGCCCTTCAATGTTTTTCACCCTTTACGATCTAACGATCTTAATTTCTTTCGTATAATAACACATTCGGCGACTTAAATATTTGATATATTTATTTTAATTAAAAAATTAGACTAAATATTTTATTCATTTATAAAAATTGAAGATTCTATAAATTATATAAGAAAATCGGTCACAATATTTTATTCATTTTTATTAAAATCAAATTTGTTCCGCATTATAACGGGTCTATAAACTACATAAGGAAATCGACCAAATAAAAAAATCGGTCAAAATATTTTATTCATTTATAAATATTAAATTCGTCCTACGTTATCAAATTTGTCCCACATTATAGCGGGTCTATAAACTACATAAAGAAATCGACCAAATAAAAATTAAATTCGACCCCCATCATAGCGGGTCTAAATATTTTATTCATTTATAAATATTAAATTCGTCATGCGTTATTGAAGGTCTATAGACTGTATAAAAAAATCGACCAAATATTTTGTTCATTTATAAAAATTAAATTCGTCTCGCGTTATCACGAGTCTATAAACTAGCAATGATCAACATTTTTTTGGTATAATTACACTTTTGCACCTTAAATATATGATGTATTTGTTTAAATTAAAAAAGTCGATCACAATATAAAAAAATCGACTAAATATTTTATTAATTTATAAAAGTTAAATTCGTCGCGCCTTATCGCGGGTCTTTAACTATATAAAAAAATCTAACAAATAAAAATTAAATTCGACCCGCGTTATCGCGGGTTTATAACCTAGTATATAATTAAAAGAGAATAACATGGGGGAATCTGAACCCTTCATTGTTTTTCACTATCTGCGATCCAACGATCTTAATTTCTTTTATATATTTACACTTTTGTTCCATTAAATATTTGATGTATTTATTTATAATTAAAGAAGTAGATCAAATATTTTATTTATTTACAAAATTAAAGAGTCTATAACCTATTAAAAAAATTAGCTATGATATTTTATTCATATTATTAAAATTAAATTCGTCATGCGTTATAGGGGTCTATAAACTATATAAAAAAATTGACCAAATAAAAATTAAATTCGTCCTTATAAAAATTAGATTCCTCCCGTGTTATTGCGGGTCTATAAACTATATAAAAAAATAGCCACAATATTTTATTAATTTATAAAAATTAAATTCGTTCGGCGTTATCGTAGGTATATAAACTAATAACGATTAACATTTATTTCGTATAATAACACTTTCGGCTATTAAATATTTGATGTATTTGTTTAAATTAAAAAAGTCGGTCACAATATAAAAAAATCGACTAAATATTTTATTCATTTATAAAAGTTAAATTCGTTGCGTATAACACCCCTTAAATTAAGATAGGGTTAACTATGTAATTTGACTCGGAAGCGATGGATAACAATAATATTATATCTTATTTTACAGAAAATTCCATATTTTTTCGCGAATTTATAACATTTAACTATTTCCGAAACAAAACAATTATAATTGTTATACAAATACCACATACATGTTAATTTACAAAACATCTGTAAATATATCAGAGTTAGCACGTGTCAAACATTCTTCAAAAAACCATCTTCCTGCCTAACCCACAATCTTAAACATAACCTGCAGGAAGAGAAATGGTGGGATTAGCACGAAGCTAAGTGAATGAATGTACAACTAATAATTCAATTCAGCATAACAATCTGTTTACATTAAGCACAGTAAACACATAAACTCAAGAGGATCGACGGTTACTGCGGAACCCTACAGCCGCGGTGGCCCACAGTAACACTTACCACAATCTGTAAAGGCCCATACAGAATAGGCCGATAACTTGGCACTACAACACAACAACACACTTTCCAGCGACAACACATGTATCTGGAACGTGTGTTGAACACAGTAGTAGCCAAGTCCAATCGCAATTGACCTTTGAATACACAGATGCCCGAAGGCCACAAATATAGCAAGCAGATATTCACAATCATAATTCAGACTAAACAGTCTATCAAGTCTACGTTACTTGTTGTAACCACATTATTACAACTAACTCAAATTATGAGTTGCAGATTCACTCACCTGTCTGCTACTGTCCACCTCTCAGAATTCTAATATTACTGAGTCTTCGACTGATCTGAGAATACAACAGATAATGAGTTAGTAACTCATTTCGTAATCGTATATCATACCTCAATGCATAGTATCTAGATAATAAAAACATTTATCAAGTTTAAATCATCATAATAGCACATTCTTACAAGCAGGTAATTCCCTGAAGTCTAAGGAAATAAGAGTTCAATCTGGAACGAAACTCGAAAATCCCGAAACGTCATTTAAAAACTGAAAAATGCCATTTTGAAGCCCAAGACGACCCCGAAAGGCCAAAAACTGACAGGGCTATGGTACATAGTCTCGATTACTTGGTCGATTCCGAGTGACCATGCGAATTTCATCAAAATCTAATTTTTAGTAAGATTTTCACAAAACTTAGTAAGACTTACGCATTTTCAAAATCTACGACATTAGAAGCGACATTGCCAATATCGCCAAATCACTAGCGATATTGCAAGCGAAATTAATCGCGATATTACCTGCGATATTGGTGGCGATATCACCAATATCGCCTAAACCAGTTCATCTGCGAACTGGGCAGAAAAACTGGGCTGTTTTTCCACAAAATTCTCAAATCGAATTATAACAACGTTTTTCTACAAATCAAACGTTCCAACACTTCGTAAACACATAAACAAACACTCTAAATGCATAAATTTAACATAAAAACACATAAATGAATTTCCAATCAAGATTCTCTTATTTCTAAAAACCCAAAAACTAAAAACTAACTAACCTTTGATTCTTTGCTTAAAACCACAAAAACGAAATGCAGGACTAATCTTTGATGAAATCCGAATCTAATAACGAAATTTGAAGTGATTTTGAGCTTGATTCAACCTTCAATTGCAAGTGTGTGTGTTCTTGGTGTTTCTAGTGTGTGTTTTAGTGTGAGATGAAGAAGAAGAAGAAATGAGCTGATTTTTCTGCATTTTTGGTTTATATATATATAATTTACGTATACTACGATGTATTATTATCATTAATCTAGCACACGATTGTATTAGTTCTAATAGTTAGGCTAATCCGTATTTTAAACTAAAAATACCGTAATTCCCATTTAATCATTCCTAACAACTTCCCACTCAAACATTTCATATAAATTGATCCAATTAAATAAAGTAAATAAGGAAATGAATTTACCGAAAAATACTAGGCCGATGGGGAGGATATTACATTGCGCCTTATCGCGAGTCTATAAACTATATTAACAAATCGACCACAATATTATATTTATTTATAAAAACTAAATTCGTCCTGTGTTATTACGGGTTTATAACCTAGTTAGTAATATATTTAAATGTATTATAAATAACGATCGATAATGATTATAAATAACTAATTTACTTATTTAAGTTTTTAATTTTTGATTTTTAATTTTTAACATATGATGACTGATGACACCTAACTGGCCTGCCAGAAAAACCCTCAGTATTAAAAAGAAATGATAAACCCTGTTTTTTCTTATCCATAACATAACAGCCTTCCTTCTTCTTCATCATCCTCTACGCTATACACTTGCTTGATAAACTATACTATAATGGACACAAGTTCATTTATAATCTATTCACCATTATCATGCTCACATATTTCATCATCTTCTAAACCTAAATTCATTCTCAATTCTTCTTCTTCTTGTAATCCGTTTACCAAATGTCTCCGGTGGAACTTCCTCCCTCCGGCCACCACCGTCATTTTCTCTTCACCTCAATCCTCTCTATTCCGTACATCGGCACTCGCCGTTGGTGAAATTCTGGAGAAATCCAATTTACAGGATTCAGTTGCAAAAGAACAGATGCCGAAAATTGATAAAAGTGGAAGGTTTTGTAGCCCTAGGGCTGCCAGAGAGCTTGCTCTGTAAGTATACTTCGTATGAATGTATTGTAAATATAACATTACCTAAATGAAATTGTAAGTGTAATTGTAACTGTAGTTGAGATGAATTGTGAATGTTATTAGGTCAATCATTTATGCTGCTTGTTTAGAAGGATCTGATCCTGTACGCTTGTTCGAGAGGCGAATTAATGCTAGAAGAGGTTAGTCTCTATATATCACTATTATTAGTATGTGAATTTCATTATTACTTCACTAGTATTTTTATGATTGATATAGGTTACCTATATAAGTAATAGAGTAAGTATGTGCTAATTGTTGTATACATTACATAAGAATGAGAATCTTAGGAGATGCTACTTATAATATTGAGATACTAAAGTTTGCTTAAAGCAGGTAAGATTGATTAATAAAAAATTGTGGTTATTGTAATGATAATATAAGAACTTGTTTCAAGTTTAAAATTGATATCAACGTATTCTTTCAACTGATTATATGATTATCTGCTTCTCTAAGTTTTAATAATCACCTTCAAAGGGCACATCTAAACATGTTTTGTCCTGAATCTTCAGGCAATGTCTATGTGTGTTTTGTACTTTACGGCTTTCTCAAAATGCTTTCAGTTAGTACTGTACTTACTATCTCATAATCTGACTGCCAAATATGTTTGAAATTCAAGAAATAGGGTACGAGTTTGATAAAGAGACATTAATGGAATACAATCATATGAGTTTTGGAGGACCTCCCGTCAAAACCGAGTCAGCTGAAGAAGCTGACGAGCTTATGCGATTAGACGAGAAGGCGTCTGAAGTTGGTATTACTTGACACACTTGAAAATTCTTCACATCGTCGTTAACTATGTTTCTGAACTTACTTTTTGAGGCCTGAAATAATTTCTGATTTGCATTTCAGAGGCAGAAGTCCTTTCAGCCCCTCCAAAGTTGGTTTACAGTAAATTAATCTTGCGGTAAGCATTCAATACAAGTAAACAAGAGCTGATAAAGTTGTAGCTGTAACAACTGCCTGGCCTAAGGGTAATAAGTTTTTTTTCTTGTTCAAATGCACAGCTTCACAAGGAAATTATTGGTGGCTGTAGCAGATAAGTGGGATAGCCATGTTCTCGTCATTGACAAAGTTGCTCCACTAAATTGGAAGGTTTATACCACATGCTTGCTTGTTTATTGTGGCACTTTTTGACCCATTTACTTATGCATGAATCAATGTAGTTTGGCACTAATTGAAGTATGTCACTAACCGGGTTAAATGGGTTTATAGGAGTCCAAAGTTGATTGCTAATGCAATAAACCTCTTAAATTTTGTTGTTATCAATCGTAATCAGTGGTGGCCAGGCTACTAGAACTACACAACTTCATATTTTGAAGGTTGTCAGATATTAAAAAGAGTAGAAATTTTACGTGTATCCTTTTAACTTTTTGATCAGAATGAACCAGCAGGCAGAATCTTGGAGCTTTCTATTCTTCACTTGGCCATGTCTGAAATCGATGTGCTAGGAACACGTCACCAGATTGTAATTAATGAGGTTTTTTTCTTTATATACCTATAAAGTCTGATCATTATGACACGTGTAGCAATAATGACACCATACAACTTATTGAAACATTTGTGGCATTTGTATAGGCAGTAGATCTTGCAAAACGTTTTTGTGATGGATCAGCACCCCGAATACTCAATGGCTGCCTTCGCACATTTATTAAGGGCCTTAAAGAAGATGGTGAGGCCCCGGCAGCAGATCTTGAAACCCAAAAAGAAACCAACTCAACTGACCCATAAGTTGACATTGTTCTGCGAATGAGACTCCCACTTTCAACTTCAGGTATGGTAAATACCAGCATAGACTCAGGAAGGAAGAGTTAACTGAAATTATGCAAAGAGAAGTAAGAGAAACTGGATTTTGTGCACCTGCTTGCAAGTGGTGCCTGAAATATCAATACTTCAAAAGGACACCCATTTTGTGTATCTACAAGGGTGTTATGAATCTACTATATTTGCCTGGGTTAATAGTGTAAACCTTCATTTAGCGACACAATCGTGTATAATAATGTTTTTAGCTTGTAGCTGGACATTCCGACAATATAAAGAAGTTGCATTTGGCTTGTACTAACATGTATTATATATGTTGTTTTCACAGTCTATGGTTTTGTTTTGCATCTCATTGCTTCTTTTTAAGCAAAAAGCTAGGTCAGCTACTAATGCTCTTGATAAAGCTAGTTTAGATGAAGTTATCGAATGGCCTAGCTTGGTCCGGGTAAACTGCAGGTCGACGACACATGGCCTTGTTTCTAAGCCAAGAAATGAGTTTCCTAGATAATTTGTCATCGATGACCACCAACTTAGTACTATCTGTACACTAGACTATAAGGCTAGTTTAGTCGGTTCCAAAGAATTGGACATGAGCTGTAGTAGTGGAATTGGCTACCTTATGTAGTTGATATGAAAAAGCTTATTTCAGTTTTTTTCTTTAGTAAAGATGGTGACCAGATCCAAATGCATATGCAAGAAGCCTTGTCAATTTGGTACAGAATGTGCTAAAATTGATGATGACAAAAGGAAACAACAGATCCTTGTCTTGAGATGTAGCAAATTCTTTATATCACTCGCTTTGTTGACTATGAGGATTGATCCACGAAGAACTGTTGAATGACTAGCAAATTACTAGAGACAGGAGATCCTGTTCCAACAGCATAGAACCAATACATGAATTTGGCAAATTTTCAACTTAAATAACCCTTGCAATTTGAAAGTGTAGAGAGTGAAGTTCATTTTAGTTGAAAGTGCAAAAACAAGTATAACCAATGACCTTTTGAACTGGCTACTATCTGCCGATATGATTGTTTGTGTGAACTGGATTAAGCAACCAACATTCTTTTATGCCCATGACCTAATGCGAACTCCTTAACAGATAAAATCATGACAAGTTGGTGCCTGTTTACGCTAATGAGATATTTGCACCCTTTAACGTGCTAATACCTTGCAGTTTGCACAAATGCATGGTCGAATAATAGTCTTGCCATAACGAGCAGAATTCTGATTGAATCAACTCAATGTGCCCAAAACCAACACTAGGAGGAGGAAAACAACCATCTTGCAAGAATAATTGTTACGTACTACTAACATTTTATTTATTTATTATTTTACAGTAAAATAAGTACGTTGAAACCTAATTGGGCCTAGCGTTTTCTATAACAATTAGCCCACTACTCAGCCTCAGTATATTAGGGTTTTTTAACCCTTCCTTCTCTGTGATACAAAATCCATCATCTGTATATATGACACGCCCCCGTGAAACGAAACAATTTACACTTTGTTCAATCGATTCAAGTTTCTTCTATGTTACAGTTTCAAAAATCTTTGTTCTGTTTTTGTACATTTTGAGTGTTTGTATGAATATATCTGAATCTGAATAATAATAAGAAGCCTAATATTGCAAATCTCTTGATCGTAATCCAAAAATCAGCGATGGATAAAGGGATCTATCGTTAGGCAAAAAGAAATGTTTCGATCGCATATATTATTAAGGAATTGTATATGTGGCTACCTTTAGCTCCGGATTCACCCTTTGCTAGGGTTTTCCGGTGACGAGGTAGATACATTTTTTACTACTATTTTCTTTTTATTTAATTATTTTATTTTTTAGTTATTTTAATGAGGTTGATGAAAAAAAACATTCGGATTCCCAATGATTTTCTCTTTCAAATAGTTTTTATTTGAAGAGGAAGGTGATCTTAATACTCCATTTCTGACTCATTATTATTATTATTATTATTTTTATTTATTTTTAAAAAACAATTGAATTGAACAGGATATATATAGATATGGGCCAGTGATGTAAGAAAGATATTTGCTACTCTTAATGAGTTTTTTTTTCTCATTTTATGATTCATTATCCTCCGAGGCCTTTTTTCACGTTTCAAATGTTTGTTTTTAGTTAAAATATCGGAAAATTACTTACTTTCTTTTTTTTGGAATGTAAAAATAACATGTTTTGAATTGGATTTAGAATAAATATTTCGATCGCTAAAAATGTAATTAACTTTTTATGTAATTAAGTGTTAATTATTTTGTTATATATCTAATTTTATATTTTTTCATTGTATATAATTTCCTTTTAAAAGTGATTGTATGAAATTTGACAATTTCGTATATGTATGTAATGGATGATCGGATGAGTAAGTAACTAATTTTCTTTTGAAGAAATATATATTTTATGCATTCTATTTTGTAATTATTGAATGTATTAAAACTAGTGGTTTTCGATCACTCGTTACATAGAGTATATCAAATTGTGAAGTTTGATACATACAGTTTTAAAGTTGGTTACATGCAATAGTAAAAAATGTAAAGTTAGATATATAACTAAACAATTAACTCTATAATTAAAAGAAAAAAAATGCCAATTGTTAATACTTGTAATTTTAGAAGTTTTGAATGCTTCTAACATTTTTTCTATCAACTTTTGTTCTTCTAATAAGTAGCAAGCAAATGATTATTAAAAAGGTTAATGTTCTTAAGAATAGATATACAATTGGGGGAAGATTCACATGCGATTAATTGTTAATATAGCAATGGTAGAAACCAACAAAAAGCTGATATATGTCCTAATTAAGAAAAAATAATGAGCTTCGTTTTTATATCTCGGTGCAATTTTACAGACATAATTTTCGTGAAACCCTCGTTCACTTGGTTCGTTTCATACCTGAAATAATGATTCATAAACCCTAGCTCTTCAAATATGTGTTGAGCATAAGATCAACCTAAATACTAAACATTAATATTCTTCTAAATCTTTTGGCGACACATTCATTGATTCCTTCAAAGAGCTATTATGTTCGATTTTAGGGAAGATTTTGATGATGATTGTAAGTTTTCTAAATTGATATCTGAATATGAGCTATTACGTCATCTTTGATTTTGTTTCTAACAAAAATTGTTGATTCATTCTAGTTTCATTATTCTGTTTTCAACTTGATTAATTAATTGTTGTTTAAGTTGACATAATATGTATTACTAGTTAGTTATAGAACGTTTACTTTTTTTCTTGTATAAAATGATGTTGAAGATGAGTTAAAAATTAGGGTTTATTGATTCGTGATGCGTTAAATTTTAACGTTTTTCTATTGTATGGGGTAAACTTTTAAAAGTTATATTGTATAATGTAAACCTGCTAAAATCTCTATTGTATGTTGTGTGTCATTTGAAACTGGGAATTGGATGACATGTAACTAGTTATATTTATTTGGCAGGTAAGCCAGGGTCCACGTAGACGACCACGTCGATATTCTGACCCGATAATTGATTTGTAATGCGCTAAACTTTAACTTTTTTTTTTTATTGTATGGGGTAAACTTTTAAAAATTATATTGTAGGATGTAAACCTGCTAAAATCTCTATTGTATATTGTGTGTCATTTGAAATCGGGAATTGGATGACGTGTAACCGGGAATTTGTGTTAGTGCTTTTGGTGTAGACATCTCAAATTTTTTAGTGTGATGGTGCACAGTTGAATATTATCTATTTAAAAGATTATAAAAGATCTTATTTTGAATTAAAGGTATTAAATTCCATTATTTTTTGATGAATACTAATCTGTTTCTTTTGAAATTATATACTTCACTTCAAATCATTTCAGTTCTAACAATAAAAAAAATAAATAATTATAAGATGATGGCAGACAAGCAATTCAAGTCGAGCATTAATAAATTTTCATGAGCTTCTGTTCTTGACAAAATCATTAAAGGTAACATCAATACGAGTCGGGTAAAACGGGTCTAAAACTGGGTTAAATGGGTATATGGAAAGGTGACGTGTTATGCCACGTAGTATGAAAAACTAATGTATTAAGATTTTTACCGGCTACCTGTTGTTCAAGTGACAAAGAACATACAATAGATGTTTTAGAAGGTTTACATCATACAATAGAGTTTTTAAAAGTTTATCCCATACAATAGAATAAAGTTAAAGTTTAGCGCATTATGAATCAATTATGAAAAGGTGACGTGTTATGCCATGTAGTATGAAAAACTTACGTATTAAAACTTTTACCGGCTACCTATTGTTCAAGTGACAAAGAACATACAATAGAGGTTTTAAAAGGTTTACATCATACAATAGAACTTTTAAAAGTTACCCCATACAATAGAAAAACTTTAAAGTTTAGCGCATCACGAATCAATAAAACCTAAAAATTAATGTGTATCCGTATGCATTAAGTTTTTGTTAATGGAGACACATATTTATGTTTGAATGTTCTACTTTGTTTGACAAATTAACATGTTTTCTTTTTGACACATTGATTAGTGTATAGTCTGAAAATGGAAAATGTATATATATATAACTGTATTAATAAAAATTCTTGCGTTTTTTGTGTTTTTTCTGGAGTTGATTGTTTCAGAAAAGGTGTTGTATCAGAATTCCCCAAATGAAATTTTGGTACATCGTCATGAACTTTATTTCCAACAGAAGGCTCTGCATGTCCAACTTTGGTTCTGCCATCGGAAGGCATCAGAAAAGGTGTTGTCTCCAAAATAATGAGGATCAACAAAATCTTCTTCATCTAGCACTATATCATCTTCAATTCCTTTATTTGATGTTTCATATCCTATATCAGAGTCACCTTCATATGGAACAATTTGTAATATTTTTCCAGACTCATTAACATCCTTATTCTCACGATTCTTGCTTTCAACTTTCTCATCCTTTTTCATTTCGTTCTCCTTATTCTTCTCCAGTTGCTCATGCTTTTTCCATTTCATTATTTTGAGACTTGTCAACTTGCTTATATTTCTCCTTTTCATTCTCCTCACTCTTTTTATATTGAGCATCTTTTGCATTTCATTTTCTGTCTTACTTTCAAATTGCTCACCTTTTTAATTTTCGTTAACTTTGACACTCTCAACATGCTCATTACCTTGAAGTTCATCCTCTTCCATCATCTCAAATTGCTCATCCTTCTCTACATTCCCTTCAAATGATTCATCCTTCATTTCTCCTTCTTTTTGTTTGTTAATTCCTTCATCTTCTTTAGATGCATTGAACTCATTATCACTCAAACTTCTTACCCTTTTACAGTAGATATCATTAAACTCATCGTCACTTTTGTATTGAACAAAAGCTTTTTCCAGTTTAGCATCAATTATGCTTCCGATTTTGTTCATTAAGCTCCAATCCCACCTTTTTCCAGTTTAACATACTCATCACTGTCTTCTTCAACATAATATTAAAGAGAATTAAATCAATTTTTGATGTAATATGTCAATTAGAAATTTAAATGTTTTTAGGTAATTTAATTAATGTCTTTAATATTAGTTATAAAACAAAATTGTATCACTTTGATTTTTTTTCTTCTTTACCATCTCTTCATTTGTTTCTATGATTTCCATTGGAACCATCCTTCCATTAATGACTTCTTCGTTCTCCACTTCTAACAGTTGGGAATTCCATTGTTTTATCACAGGGAAAGCACTCTGAAAACCTTCTGTTTCAACTTGATCGTATGAGCATAAATGATCTGTTATAAAAAATATTTTACTATTTTTTTACAGTAACATTGTATACAAAGTGAACGCACATGCTTAATAGGGAAGTCTATCGTCGAACCAAATCCTATGTCTCTTTATACTTTCTCTTTTTTATTCAGCAGACAAATCACTCATAACTAAGAAGAAGTTTAGAGGTGGTGATCTTATTCTTATTCTTAGTTTTCTCACCTTCTTTTGGAAAGCAGAAACAGTTTGTGTTTTGTTTTTGGGTAGGTTTTGGATTCAATTTAGTTTGGTTTTTGGCTATCTTTGGATTTTCTGCTTTCTTCTTATCTGCAGCCACCCTTTGTAATTATCTTTTTACTTTGTTGTTTAAACTCTACTGGTAGAGATTCTAACTCTATGTCTTCAACTTCCTCATAACCGTCTAACGCTTCACCATTTTCTTGTTGATATTCTTCATCTTCAGTTTTATCATCATAAGTTTTCTCAGCTTCTTGCTCTTCATTTTCTACAGTTTCTTGTGTATCTGTAAGTATATTCTTACTTTCATTGTATTTTAAAAAAAATCAATAAATTAATCTTTATCTATATTGATACATAGGTTTATCCTTATTTTTAATAAAAAGATACACTTTGATTATGTTTGTACAAAAACACTCAATTGCACTTACTATATTATTTTAACAATAAATAAATGAGTTTATGAATAATCTGTTAAAACTGAATATGTTACAATTTAAGTCCAAAGATGGAGAAATAAAATTGTAAGTCTTAAACTATATAACTAAGATTTATCAACTAATTCCTTAAAGGCATGTTAGCTAAGCCATAACAAATGAGAGTCAAGTTAAATTAAATTGATTACAAAATATGATTTTAATAATAAACAACATAATAACGAAGATAGATAATCACATTTTCAAATATAACAATTATAATCAAATAATTTTTTTCAATACTTTACACCCATTAAAGAGATACACATTTTTATTTCTTTAATAACAAACGGACACAATTTTTTTTAAGAAACAAACACAACTTAATTGCAAAATGATAAACTAATTAATTCATCAATGTTATATAACTATTGAAGAGATACACATACTTATTTGTTTATTAACAAAACAAACACATATCTCTGTTTATATAAAAAAAAGACACCTTTATTGCATAATGATCATTTAATTTATTCAACAATACTATATAACTATTGAAGAGATACACATGTTTATTTGTTTATTTACAAAATAGACACACAATATGTTATTAATTTGTGAAATAGATGATGATGAATACCTTTATATCTTCTTCTTGTTTTTCTTCTTCTGTGTACAACAAGTTCACTACTCTCAGATACTGTTTGTGAACTTTCATTTTTCAAGTTTATAGTTATTGGTGTTAATTTATGACCATTTTTGAGTTTGATACTTAAAAGGCTTGTGTTTCAGCTTTCTGTATAATCAAAATACATGAAATATATTTAGAAATTACACCGAAATTTATTGATAAAAATCATAAACTATAGTTTTTGATTGTAACTTTTTTACTACTTGTTTTAGCATTTCAGTACTTTTTGTTGGTTCTGGTTTGTCAAGTTTAACTTTAAACTAGTAACAACAAATGTAAATTATAACAATGAATTAAAGTTTAATTTTTTTTTTATTGATTCAATTAAATAATAACTTTACAATAGTTTACTGCAGAATAAGACAAGACAAAATAGCCCAAGTAAACTACTATTGTGACAAATTTACTTCAACAGGTTATCAGCTGTGTAGGTACACTGTGTAGGTACACTGATAACACTTGTGGTCAACACTTAACAGATAATGAGAGCACAATTTCTCACTGATAGACAGGAGTATGCTTAAATCAAGGTTGAAGTTAATACAAAATTCTAAACATTGAGCGGAGTATTTATAATGCAATAAATACATTCAATGAATCCTCAACCCATACACATGTCAATACCGTATTCAAAAAGGTCTAAATGTAACTTCAATGAATGAATGTGACATTACATTCTAGGATGTACTTTTCTGACAAAGTACAATAATCAATTATACATATCTTGATAAAAATATGTAAAATATTATTATCCTTTATAAGTTGACTTTTGATTTAGTACATTATGTATTTGTCAGACCCGATGTATTTTTCAAGCTAATAGCTTGAACTACTAGTTAAAAAATGAGTACAAAATTCCACTTCAGTGTACTCCTCTTTATCTCTGTCTTCAATCTTTGACTTGAACATTTGCTTCAAATCTTTGTATAAGCGGCATATTCAATGTAACTTCTTCGTATGATAAGTCTCTATCTGCTAGTGATAGCTGCTAGTGATAGCTACTACTCAGACAATAATCTAAGTTACAATAATGTCACTGCTAACAAATGCAGTGACTAATAGACCTCAATAGATATTCTAAGTATTAAATTTCCCCCTCATGCGAAAAAGGTGGTGGTTCATCTGCATATTAAAGATATCTCGAGTCGAGATGACAACTTGTACCATTTTGGTTTAAGACAAGCTTGGTTTTGTAGTGTGGTCTCTACACAATCTACATTATCTTCTTCTATCCAACACTTGTTCTTGGATCAACTTGTAAGTCGATCCAATCCATTCGTTCGTAGACATATTTTCATCTTATTCGTTTAAAAAAAGGTTCTTTGTGTTGGTATTTAAGGATTACAACAAGTTTATTTCAAAGAAAGAAAGAAAATATAGCAACATGCTATATTTTTCATTTAATATCAGCAATTACTTGGGAAGCTGGCAGATGTCTTCAAAAATTCACAGTGTCCTTGATTGCATCAAGTATCTGCACCCAAATTTCAAACATTAGTCTTGGCAACAATACATTACATATGTGCATTACAGTAAAGAGCCAAAACAATTCTAACCTTGTTCTTTGTAGGCATGTAGAAGGGCTCAAAAACATGAGGGAATGGAGTGTCCAGCCCACATACTCTAGCTACTGGAGCTTCCAACTGAAGAAAATATTTTCCATTTTATTAGTTATAATATAGCATCATTGATATTATTAAAAAAAAGTTGAAAACAAAACAAAAATATTATACAATATAAATTCTTAAATTAATATAATAACTTTCGTGATATCTGGACAGCTTCTCTCCTTAAGAGGTATAAGGTTTGAATCTCATGAATTAATATTTTTGCATTAGTTTTTAGTAAACAAGGTAGTATAATTGGATGGTTTTTTTATGCTACATGAATTAGCATAACTCAAAATGAATGTGAAAGATAATGATAAAAAAACTACAACTGGAGAAAATTCATTAGGTTAATACGAGGACTTACCCTCAAGAAGCAACGCTCAACAATTGATGCAGATATCTCAGCACCAAAACCACCTGTTACTGGAGCTTCATGACTAATCTACACGTACACACAAAGTGGGTAATGAGTATGAGCAAAAAATGGCTTTTGTATATGTAAATGATGAATCTGTACCAGTAGCCTTCCAGTTTTCCTCACTGAGGCTTCTACTGTCTCTTTGTCCCAAGGTAATAGGGTTCTAAGATCTATAAGTTCACAAGAAATTCCTTCCTGCAAAATATATAACATAAAATTAGACCATGTAAATCTCCATTTATTTTAGATAGTAACATAACGTGGACATCTGAATTCAGAAAAAATTTCTTGCCTTTGCAGCATCAACACAAGCTTGTTCCATGACAGTAAGCTGAGCTCCCCAACCAACAAGAGTTATGTCACTACCTTCTCTAATAACCTAACATTCAAGCAAGAAATTTCCATCAAGATTAGGGTATTAAAAAATGACTAAATAGGAAATTTGAGCGAGTTAAAACTTAAAATAATACCTCTGCTTCTGATAGAGGTAATGTGTAGTCCCCTTCAGGGACCTCTTCTACAGCTAAGCGGTATAGCCCCTACAAATAGAAAAATGAAAAACAAACAAAATTAAGAAATGACTTCATATGGATAGGGCTCAGAAAGGTAGAACAAGGAACCTCTCTCAACAATGAGGACAACTATATCTGGCAAAAGCATCACTTGCAAATTTGTTGGTTTGGATTGTCTTTTATTTCAAAAGGGTCAAATCATACAGAGTATTATTGAAATACAAATAGGGCTGAACCAATAGAAAGTAGTCCAAAGGTTTATTTCTAATGCTCCTAAACCGTCATATTCAAAAATTTAGATGATTATTGTAATAATATTGTTTCATAATTATAATTAACACATTAAATATATATCAGTTAAATTTTAAAATGGACAAAAAAGTGTTATGAACATAATTTCCCAACCAGGCCTGTCTCAACCCGACCTTACAATGACTTAAAACTAGAGCAGAGGAAATCAATGACCTTTGGTTCGAAGAAGACAACAGGATTTGGGTCCCGAATGCTAGCCAGCAACAATCCTTTAGCTTCCTTTGGACCTCGAGGTATAACCACCTAAAAAAGAGTTGTGTGAAGAGGGAATGAAAGGACTATATCTTGAGGGACCACATATGAACAACTCAATACCTTGAGACCTGGAACATGGCAAAAAAATGCTTCAGGAGATTGTGAATGATAAAGCGCCCCGTGACCCACAGCCCCATAAGGTGCTCTTATTGTTAAACCTAACAAAACACAAAGAAATCTTGTGATAACGGGAAAAAAAAATAGGAACGTCGAGAAAAGTATTAAAAAGTGAATAAGTTTTAAGATACCTCCACAGTTAAATTCATTACCACTTCGATACCTGAATTTAGCAGCTTCATTAACAATCTATACAATAAAGAAAGGCGATGAGTATGTCGAATGTGATAAACTAGTAGAGCATAGTGGAGATACATGCCTGATCAAAAGCAGGATAAATGTAATCTGCAAATTGAATTTCTGCTATAGCCCGATTCCCCTGTCATAAAAGTAAGGATGATAAGCTACAGCTACAATTATAAGACAAGAGCCACTTGGTACACAAAAGTGTTTACCATTGCAGCCAGACCAATAGCAAATCCAACAATACCCTGTTGTAAAATAAACTTACATCAGTGTTAAGTTGACACAAAATCAATGAATACGTTAACCTGCTTGATAGATAGAATTACCTGTTCACAAAGAGGGGTGTTGAAAACTCTATGCTTACCAAATTGATCAGCCAATCCAGTTGAGCAACGAAACACACCACCAAAACCCACATCTTCCCCAAATATATAAGAACTGTCAAAATATTATCATTTATCATCACAAATAAGGCACAAGCACATACATACATATATATATATATATATCACTTTTTCAAGTAAAAATTCATAGCCTCTAAGATTCATATATTGCGAACCTATAATCTAATCCACATACACATAAACCCTATAATTTAATTAATTTCATTTTAGACCTCATGTTTCCAGATGTCAATTTAGTTAGATACTTTTTATTCAATTCATTCAACTCTATAGAGTGATAAAAGTTACAGTGGTACTTAATAAGAATCCACTTTAATTTTTAAAATAAAAAGGGATCAAGTAATCAGCAATAGTCCATAAAAATTTTGACGATATTCAGAGAGAATATACCTAGACTAAAAAAAAATATAATAATAATAATAAAATTGAAAAAAGAAAAGAAAAAGGTAGGTACCGAGGATCAGATTGTAAAGCTATATGAAGTGCTTGATTGATAGCAGTATAAAGATTTATAGATTTGACCGACTGACCGTCAATTGAACCGGCAGATGACGATACTCTTCTGATACGATTCGATTCATTCATTAAAACCGAACAAAATCGCTTCATATTTCTTAGATTTCTGTACATTTCTGTACATTTTCTCTCTCTCTCTCTCTCTCTCTCTCTCTCTCTCTCTCTCTCTCTCTCTCTATTTTTTTATATAACAAATATTTGAAATTATATATTTTGTGGTACAAGTAATCCTTGAATTGTAATGAAGAAAAGAACTCCGATTAGGTTTGGTAACTCCGATTAGGTTTTGGTACCTGATGTTGAAGTCAAGAAAAGGATGAGGTGTTTTGAGTTGAATTGAGGGAGTGGAGTCGTGTTTGTCGTTGTTTTATGTCGAGAACGTCCTTGGATGATGTTTTGGATGTTCGGATGATGTTTTTAAACGGTTCGGACAACGATTTTGTAAGGCGTCTGACGCGCGATACTGTTTTGTGTATTTATTTTAATGGCATTATAATCGTTTAAATAAAAAAATTTAAAGATATTTCAACGGCTATGTGATCGTATTTCTTTTTTAATCCTTATTTTTAATTTAAAAATATTACATTTTAAACACAAGTTTAAACATATCAAAACACGTATCCTTATCTTCAAATACACTTTAAAAGTTCAATGTCGAACAATCCAGAAAACTGGTACAACCTATAATCTCAATGAAACCCATTTCCACAATAAATATCTTCTTAAAACTCGTCAACCGATTTGCCCGATTTTGGTACTCAATATCATATGTCGCAAACCAAAGTTCCTCAAACACAATACCAGCAAAGGATATACTATCAAACACCAAACTTATCTCCTGATCAATATAATGTTTTCCTAATTTGACAAGTAGCACAAAACACCCAACAACCCGACATGCACTTGGTTGATGACAAGGTACCGACACCAACCTCTTGTAGAAATAGGTCAAAAAAGAAAGGCAAACAACCCGATGTTGAACCATCAAAACCTAAACAAACAAAGTTTATAACAACTGCAACCTTTGGGAACCGGAGGATAATCTCCGATTGGTGCAGAATTGAATTGCTGTTTCCGAGATTTGAACCGACAAAATGCGCAAACTAACGACTCTTTTTGGTATCTTGTCATGGAAGAGTACCATCATATAAAAAGGAAATAAACCTATATATACTAATATTTTTGAAACTAAAATATCCAGTGTACCTATATATCAACCATTTGTACAAAAAATGCGGCCATTGCTCTAGCCTATTTATGCAAGAAATTTCCCTAAGCCCAATACCTATAATCAGTACACTTATTGCAATTAAGCCCATTAGAAGTAACAAACCAATCCAAATAGCCTTCCAAATAGCAGCTCGAGTAGACCAACTTAAGATATACCAATCTATGTGTTTACAGTACCCTGTCCATTGTTTCTTCTTGTTGTTGCATCCTACATCTGTTTTTGAAAGCACGATTGTGACCACTATGGTGACTCCAGACCTATTTATATTATTCAACACAATGTTGTACAACTCAATTCTATTTTCCAGGTCATGATAATTCACCCTTTTAACCATCAATACTAGTAGGATCACACAACTGACTATTATGATTAACAATGGTCAAAATTGCCCACTTTCCAATATAAGATCTAGTCCAAATTGTAATCCTTTTTTTAAACAAACGTTTCAAAATAACATTTTTAAGCTTCCATAAAAAACCCATTGCATGAGTACCATTCCATGGGTCAAATAACATCATAGTTGACTTTGACCATGATAAGTCAAACCTATACTGATATTTACAATTTATGTTCATGTAAACCATTCATACCATTTTCGTAGTACTAGTAGTTTCCCATCATCTAACTAGCCAATGTGAATACCAAATACATCCAGACTGCTATTAGATAATATAAACCATTCAAGATTGCACATGAACCTATCTTACACCCTTCCTGCCATTCTGAAGCTCCCAATCTGATATCATCGATGAACCATCTTCCAGACTTATCCCCAATCCAAACCACCCATAGACATAGACACCAATCAATAAAAGGACTAATGATAACTAGTTGTAGCCAAGCCCATGTCTAGAGTTCCTCAACCCCTGCAACCACACCATTAATGAATATAATCTACTTCTTCTATCCTTAACAATCAATTTCCCCTTGACATGTCCTTCTCGCCTCCATATAAATACACAAGCTCAAGTAGACTAGTTAAAAAAAGGAAGTTTAATGTTTGACTCATAAACTCTTTTGATCTCTTTATATCTCCACATGGTTTAAAACATATGCTAACCTCCAACATACAAATCTTTTCCACCCAAAACATATGCACTGATCTAATTCCTATACCTAAAGACACTTTTGAAACTTTATTTTTGATAATCTCCATTTTTGAACTTACACCAGAATAACAATAACACCACCCTATTGATGCAGGGCATTGGTAACACACAAAATTCAACTCAAATATGATCATTATACCCAACTCCCCCTTACACCTTCAAACCCAACCCAATCCACCCAACATGACAGACTTCAAACACATTAAAGGCTAGAATGAAGCCAGTGGTAGCCAAGCCAATTCTTGAAGGTCCTCAACCCCTGCACCACACCCAATATGAAAGGAATCTCCTCCTACTACCCTTAACAGCTAGTTTCACCTCAGGAATATCTTTCTCACATTCAAATGAAAACACATACACAAAGACTCTATTATAAAAATAGAATTTTTTTGTGTTAATCACATTTAATATCCCATGCCTTTTATCTCTAGTGGTTTAAAAAAAGTGCTAACCTCCAACACATATTTAAAACACATCTTTTACCTATGTAGTACTCTCATCCTATTAACATATGGCACTTTAGTATGGTTTTTATAGAGAACAAAAGGTTTGAACTCACACAAAGCATATAATGCCCTGTTACTAGAGGGCACTGGAAACACACATCAATCCAATCCAAAGAGAATAGATCTACCCATCTTCCCTTTAAATCTCCATCCCACCCCAAACCAAATAAATATCAGTCCTGCCTTTCCACTACTCTCACCCATTCCCCCATTAAACCCACCCCTTTTTGCCCTGTCCACCCTGGAAATAACCCTCCCCAAACACTCATGTAATGATGATAATGTCTCATGTCGTTCCTGTAAACCCCACCCAATTGGACTTTCTCTCTAAACCATTCCAAACCCTGACCTTTTCCTTCACTGAGATCATCCCCAGCCGTACGATAGTACCAACAAATCACCAATCTCCACACAAAACTCATAATGATCATGACTTTATCTTTTAGGAGATCTTTGAATTCCATTCATTCCAAAGTCTAGATTTCAAGCCTTTGCAGCAAATTTGGTATAAAGGGTATTTCTGACATTAAGACCCATAAGCTTCTATCTTACAATATCCTTGATCTGATTGGATAGTTTCGTAGATGATCTTTTCCTTTCCTGAAACAATCTTTGATTTCTCTCTTAACAAATGTAGTACACCACTACCCTAAAGAGAAGTCTCATAATGATACTCCAGTTAGAGATTTATTTGCAGGCCTTATACCTAGGTTTTAAACTAGAACTTCCCATTTATCAACTGGATGGTTCATGATAGTAAAAATACTATCCATTCTACCCATAGGAATTATATTTTCCCAAATATACCAATATATTGACAAGTTACAAATAAGTGACTATGGGAATCACTTATTGTTTTACACAAACTATCTTTTAGAGTCTCTTTTCTTCCCCACACTGCCATTCTGTCTTGAGTCATAAGTCTTCCTTTAATTGCTAACCATAACACTAAAGAGTGTCTGGGAATGCTTTGAGAGAACCAAAAGAATCATGTTCTTCTTTAATTGTCTGCCTTACCTGAGCCACGCTAAAGTCCCTTAATTCACCACTTCTATTCCTCTATTTAACTTGGTCTCTCTTATTTCTCTCTCAAATAAGCATGTTGGAGTTGAACATATTGCCAAATTTGCTATACCACTCCATTGGCCATTTCCATACACCATCTTGGTATATGTCAAATGTGTTACACTTCAAACTAAGCCTGGCAATATAAATATCTCTACATGAAATGTGTTAGGACAGAGGACCAGTACCAAGCTAGGTGTCAAACCACACTAAGGTATTATCACCATTTCCCATCTCATGAATAACATATTTTCCTAAGCTATTTCTCATTTCAACGAGCTTTCTCCAACTCCATGATAGATTGGACTCCTTCTTTACTACCTAAAAACTTGTTCCCTTTAATTTATAGGTATAACCCCCTCTGACCAGAGAGACTCTTTTTTAAGACTAACAATGTTCCATATATGCTTAGAGAAAACTATGGATTAAAAGATTAAAAAAGTATTTGTTTTTCATTTTATTTTTTTTACCGTTTTTAAAAGGTAAAAATAACTAATTTTTTCTAATTTGATGGTTGTTAAGGCATTATTCTGAATTTATTTTTCCAATTTTTTTTTTAATTTCTAAATATTGAAGAAATAATGAAAAAAAGAAAGAAAACAAAAAAGGAGGGTACTCGTGTTTTGGCCTTTCTAGACCGTCACGCTAGCCACGCAGTGACTATTGACCGTCGTCAGTTAACCAAGGACTTGACTAACTTGACTAACCTCACTCTTCTTCTTCATTTCTTTTCTTTTCTAATTAAAAATAGTCATATATTTGTAACATTATAAAACAAAACTTATACAAGGTATTAAATTAGTTGAAAACTAGTTCGAAACATCACATTAATATAGATATTTATTTATACTTGTAATGCTTGCCTGTGTGATGCACAAGTCATTATAATTTACATTATTTGTCTTTTAATATAAGTTGCATGATAAGTGAACAACTCCTAAATATTTATAATATTCAAGTTTAAATTTCCCAAATTTGTTATATCTTATAAACACACTTAGGACGTGTTTGATTCTCGAAATATTTTTTTGAATGTAATGAAACCTCTCAAATGAATTAGAATTCCAAGGAATTAAAATATGTGAAGCGTTTGGTTGTCAAAATGCAACAGAATTTGAATCATCACATAATTATGTTTGGTTTGTAAATTTATGAGTGGGGATCAAAAGAGAAGCAAAAAATTAGGGAAGGAGAGAAGCAAATCTCAAACCTTGATTTCTTTATCAATGAATGTTAAAAACGTTTTTTTTTATAAAAAAATCAAGGGTTAAGATTTACTTATCTCCTTCCCCAAATTTTGAAGCTTCCCTATGAATCATTCCTCGTAAATTTATCATTACAGGAATTGGAATGTAAATGTGATAAATTACTTAATTACCCTTTTTATATTTTTGGAAGAACTTGAATATAAATAAATAACTTTTAAAACTTTGAACTGATGCAAGATTAAATTCATCTCTTTTTAATTAAATACTTATTTATCATCAATTTATATTTATATCAATTATTAAAAGATAAAAAACTAAAAAAAGAACTTGAAATTTGGATAATATTCCTTAATGAACCACCTACCCACCACTACAGCGACTCGTTACGTAACCATGAATAATCCATAAATTCTTCAAAAGATAGTCCATATTTGTAGTAAATCAAACAACCTTCAAATCTTTAAAGAGATGAAGAAAGATCTTTAGAAGAAAAATCAAATACAAAATTATAGAACCCTAGAAATCCTAAATAGAGAAAGAAAGAAGATGAAGAAGATCAACATAGAATCAAAGGTTGTGGTGTGATGGCGGTGGGAGCCTGTGACTAGTCCGACGGTAATAGTGGTTGCGGTGCACTGGTCATCGGTCTGACCGTAACGGTGGTGGTGAGCGGTAGCAGGTCTAACGTAATGGTGGTCCGACTGTGATGTATACGTTAGTGACATGTGCGGTGGTGGAGAGTGGCCGGATGTAACATGGAAGATGAGAAGATGGTGATGTTTGATAAAGTTGAGAGAGAATGGAAGTGTTTGTTAGGTATTTTGGTCTTTGGTAGATTCAAGAGTCAAATTTAATTGAAATCCATCACATTCACTATGGAATGAAGATTATGTGAGTGAAGGAAAATTTACATTCTAAATGAATTTAATTCCTTTAAGTTTGACAACCAAACACGATTTCTTATGCCATTAAATTTCAATTCGGGCCGGATTCCTTCAAAATCTGTCAAACAAATACGGCCTTAGACTCTAAGGCTACATCTTCAAAAAATTTTAAGCGAAAAAGAAAATTGGAAAATGCATCTTCAAATACGGCCTTAAACTTTAAGGTTGCATCTTCAAAAAATGTTAAGTGAAAAAGAAAATTGAAAGATATATCTTCAAATACAACCTTAAACTTTCGCTTAAAATTAGAAGATGCATCTTCAGCACTACAAATACAAATACAGCCTTAAAATTGGAAGAATGCAACATAAGTCTACTAATGCAATTAGTTTAATTAACGTCTAAGTTATGTAGTGCTGAAAACTTTTTCTAAAAATGAAATTTAGAATCAATTATTAAAATAAATGTACTTGATATCCATAAACTTTCAAACATTATCATCAATTAGGATAAGTTAGAGTTTCTAGCATACTAAAAAGCCAACTTAATATTCGCGTATAATTTACATGAAATCAGGTTCTTTATGTTGTTCATATCGCTTCAAATATTTGTTCACATCGCATAAATACTTGATATTCTCATTCTAATCCACCTTTAACTACAATTTCACCAACGAACCCTTATACATACCTTGCATGTTCATCATTTTAGCCGATTAGCTTTAATCATTCACTGCCATATTATCTATTTACGTCAACTTTAGTATACTTACTCTTGTTTATCAAGTGTTTGTATGCATAGTTCAATTATATTTTATGCTTACTAATATGTACTATGTCATGACAATTCTATATCTTCTTTTTATAATTAAAACAGATATTCATACAATTATTTTAAATAGCTTTTTCAAGTAATATAAATATATGATCATCGTTAGTTTCATAAAATTATATACTTTAATACATTTTCTTACATTTACTAATTTATATTAAAATTTTAATAGTTTTTGAAATCTTTATATGATTATACTAATATCTAAAAATAAGAAAAGAGTTTGTGTTTTAACATCATGTTACAATAATATAATAGAAAGTGTATAAATATCTCATTTATTTTTTTATAAAAACTGTCATTTACACATGGAATTATAATAGTTGATTGGCAAATAAAAAAAACAAATTATTCATCAACTATTGGGATTATGTAGTTTGAAAAATGTAAATATGGGTAATATCAAAGTTTAATCCATGAGAGCTTTTAATTTACACAACAAATCCGAAGGATCCGAAGTAATTCAATACCATACGGCAAAAAAGCGTTTGTAGTCTGCTTCCACATTCTGAAACACACATAATGCTTATAGCTTGCTTCCATAATATTGAAATAACTATTACCATTAGAAATCGCCGATCTTTCTTAGTCATTTTGCTTGTAGCTATAGTGAACAACGTAAAACTTTAATAATGAAAATCTAAAATCAAACTATAAACATGAACAATTATGAATGATAACACCATATAACTATCAAAAATCATGAAATCCATCCATCTTAAAGAAGAATTAATTGCAAAATGCTTTCACACAAATATAAATAATGAAAATTATGAGAAAACTATAGAAGAACCAATTAAAGGTTTCACATGACTCGATAATCAAAGACTATTCAATAGAACTTGAGATAATACATTTTATTGCAAGAAACTATATGGAGACACATGTCCTATTATATATATAAGAGCCTCAAACAAATAGCTTCACAAATCTTGGAATGCAAGAGGACAAAATCAACGTGTGACCTTTAATTAAGATGTTAGAAATTAATCACGATTGGAAGAATTTTAGAACTCAGTTCAAATAGTCTTACTACTATTTAAGACAAAAGTAATGATAAAAAACTAAATACTTATATTTACCAACCTTTTTCTTTTTACCATCATTATATACCATTTTATAGAAAATGGGTGAAGTCGACACTCATGTGTCTTTCGTGAACATTTGTTATGTTTTAATTGAGAATACTGCGGAAATCTGATTATATAGCTGTTGGAAATCAACATTTTTAAAAAGGAAAAAATCTGAGAATTTTGAAAAAAAGCACAATGCTACCCAAATTAACATTTGGCTTTAGCGACGAGTTGGATGGCCATTAAAAGTATTTTTAAAAAAATTATAAACAAAATATAGCGATGACCAGTGAAAATGATGGGCCTACATGTTGGTCGCTAAAGAGAATTAGATGTGAGCTATGTGCGACGATTTTTTTCAGCGCTAATTGGTGAATTCTAATAGTGATCTATCGTTATTTCTATGAGAGCATTAACCTATTCCTTCATATGTCAGAAAAAATCAAAGACGCTTCTTTTGTTGGCCAAATTTTACCTGTTTAAGATCAAATATTGTTCCCATCTTATAGGTCTCCATCGAAATAAAGTTAGTTATTTGTAGTCTCTGATAAGTTTAATATTTCGAGGTACTAAGGGATTTTTGTGTATTGTTACTTATTTGATTTATAAGCGACGAATAAAATATATAAAGTTACTCATTATGATTTGATTTAAACAAAACGTTAAGAACCATCGAGGCTTTAATGTTAAATACATGTATTATTTAGAATGTGATTCACGTGAGAATGAGTATTTTTATGAGAATGAGTAATTTTATAGAAAGTAAAGGAAGCCAATGAGAAAATGACAAGTGTCCTCCCTATTTCCTCTTTATTTCTTTCCATTCTTCCTTCTTATTTCTCCACTTTTTTTCTTTTTTTTTTTTAAATTTCGATTCTTATTTAATTTATGTTTTTTTAACGTTTTCATTTTTTTCGTTTATAACTATGATTCACCCAGACTTAAATATGACGCACTGATTATTTTATTTAATACACAATAAAGTATAGTTATTAAATAAATAATTGTGCATCATATTATAAGATATGGTGCATCATGATTATAAAATATATGACACTTTAATTTCTAGATATACGATAACTATTGTTATCATATAAGTCTGGGTGCATCATAGTTATAAAATATGGTACTGTAAATTTTTAAAATTAAGCGCATCATATTTATTAGATGTGGTGCATCATGGTTATAAAAAATGACACTGTAACTACTAAATATACAATAAACATCATTATCATATAAGTATGAGTGCATCATAGTTAGTTATAGAATATGATACAGTAACTTATACTTTTACGAATCATCGTAGTTATAAGCTTTGTTGTTTTCAAAATCTAGTTTATCATAATGTTAAATAGAGTACATATATAACGTATATTACAAAAAAATAGAGTCCAATAAAAAATTATTTTGTTAAAAACTGTATTGTAAAACGCCAAAAAAGTTAAAAAAAGAAAAAAGCGTAAGATATACTGTAGAAAAAGAACGAAAAAAAAGCAAAAATAAAATCAACGTTTACTTATTACGCTTTAAAGAATATTTACATGAACTGCAAAAGTGTTATGCTTTCCTGGTTCTATTAGGTTAGTGTTAAGTAGGTGATTTAGCCCTCTATCGAAAGGGAAGAAGGTGAAATGCACGGAATACCGATGTCTAGTTCGACACCTTGTTCTCAACTGAAGTAGTAGATAGGCACCTCTACGCATTTCTCAAAAGAGTTAGAGGTAGGTGGTCCCGCGGAGCTTCCAGAAAAGGGTAGCCGCCTGGTGTGTAAGCAGAGCCGCTGATTTCTCAGCTTCATTTATTAAAAAACTTTAATTAGTACACGCAAGAAATAGGCCAATTCAAAACCCTCCGGTAAAATAAGAACCGTTCTTTTAGGCTAACTCTGGGTAGGGCGCATACACACTAACCCACTTTGAGTCGGATCCGAGCTCTAGGAGACAACGAGACAGGAAGACAACTATTGTGGTAAATGGGAGCTTCTCTATTTCTATTTGAGAGGGCTCTAAGGAAACGTATTTAATTTCCACCGAGCTAAAATAAATTATTCTATCCCCAAAATACCATGCATATATTCTATCCTAAGGAAGTGAAGTGGAATAAAATAGAATACATCAAATAAATTATTCTATCCCCAAAATACCATGCATGTATTCTATCCTAAGGAAGTGAAGTCACACTTTACTTCATGCAATTTAGTAAACATAGGCACATGAATGTAAATGGGTCAGGGGACACACATAGTCAGCTTGCAGAACTCTCGTAACATTTTGAAGCAAGTTTGTTTCTTTTGCTAATCATTAGCTAGTTGCTACAATACGTTGGAGCAACTAGCTCTATTCTTAGGCATAGACTTGATCTATGTCGGAGTGCTTGATCGTTGTCTTTGATCATATTCAAAAACATATTCTTCTTGTTCATAAGTTGACGCTTCTTCATGTAAAAAGAGGAGGGAACTTATCTTTCATTGTCACTTCAAATGTCATAGATACACCAAGTGAAGATATTTGGGCTCTTCTACTCGCTGACAAAAAACAATCCACGATAGGACCAGCAAGTAGATTTCTTCCAGTGAGACTTATGCTCGCTAAACTATCAACGAACAAGTCAAAACTTCATATTTCTAAAATTAATGGAGTTTGTCACATTATCATTTATTATAATAAAGTACCAGTAACCCAACAGAATTCTAAAAACATAAGCATATAAACCAAGTTACAGAAAAGTATAAAAAGATGGATAAAAAAGTATAATAAAAACCTTGGTGTTCTGCACATGCATGGGGTACTTATCTAGCTAAATTACTAATTGTCACAAAAAATATATGGACATTATTGCATTGTCTCCATTCTGCAATTTTGTTTGTATTGCGAACATAAAAGCCAAAAGGTTACAACGATCAACACATATAGAATACTACATACATTGAAAAAATCAACAATCAGCAACCGTATTTTTATTAACCTTTTTTATTAGGGAACATCAAATCAGTTAATTTATTAAGAAGTTGAGAATTGATAAATGGTGGTAGCAGTATTAACACAAACAACGAATGAAGTTCTAACAGTATGGAACCCTCAGACCAAACAATCTCCCCATAATCATATCTCCCTTGTGACAACTTTTGTGGTTTTATTTTCACATAATATGAAATCTCATCATCTGTTAAGTATGAAGAAAAGAACAAGATTCTTGGCCAAACTGTAACTTGCACCCCATTAGGACTAACAATATATGGTAGCAATGTATATGGCTGTTTTCTTGACACTCACGTTTCGAACGGTTCTTTTGATGGTAACGGTTGACTGAAGACTAGAACTGTGATGGATGGATAGTTTAGGTTGGTGTTGGTGGTGTGATCTGATGGACAGGTTATGGTAGCTCCAGGTGGGAGGATGATGATTATTTTGATTTGATCATTTGTGTAGCCGTTGTTGCAGAGGAAGAGAATGTAGTCGTCAGGTTTCATGTCATAAACAAGACCAGGATCAATAGCTTTTTTAGGGTTAAGGTGGCCAGCTCCTATGTCAAATTGACTTGACTCTTCATTTGTTCCTGCGGATAATATGGTATTGTGGTTCGTGTCACAGTTGTAGGTTGTATGTTGACATAAGAAGTTTCATTAAAACATATACTAGTATTTCTTTTTTTTTCTTTTTATTTTATGGAATGCTATTTACTTTAGTTGTTAAATCAGAATTAATTAGCATCTGTCGTTATTAGAGTGGATCTAATGGCTGCTGGAGACCAATGAGGATGCAGTGATTTGATAAGAGCAACAACACCAGATACGTGAGGGCATGACATTGATGTTCCTGACTGAAAACTCCATTCAACGGATCTTTGATTGACAGATGTTGAAGTTGGAGATACTCCAGGAGGCCATGCTGCTAGTATGACGATTCCAGGACCACTTATATCTGGCTGCATGTTGATTTACTTACTTTATTATTAATTGTTTTCCTTTTCATTGATATATTATACATAAAAATATCAAAAGTGAAGTACCTTGAGTACATCAGGTGAAATGGAGCTTGGGGCTCTCGATGAAAATTCGCAACAACAGGTGCTGGTGGTTGTTTGATAACTGTCTTACTTGGAAAGATGAGGACCTTTGTCAGGTTCATCCTTCATTATTCAAGAAATCAGTTTCAGTTAAGATATACAGTAGTTATCAACTAGTATATGCACGGTAACTGTGTAATCTTACTTGGTTTGAGAGAGATAATGGTTGATTTGAGTGCCTTGAATCAGGTCAAGACGGATGGTGGGGATTACATCCACATCAGCATACTGACGAGTAGGGGAGTCTACAAAGATCAAGGCTGTGGCGTTTGCTATAAAAGCCCTACTTCTGCATCTTCAATCTGCACTGGTCCTTGAGTTGAGTGTTGGAAGCTAATGTCAATTGAAACCGAAATCAGAAGATGGTTGTTATTCGGGTTTGGGCCATGGGCCAACAAACCAATTACAGCAGATACTTATTATGAAGGTAGTTATAAGTTAGTTATTAATAAACAGTTGCAATGGTTCGAATGGTTACAATACCGTTTCGACTTGTAAATATATTTGTACATATGTTCAATAAAATCATTCGTTGCATTAAGTAACTGCTGTGCCTGTTTCTTCTGTTTTATATATACTTACTGGTTTCTGTTACTGCACACACACATACACACAAACTGAAAACCTGACTTCAACCATGAAACACAATCGATTATATACACGAAGGATTGGCACTAATCAATCGGACATGGATTCTCAACATTGAGAAGCACAGGATCACTGTCCCCACTGCACTACTATTTCTCCATCTATCCATTCTGCATATCCTGCATGTTATTAACTTCCACTTACTTTACTGGGACTCGATCATGAATAATCCGACCTTGTGAAATAGCAAGAAAAGTATATACAGCTATATGTCTTTACTTGTTTGCATGTATGTTTATATATCGAGTGTGTATGTTTAGACAGATAGAGAGAGAGGGCACCCTCCACAGAAATAAGTTCGAGCTCCAACCAGATTCGCTTCTACATGTATACTATTGAAGCTTTCCCCCTGCATACCTTTTTTTTGTTACTCAATAGAAACCTTCTATGGGTATGGACTCTGTTGAAAATAAAAATGAAAGAAGTTAGTTACTGTGAAAGAGACTATTACCCAGTAATATCCGTGTTGGAAAATTTCGAACAATAGAATAAGCAGCAACCATGTACTCCAAGGTGCAACATTTTGGACTAGAGAGGGATCCGGTCCATTATTTCCTGCTGAGAAAATGACACTATACCCTTCTACATAGCATGGAACGACCCGATATAAGAATTACTGATAACGCGTAAAAAGTCACGTTTTTACACACGTTATCTTTCACATTTTAAATAAATAATTAACTTTTTCATCCAAAAACTACATTTGTTGGTTTTATTTTGTTAATTAGGAAATTACGAAGACGATCCAAAAGAATCAATGAAAACATACGAATAACGAAGAATCTATAGCCAAAACGAAGAAACAAGTTACGATCCCGCGCACTTGACTTGACGACACCGTGCATAGGGCTCGCACCAGTCGTATACGCCCTGGTGTAGCCCGTATACAGCCTAGTGCAGCCCATATATGGCTTGCAAGAGCCGTAACGCAACCTGTATATACATAAATCTTTGATTCTTATCCGGCTCGAGCAATACGGGTGCGTTTTTGAAAGGTCAAATACGGGCAAAATGGTCAAATATGGGTCCCAATCTCAGCTATAAATAGCAAACTTCACCAACCTTCAAAGTCACCTCTTTTTACACATTTTCTTCCATGCCTCTTATATACTTTCTCTTCTAGAACTCTAATTAATTATTAATCAAACATTAAGGTTAATATTTACTTAAGAGGTTAGTTATGATTTAATTTGTACGGAGGTGCTCCCATACACTACGATTTAGAACGTTGTTTACGCTTTCACCAGGTTTTAATTATTTTTCTATCTTACCATTTATTTTGATATGTTTTATTATTATCATATAATTGAGCCAAGTTCACCTATTCGAGAGTGAGGAAGAAAAACCAACAAGAAACTTCCCACTTTTGATGTCCTGCGATTCTGCTAGTTTAGAAACTAAGGAGAAGGACAGGGGGCGCTAGGTCAGAAAAGCGAGAACTCTAAATTCTCCCCAAGTAGGATTTGAAATGACCAGTCAGTTAACAGTCAACCGCTCTACCACTGAGCTACTAGGAACAACGGACTTAAGGAAGCCGACTCTCGTTCTTTGGACCAACCTATGACCGAACAAAAAGGAGTTCATTCATAAATGCATGCTATAAATTAACTTGATAAGCTAAATAATTTAAAGTGTCTGCTATGATAGAAGTTTACGTTGGCCCAATTACGTAATTTATAATACTTTTACTATGCTTATGCAGCAATTAATTTATATATGAATATATGAATTGAATCTCAATTGTTTATCTATCCAACTCATGTCATGGTTGAAACCTTACCTCTAAAATGAATATAGCTAATTCATAGGTATAGGTCACTCAATTATTTTGTCCATCGAGTCTCTGCACCTATCCTTTTGATTTTCACTTTCTGAACTTTGTTTGTTTTCGGAAAACGTGATTTGGCTCAGGATTGCCCATTTTTATTAATTCCAGGGTTTCTCTGAATTTGAAAGTTATCACTTAATAAGTTTCCATACCAAGGCTCAATCCAATTAAGTCCGTAGCGTCTACCGATTTTGCCATATCCCCCTTTTTGAGATGAAAATCTCATTTTGATCCCGTCCCTTTTTTCTTTCATTTATACCGGAACCGTTGAATTCATTAGATAGATGCCGATTCCTGTCTCGAAAAAGTGTTTTCTCCTCTTTGTCTTTGATTTATTGTATATCTTCTTTCATCTTCAATGGCTATAATCTATATTATATGAAGGCTCATACTCGTTCCAATCAAAAATGATTTTATCATTTCTGTATCCTCAATTCAATATAGGTGGATACATACCCTATACATCTGTCTCTCTTGCACTCATTTCCCCATGAAATGTTGAATACTTGAACGGTCGATTCTTTTTTTATTTATTTATCAAATTCAGATAATAAAAATTGAAATTCTTTATCGCTAGATTAATCATTATGTTCTATAATATTTAACACTTATTTGAAATTATATATTATTTCTTTAATATATTAAATTTAATTATATTATGAATAGAGAATATGAATAGCCAAGAATTAAAATAGTTAAAAGCAAAGATTCTAAGAGTTTCTTGAATTCCTATGCATGTCGAATTTATGTTATGTGAGCCTGATTAGCTCAGAGGTTAGAGCATCGCATTTGTAATGCGATGGTCATCGGTTCGATTCCGATAGTCGGCTTTTCTCTATTTATTTTATTGGATGTTTTACATGATGATCATTGAGCTCGACATGACCGTTGTTCTCATGACTGAAACATGTTCGTGGGAGACACAGAGCATGGGAATAGAGATAGATTAGATTCAATATCATATAGCAAATATTCTTTAGAGAACTTTCAGAATATTTACAACTTAGTAAATCATTTAAATGCTTCGTAAATTGAATGTTGCCTTTATATACCTATTGCATGTTCTTTCTACTATCCAATTGAACGTATGACTAGGTCTTCATATATAATTTGATTATTGTGTAACTAAGTAATGTAGTAGAATAGTAATGATAGCCTTTATGAATGAATGACTACAATTTAACTGACCACTAGACAAGGTTATCCCAACCTGTTCCGGTAGGGTAATACCTGTTCATGTTATTGTTTATTCAACAATTCATGTCATGATACAGACGTCTCTGACGACTGAGAAATGGGGAACAAGATTCGAGGATAACTATTGGTTAAATTGGTAATTGCATTTGGGGGAACTTCTGGTGCTCAATAACACTTCGTATCTGCCATCCAAGTGACATACCCTTATATGATTATGGACAACTTCGTGTTAGATAATCGGTAGGATTGTAGAAATGACTCATCCAGAATTATAGACTTATCATTACTAAAGACATATTAACATAATTACCATAATCCAACATAAGCTGACATCATAGTGGGCACCTCTTTATCTATAGTATAGGAGTAACCTCCCTCAATTACTTTTACTGCTTTTAGTTTAAATTAGGATAAAAGAAAACCAAAACCCTCAACATTTAGATAAACTAGTTGAATTACCAAAGATAACATATCTCCCTAAAATCCTATGTCCGTTGTAGTTTAGAGAACGCCACTTGAGTTATACTTATTACTTACTTGTCTCGGTAAACCCTACTTAATGCATGTACGTAGTAAATAATTTAGGACTCCCTGCACTATAAATATAAAACACACACATTGGGCGCACCATACTGTCACTGGCGTCCATTAACCGACGAAGATTCGCCGAGACTGATATCACATCATCAATTGCTTCATCAAAGGCAGCTAATATATCTTCGTTACACTTTTCATCCTCCCAACACACTTTATACACTGCTAATCGTGCTCTAGCCGTACCTCCTCTAGCAGTCCCCTGTCCAAACCCATAAAAGCTCGCTGATTTCACTGCGGACCCCACTGCCGTGGAAGTTGTGTGGGTCCCATGGCCATTAGCGTCACGTGGTGATTGATATTCTCAGGTTCCATTTGTATTGTGGGCCATATTCTTGCTTGTATCCTTTGAGATAATAATGGGCCCCAACCACCTTCAGGATGGTTGCAAGCTGTTTGAGGATTATAATTTTGTCCACTGACACAAACTCCGCTTCAAGTTGTTGGAACCAGAGGCATGTTAGGCTCTTCTTGAAAACTATTAGATTCTGGCCGGATGCATGCCTGATTCAATAGATATAATTGTTAAATCAAAAGTATTTATATATGTTATGGTGTATTTCCTATGCTGTGTATTTATATATGCATTACCAGTATCAAATATGCCAACAATTGTATTCTCCGTAAGTCAATTGCAGTGGAGTTGGTTGATCAGAAGTGGGGTGTAAATTGAGACCCATGAAATCCCAGCTTCTTGTAGTGTGCAACTGCAGCGTATCACTCTCTCCATTCCTGATCGAATAAGTTTTCTCTTGACTTAGTTAAATGGTAAGAAACTTAGCATGTTTGACTCTGAAATAAGGGCACACCCATTCGTGACTGAAACCGACTGGTTAGTTTCTGCCAACTCAGTGCCACGTCAGCTTTTTTCAAAACTGACTGACAACCAATTGACTAACCACTGCCATCGGTCACTGGTCGGTTTTTATTTCTGGGCCTCACATTTACCAATATACCTCTATTATTTTACACTAAACAAAAAAAAATAATGACGAACCGTCGCTTTTCCGACGCAAAATCAACAAAATTAAACTGACGCACAAACTGACACATTGGTGTCACAAAAGTGACGTGCGTCACTTTTCCAACTGACGATACCACTGTGAGTGCCCTAAGTGTCTCTCTATTAAAGTTAATCTTCAACCTTGTCAACAGGTAACTGGTTTGAAGGTGCCATGTTACAAATTAAGAAAAACTAATCAAGGTCAAAGTTACTGTCAAGTGACTTATCATGTCATCATGTTTGACGCGGTGAAAAGTTTGAAGGTCTGATGGTTTTTATATTTCTTTTTGAAAGTTTAACGGTTCTCAAAAAAGATGGTTACCTGAAACAGAAATTGGATTAAAGTTTTTAAACTGTTTATTAAGATAGTCGCAAATCAATCATTGGAAAATTTGGATATATTCGAGAAAATGAATTCTGCTTTGCGCGCCTTTTCCTTGAGGAAATAGGTCTCTCTTTAATGCAATGTTTGACCTTCAATAGTACAGTAATAAAAGAAGAAGTGTTTCACATACTGGCGATGGTGGCTGCTTGAGTTGAATTAAGTTTTGCAGAAAAGCCAGAGAAACTGTGTTTGTAGCTATAAAGCATGGATCCCCTAGCATCTTCTTGTCTATGAGGAACACACACACACACACACACACACACATATATAATAATAGTAATAAAGATGATCAGTAGTGGTAATGGTAATGTTAATGTCTTGTTGCATGCATTTATGATTTTAAGATGAGCAAACAAAAAAAGGGTTTGGAAGAGTGACCTTGGAAAGACACCAGAAAGGAGGTCAAGATGGTAATTTGAAGTAAGGATAGGATCTTGAATTTCATTGAGTCCTAAATAGACAATGTAAACCTGCATGTGTAAAACAGTATTCCAACAATAAATCAAACTTTTAGTGATGTTAAATTACATCAATGAATTGAAAGGTCCAAAACATGAAAAAGTTAGAAGCACTTTTAGTGGAGTAATTAAAGTCACATCTGAAGTGTACGCTAAGTGAATATTATATATTGGTAAAAGGACCACCCCCGAAAAGGAATGGTAAGCATTGGTCATCGTTCCAGATATGGAAAAGATTAAATACTGAAGTGATCAAAAGATCGATGATCCAAGTGTTATTTCTAAAAGGTGGCTGCTAAAAGAATCCATGGTTGATGAACCGACTGCAAAAAGTTGTAACTGTTATTATATCCAATACATATATAAACATAAATTCTACTGTTATTAATTTGTTTATAGCTAGTATATATGGAGGACCATTCTATAATACTTAATTTGTTAGCTTGTAAATTATTATGTTAGCAACAGAATCATTGCCTGAACAAAAGTTGTTTATCATACGGTCATTAGTGTTGAGCAGAATTACAGGATTATTGACATGCAGCTTGTGAAAGACACAAATTTGGTATAAAATAAAGATTGAATGATTTCTTAGTAGGTGTCTGATATCTGCCAATACCATAGCAAGTATAACTACACCTCCATGCATCATAATTTTAATTGGATTCATATAAAGCAACTTGTTTGCTTTGGTAAGCAGAAACTTTAAGTAGTATATATTTTCTACATTAAAAATGTATATAGACTAATAGTCAGTCCACACTTGGTTCATTTAGAAATGCCTTGTATATTTGTAGACGAAATTTAAGAGGATATACGATAGTCTAATTAGAATCCATGTCATGGTGCATTGGCCGATTAGTGGGGACGGTTAGCTGATGCGGAATGGATACCCAGCTAAGTTACTATATTCCGGGCTCAATAAAAAATGCGGGGGTCAAAGGGACCGCGCACCCTTGTGGGGTCCTAGAGGCAATGCCGCTAGCGGGGTCCAAGGGGCAAAGCCCCCGAAACAATATCAAAAAGTGACCCGATACAATGTATCCGAAATTCAGTTTTCGGACATAGCTGCAAAGTTGGTAGTTGGTTGAATATATTTCTGCATTTGTTTCAAACACAAAAACACACACATAAACACTCTGATTCAAAGATTCATTGCCAGAAACTTTGAATATCTTTTGAATTATCACATGAAGAATTTGGTGAATCCGAGACAATTTATAGGATCGAAAAATTGTCTTAAGAAAGAAATTTTGACACCATTTACAGAGATTATATCCGAACATTTGAATCCATTATCCTGTTCATATTTAACTACATCATACAGAGTATATGCTGAGCTAGGTGCAGTTTGGTTTGCAGTCAGTGCAATATTCGCAATGGGTATGAGTTTGATAACAGGCAGTGGTGGGTGGAATGTGAATGACTATGAATTTCTAGACCCATCCTTTAAGTGGGTACGAAGATTTTTAAATATTATGGGTATCAACTGCATACCCTTGAACGGCTACACCCCACAGGCCACATACCAATTAAAACACTATCATACCCCATACTCTTTAACAAAACACTATCAGGGGTGCTAATTATGTAACTTTTAGAAACTACAGAGACTGCACACTAAAGGGTTTTCTTTCTCATTATCCTTCCAAGAACAACTTATTTGCTTTCGGGTGTGCTAATTATGTTCGACATAAAACTCATAAAATTTTATTAACAGTATTCTGAGTAAACGCATAGAATACATGGTCCATTATTATAACTTGTTGTTGAATGTTGATTCTATGAAGTTTTCCATTACTTCATAGTTCATACATTCATATATAATCATGTTATCTAATTATTACGTTCTTGTTACAGGACACATATAAAGCAGAGGTTAAGTTGCAAGGACCATTAGTGTACTTCTTTTGTTACTGAGAACATAGAAGAGAGTTTGAAATGTAATCTCTAGCTTGTACAAGACAAAAAGATTCTCAATGAAAATTCAATCAGATTGTTTGCATGCAGTTGATCTGTAATTCAGTGAGTAGTAGTACAATGAGTAAGTCTATAGTATTGTACATATGTAAAGTGGACTAATTAAGTCTCATGATAGTATTTATTATGATTAGATGATCTGCACGATTATAATCACTAATAGTTTTGATATTCTGCATTTACTTACAATGCCATTCCACTAAAGGTCGGAGCTCTAGTAGTGACATGTACATATTGTTTTTTCTCTATATGATCCATAAATTATTACTCTACATGATATTATCGGTCTGATTAGGAACACAAATAATAGAAAGCTACACAAGTTTAGGCCCATGACCCGGTGGGCAAATAATGTAATTGTAAGAACTTTTAGCTACAACAGAAATGCTCCTTCGATGGCCCATTATGAAAAATGCCCCAGAATATGAACTAAAAATGTGTCATTTCATTAAGATAATCCACTAGTAGAAGAAAATAACATGTATACTGTACAAAGCTACAAACAATGTACAATCTAAAGATCTTATATGTGTTACCTGGATTAAAATCTACCAAAAAGGGCACTGAATGTTGTCTTCTACTCTATATTTTCAACGGAAACCACTTAACTAGGAGTTGTTGGACAATAGACCTAATTTGATTGATCAAAGACAAATCAACAAGTGCAATAAAATTTAATGGAAGCAATTAAAGAACACGCATAATAACGTGGTTATATCCGATCAACGTGATTGGTTTAATCTGCGAACAAGAATCAAGTAATCTTCTTTATTGACAATGGCACCAAGAAATTTCGTAGCTTATGGTTACACTGGATTAGGGGTTAACTATATATAAGATTAGATAAATAAGGAAACTAATTAAAAAAACCCAAATTGGTCGGCAAATCCCCCTAGAATGGAATGGAAACCTCGGTTACTTTCAACCATCACGATTCCCCTAGAATAGAAACCATTCCCCTGGAATCACCGACATCCCGCGGGAATCTGAATAATCCAGGAATCACCAATACAAGTCAACACATCTATCAAATCTCCACCTTGACTTGAATTGTTTTCAACCGTCAAAGCCTTAGAATCTCGAATTAACTCCACCATTCATTAAAACCAAGCATCCTTGTTCTTGACCACTCACCCTCTATGGGCCTACCTCATGCGAATATTCACCAAGTCCAAGCATATAGTTGGAACTTGGCTCTAGGTAACACCTTAGTTAACATGTCTGATGGATTCTCATTGGTATCAATCTTCTAAATCAAGAATCTCCTTCTCTCCAATATATCCTGATTGAAGTTCATACCCAATATCTTCTTTGTTTATCCCAAATCCTTCATTTAAAACTCACACTTCAACAAAACTTTCAAATCATCAATGTCAGTCTTGCTCTTTAAAGCAATCAAAATATCATCCACATATAGCAATAGATAGATAAAAGAACCGATCGACAAGCCCTTAGAGTAGACACAATTATCAAACTGATTACGCAAATAACCATGGGAAATCATAAACGAATCAAACCTTTTATACCACTATCTTGGGGACTGCTTCAAACCATATAACAATTTCCTTAGCAAACAAACATGGTCTTCCTTTCAGACTGAATGAATCCCTCAGGCTGCGACATACAAATCTTCTCATCCAAGCTACCATGTCAAATTGCCACTTTGACGTCAAGCTATCCCAACTCCAAATAAAATGCACTCACCATAGCCAAAAGGACCTGAATCTTCTTATGTTTCACGATCGGTGAAAACACCTTATCCCTCCTTTTGTGAGAAACCCTTAGCCACCAACCTGGCTTTGAACCTCGGTGGTTCAACTTCCGGATTTCCCTCATTCCTCTTGAACACCCATTTGCATCATTTGCATCTTACAAGTTTAATTCTCTCCAGTAATGGTACAAGAACCCTCATTTGGTTCTTTTCAAGTGATTTTATCTCCTCTTCATAAGAGTTAGGTTCATCCAAGTCAACGTCTTCTCCTACTGCAAGTGCGTATACTACATAATCAAAACAACTAAGTTAGCATACCTTGCCGGATTTTGTTCATCCCTCTTTTCCTTATGTTGTGCTATAGGTGAATCATCCATCCATCGAGCATGCACCTCAGTTGAAACTGTTTCATATTTCACACTTCCTGAGGAACCAGTACAACTATACCTTCCACACTACCCTGTGAGCTCAGCTCACACTATACATTAGGAACTGTCTCGAATCCATTCTCATGCTCGCCTACCATAACTCTATCAGGAGTATCAAACTCCACCTTCCGATTAGCACCCTGATCTTTCCCTACTTGCTCCCCTCAAGTCTTCTCTCTAATCTAACATAGCAGCTTCATGAAAGGTAACAATTCTGCTAATAATAAACTTCGGAGTACTATCTTTCTCTATACACCACAACCGATAACCTTTAACCTTGTCCGCGTACCCTAGAAATACACATTTCATTTCCCCAGGCTTAAACTTACCATCATTCGCATGAGCATAAGCAGGACAACCAAATATCCTTAGACCAGAATAATCACATGCAGATCCTGTCCACCTCTCTTGAGGAGACCTCAAATAAGTTACAGTTGATGGAGACCTATTAATCAGATAACAAGTAGTATTAACTGCTCAACACATAATTGCTTCGGTAGACCAACATAAACCGCATGCATCGTGCACACTGTAACAGTGTTTGGTTCATCTGTTCTACGACCCCATTTTGTTGTGGTGTATGTCGTACATTGTGGTGCCTCAATATACCTTCTTCTTTATAGATGTTCTCAAATGGTGCTTTATAGAATTATAATCCATTATCAGTTCTACTGTCTTTACCTTTTTTAGACCATTTTTCAACCATGATCTTCCACTGTTTGAACTTACCAAACACTTCATCTTCTGACTTCAGAAAATACAACCATACATTCCTCGAGTAATCATCAATGAAGGTCACAAAGTAAGAACATGCTTCATGGGACTTAACCGAAGAAGGATCCCACAAATATAAGTGAATATACTCAAGGATTACCATGGATGTATGTTTGCCAACTCCAAATTGAGTTGCTTACCTTTAACATAAGCCTCGCAGAAACTCATTCTACATGTTGCATCACCACATAGTAATCCCCGTATACTCAAAGTTGTCAACCCTATCTTGCTCACATGACTAGGGGTTGTGCATATTGCAGATAGAACCAAAATACCCAAGGAGGGCGAGGAACCGAACCCGAACATACTTGTGGTTTTACGGTTTGGTCTATGGTCCATATTTTAGCAGTTTTTTGGTATTCGGTTTGGTCCGGACGAAACCCGTGAAAACATGGGAAAAGAACCGAACTGACTGTTGGTGTACATTCCTTAATTATAGAAATAACTTCCTAAATTATGGGAAATAACAATTGTGAAATCTTACGTGATCATACAAATATAATATAATTATGAAATAATGAGAGTTGATGATAAAAGACTCAAAAAATGACGAAGAATAGATCGAGGATGATTCGAGTGAAGAAACCAAGCCAAAAATCTGGAAGAAGGCGAGTTGTGACGCAACAGCTGGAGTTGCGCCGCAATCGGAGAGTAGTAGCCATATTGAGAATGCATATGTCAGGTTGCGATGCAATGAACCAGTTGCGGCGTAATGAAAATCAAATTATATTCATTGGACCTTTGTCTTTGATTTGATATTTTCGTGAGACCTTTTTACTTAGTTATGTTTATGCAGTTATATCATTTGATTTACATTTATTAATTTGATTTGTTATTGGATTGAGTTTTTTATTTATGTGGTCATACATGTACACAAATATATATTAGTTTCATACTATTACTAAAAGATATAGCTCCTCTAATCAAAAGACAATAAAATCCATGAATCATCAAATGGTTTGGGTTTTTTTCTAGACCCATTATGGAACCGAAACGATCCAAATCGATGATATATGGTACAGCCCTCGGTTCAACTTTCTGATGCAAATCAGGACTCGGGTCAGTTCGATCTTCAACCAGTTTGGTCCCGTTCTGGACCATGCACAAGCCTACATATGAGTATATGACCCAACCTGCGATGCCTTAGCTGTCTTATCCTAATTTTTATCCAAGGGTGAGAAACCACAATTGTTCCCGTCACCGAATTTCCATCTAGAGTATAGATATTTGTGTTATTCACCTTTCTCCTCATAATAAGTAAAGATCTGTTGAACACTTTGATGTGTTCACCTTCACCATTGTATTTCCGCGTCGAGCTAGCAAATCCATAGAAATAAGAATTTTCCTAAGATAAAAAACATATAAAGAATCTAGCAACGTAACAATACCATCGTCTATCTTAATCTGAACTATACCCAAGCCCTTGATACTTTTTGGCTTGTCAACACCCATTTTCACACTACCACTCCATTCCTTAAAAGAAACGAATATATCACGTGAGAAAACCATATGATGAGATGCTCCACTGTCCATCACCCAAGTACCAATCGATTCAGACACACTACTAACAAGTAATGCCTCCTAAGTATAAGTAGTTAGTACTTCACTATAATCTCCATCTTCACAGGATTCATGTGCTACATATGCGCTCCCCCTGTTTTTCTCCCCATTCTCTTTGCCTTTGGACACTCATTTTTATTGTGATCCTTCTCATAAGAACCATAACAGTTAGTACCCGCATTAGCTTTAGATTTTGAACGTCCCTTTCCCTTGTCTTTCTTACCCTACTCTGTTGGTCAACCCCTTTCAACTGATAACCCTACCCCAGAACTGTCATCACTCGCAAACACATGTCTTTTGAGTTCCTTAGACTGTAAAGCATCTTTGACATTCCCTATAATTATCTCAGTTCTACCATATAACATAGTACCCACAAAGTTTCCATGTGACCCATGTAACGAACAAAGCAAAATCAAAGCTTGATCTTCATCATCAATTTTAACATTATTAGATAGCAAATCTAAAATAATACACTTGAAGTTATCAGGATGATCTTTTACCGATGTATTTTCTATCATTAGGAGGTTGTACTAAATTTTCTTCAAAAATAAACGATTTTTCAAAGAACTGTTCTAATAACCTTCACACAGCTTCTCCCAAATCCCTGCTAAAACTTCATATGGCAAATACAACAAAATAGCACTATGTGCTTTTCCATTAATTGACTTCTTTAGTTTTGTAGTCGTTTTCTCATTCCAGCTACCATCCCCATATATCACAATGTTCAACCCTTGCTAAAACAAAATAGCCCTCATCTTCACATTCCATAAGGTAAAATCATTCGACCCGTTGAATTTCTCAATCATGAACTTCTAAGACGACATCTTCCCTCTCAATCAACTTGTTAGAATAATCAAATCAATAACCTGGAAGCTCTGATACCCTTTCTTAGGCAATAGACCTGATTTGATTGATCAAGTGCAATTAAACTTAATGAAAGCAATTATAGAACACTTAGAATAACGTGGTTATATCTAATCAATGTGATTAGTTTAATCCATGAATAAGAACCGAATAATCTTCACTATTGACAATGGCACCAAGAAACTTCGTGCCTTAGGGTTACAATGGATTAGGGGTTAACGATATATGAGAGTAGATACATATGGAAACTTACGGTTAACTATCTCAAATTGATCGACTGGGCAGATCTCCCTCGAATGGCTTCAGATTCCCCAGGGATGGGGACCTTGTTACTTTCAGCTATCAGGAATACAAACCATTCCTCAGGAATCACCGACATCCTTGGAAATCTGAACAATCCCTCAGGAATTACCAATAAAAGTTACCAAATCCACATGAGTAGATTATCTTGTCCCTGGATTTTTAATCATACGTGTATGGTATAATTGATTGGTTAAGCAAAGTTTTTAATAAAATTACGGTGTCATAACTTAATTAATCGTCGTCATGATTACGCACAAATTTTTAGCTTACTTAATCTCAAACACAAAACAAGATAACCCACCATTTAGGAATTTGCATAGATTGCCATCATATTTTCATAATGTTAATGATGGTTAATTATCCGGTCATTATTAACAAAAATTGGGGATATCTTTGTGCAAGAAGATAAGAGAGTGGTTGAAGCACTTTCATTATGTTCACATTGCATTTATAAAATTGCAGATGGCTTAAGGTACACTTCAAAGTGAACGAAATTTGATGATAGCATGTGAGCTTTCAATGTAGATCATTATCATTGTTATTTTGGCACTTTTCTAAGAATATGATGACATTAAGGGGCAAATGAATTTTTTTTCTTCTCATTTTGTGAGCTAACATGTTACACTTTATAGTGTTATATTAGTATTGTGTTCGCACTATGCGACAGTAGTAGTTGAGTAAAATAGGGAAAACGATGATAAAAGTGTGTGTGCTTTAAAGATGGAACCAATAAAATGAAAATTGTTATCTTCTTCACAGTGGTGTTATGATAACTGATCCATATGCACATATTATACTTTACTTGTTGTGACAATTCAAAAAAATAATACTAAACTCGGGTACTAAAAAGTAACACTAAACTTATATGCAATATACAAATAAGTAATATGACACTGAACTACCACCTACTGCTTGCATCTTGTGATCTTTTTCTCAGATGAAAATGGTCCACCATTTTCATATACTCTAAACTACGATCGATGGCCTTATAAAGACTAAACACCAGAAGTGATTTGAGTTTTATAAGTGGAATTACAATTATCCTGGCATAGGGTACAATCCTTCTAAGCAATATGAACGTAGTAGAAGTTAATTGGGAGAACACTACGAAAAATACAATGTCTCAAATCTTCATTTCCACTTCTAGTCTGCTTTTTGCTGGTCATCAAATTAAATGCACCTTAAAATATTGATACAAGTAAATCGAGTTAACTGCTGATGGGTATCAATCCAATTGCAAAAGGTAGGAATAAAAAAAAGGTGGTACCGTAGGAACAGAAGAAGGCCCATAGATGCACTATTAATCAAGGGCATCTATCTATCTATTTTAATAATGTGAATTTATGCATATGTGAATGTGAACAGAATTGACAACAAGGAGTTGATAGCTACTAAAATGCACCAGGGGCGCACTAACACACACACAAGTCCAAGCAATAACTAAAAAGGAACAGCACACACAGCACATCACAAATTTTATTAGAACCAGATCAAAAGAAAGCAACAACATAACAAAACATGCCTAAGGAAAACAGCGCCCACCACTTTCAAACTCCATTTCATCATTACAATCAACAAAGATGGTTGGTTCCCACAAACATTTGTGATCAACAATCTTTTTTCTTCCTTTTGGGATTTTTGTATTTTTTATAAAGATTCAACCTTTAAGGAGCGCCAGTAATCTTTTCCTCTTTTTTTCTTTTAATGGGTTGTTTTTCTTTTTTATGTCATAAATAAAACCTTGTTTTTTGTTTTATTTGTAAAAGAGAGATGGGTAGCTGCTGGTGTAAGTGGAAACCCTCCATATACAGAGTCTCATCAAACACAAAATCAGGTGGGTTTTCTCATTTAATTCTTTCCTTTAATTTCTTTATTTTGTGAATTCAATTCTTATTACAATTGGGTTTTCTATAACATGCACTTTGACACAAAAATCAGGTATTTTTTTTCTTCTAATAATTAGAACCATTTAGACTTGTTAAAATAAAATATAGGAATCATTCTCCTCTGCCTTGCTTTTCCTTTGTTGGTATGAGATGCATCTTTCCAGGTATGTTCCTAATTTGGCTTCTGATTAAAAGAAAGAGAAAAGGTGGTGTTTCTGAATGTGCCTTTAATCCAAATATATTATTTGTCTTTTACCCTCCTTCGCAAGCATATTCTATGTTGCTTTAATTTTGCTAGTTGGTTACTATAACAGGGTTTCAATTAAACTGTTGTATATTATCCCATATTTAGTTACAAGTCAAATGAGTTTGTTTTCAGAGTTGACCAAGGATGAAAGTTCAATGGGTAGAAAAAAGGAGGAAGAAAATAAGCTGCCATCAAATCCTGAAGAAGTAGAAGATTTTCGTCGTAGTTGTGCTACTAATCCGTTAATCGTATTCTCATTTGATGAACTAAGAAAAATCACTGGTAACTTTAGACAAGATCACATGCTAGGTGGAGGTGGATTTGGTAGTGTTTACAAAGGCTTCCTTTATGATGAGGATATGAAAGAGAGGATTCCGCCTGTTCCAGTAGCCGTTAAAGTTCACGATGGGGATAACAGTTATCAAGGACATAGAGAATGGCTGGTATGTATTACTCCATCATTCATGTATGTATTGATTTATATCATTTTAACTGTCAGTTTCCAATTAATCATGTGGTTTTGTAGGCGGAGGTGATATTTTTGGGGCAGCTCTCTCATCCAAATTTAGTCAAACTGATTGGATACTGCTGTGAAGACGAGCACAGAGTTCTCATATACGAGTATATGGCACGTGGAAGTGTGGAGAATAATTTATTTTCGAGTAAGGCATTCCGTGATCTTGCTTGCAAAATCTAGTTATTATATGTGTACTCCCCTGCTTTCAACAAGTTATAGATGATATAATCAAACTACAAATTCCTCTACGAAATACTTCAACTAATGAAACTCCACAATAATAAAAATTGATATGTAGAATCTAATTGCATGAGGCTACTCAAAGTGATTCTTCCGCCACCTTAAGGCTCTAACGCAATCTTAAGTGTACGCCTAAACTTGCTAATTAAATTTCCTGTTTGCACATGCTTAGGAGTAGGTAGCTACTTTTGACCTACTTATGGTCCTAAGCACAATTTTACATGTTTCAAATACAAACAAGTCCATGCTTGACTTTTATGTCAACTGGAAGAATTTTGAGCTACCAAATTTAGCAAAGCAAAAAACAAAGCCTTGCTTCTGTAATGACTCGTAAGAAAGGATAATCGATGAGGAACTAGGTTTAAAAAGGTGCTAGGCGATCCGAGGCGCTAAGTTCCCGACAGCCAAGACGCTAGGCGCTAAGACAAGAGCCTCACGTAAATAAAATGCATATAATACATAAAATAGTTTTAAGTTGACTGCAGTTCCAAAAGTCAACAAAAATCCAAGGCAATCAAGGTGCTAGGCGCCAAGGCGAGAGCCTAGGCGCTGCCTTGAGGGCGCCTTGCGTCGTACTATCGCCTAGACTAAATTTAAGCGCCAACCCTGGCGCCTTAAGACACCTACTGCCTAGGCACACTTTTTTAAACCAAGATTAGGAACAGAAGAGGAATGCTTTCCTTGTTGTATATAACAAAAAAAAGAAGCTTAATTGACTTTTTAGAACATGAATCGGCTAGTTTCTTTTCTCTACCGTTTTAGATTTTGCAATTATAGGAGGTGTGGAATCTTCAAATAGTGTTAATTTGTATGTTGCAGGGGTGTTACTTCCACTTCCATGGTCAACTAGAATGAAGATTGCTTTCGGTGCTGCAAAAGGACTTGCCTTCCTTCATGATGCAGAAAAACCTGTCATATATCGTGATTTCAAAACTTCAAATATTTTACTAGACCCGGTTAGTGCACAAACTTTAGTTAACACATGTTACATCATCATTTTACTACCTTTTGTTGATGAATAAACAATCTATAATAGTTTTTTGAAGTCTATTCCTTAGTCAAAGTACCATGGTCCATGTCCATTTTGTGGGTCCTGTTCCTATATGTATTAATTATAACTTTTGAGAAGATGAAAATGTATGTGTGGTCTACTTATTGAAGTGACAAATGTAGATTAGATCCACATAATGGTAGATGTAGAATGAAGGAAACAGTAGAGGTTGCAGGATGGGCGGGTGAATAAACGGGTCAAAACGAGTTTGGGTTGAAACATCTTGGCTTATAGTACAGCTCAAAATGGGCTGGGTTGATATTTTCCATTTTCTATATGCAACTAATGTGTTATGTATGTTTCAAAACCAATATTATTGCAACTACAACTCAAATATTTTAACAAAACTATTTAAGAGGTTGTATGCAATTAAATAGACTTAGGGCAGCTTTCCACCCATTCCCCTTTTAGCTAATCTTATTGTTTGGACCCATTTGAGATAAATATAAAGCAAATTAACCGATTCATAAGTAAATGGTTATCACCTTAAGGTAACTGTGTAAAAGACTGACATCCTAATTAAAGTGCAAAAGGGTCACTGTTATGTCATTAGTTTTAGCTGTCTGGAGGACTTACCATTTATTACGGACAGGACTATAATGCAAAACTTTCCGACTTTGGCCTAGCTAAAGATGGTCCTGTTGGCGATAAATCTCATGTTTCTACTCGCATAATGGGAACATACGGGTATGCAGCACCTGAGTATATTATGACAGGTTTGTAACCAAAAGTAAATTATTGAGTGGGCATAACTGGATCGTTTCTCTCTTGCTAATGGAAAGACTACTATTTAAATTAAATATATCTATTATAGGTCATTTGACTCCAAGAAGTGATGTGTATAGCTATGGTATCGTTCTTCTTGAACTTCTAACGGGAAGAAAATCATTGGACAAATCAAGACCAGCCAGAGAACAGAACCTTGCAGATTGGGCTCTTCCGTTGCTAAAAGAAAAAAAGAAATTGCTAGACATTGCAGATCCTAGGCTAGGAGATTATCCAATTAAAGGTTTCCACAAGGCGGCTATGCTAGCTTACCATTGCTTGAACCGTAATCCTAAAGCTAGACCACTGATGCGGGATATAGTAGATACTCTGGAGCCCTTGCAGATTGCACCCGAGCTGGTTTTGTCACAGAGAAGTACTTTGACCTTGATTTCTGATAAGTGAACAGTTGCATACTTACTGCTTTTTAAACAACAGTACTTTTTGCTTCTTCAGTACGTACATTTTCAAGCTTAATCACTCTTCAACCTTCATGGACAGTTTTTTACATACCATATATGTACTCAGTCAGTCAGTCAGTCTATATGAAAAATGAATATGGGCATACATTTGTTTGTTCTTTTGTAATGTAGGAAGTCCTGATTCCTGAAAGGGAGTTCACCAATATAATGCTTGTCTTGTAGTAGTCGGCCATAAGTGAGCCGAGTTGACTAGCTTGAGTTGGGAACAATTGTGTTAGGCGATGCCTTAACTCGATCTAATAGATTTAATCAGCTAGTCGTGTTGAAATCTTGAGTTGCATGAAAAGATTTCATCACAAAACATGTTTAGGCACACATGTTTTACTTTCATATTACTAACCTACTAAACATACATAACTATTTTAAAACTTGATAAAAGTTCACCTGAGTACTAATAAACAACTTTCGTTTGTTCTTTTTTCTTTAATAAAGGGCAAACCTATAGAAACTAACCTAATTACATATTATGTATGTTGGACGAATATATACATGTCTCTCACGTGGCTTGAACCCACTACCTCTTGTTGATGAATTCTTGACATACTGCCAGGATAAACTAGAACTAAAGTGGTTATATGTTTTGAGCATATATTTGTAGTCGAGTTTGGAAAAAGTTTAACTCTATTAAATTTGAATTATCAAGTATATCGGAAAGATTTGACTTGATACCACTTAATTATCAAAGGAACAATATATATTTTTGTGGCAAAAGGAACAATACATATGCATTACGAGGGGCACAATTGCTGTCTTCGACTTTGCCTGAGAAGACAATGATTTATATAATGAATTACAGATAGAAAGCTATTGTGGAGAGAAAGAGTACATGACTACATGTATTTATGTTAGCAAACGAAGATTAACGAATACGTAACAAATTCTATTCTAGCTAATTATTGGGAAAAAAAAACACTATCTTTAACACATTACCCATAGAAAAAATCAAAAGTAATACTATCATAAATATATGAAAACTAATCATAGTTTATGATGAATATAAATTTTATTAATCAAAGTTAGCATCGCTTTTCTATGAAAGAATACTAACAAAATGTGTGGCTTTATAAAAATGAAGAACAAATAAGTGAAAAGGAAGAGATATAAATAATAAATAAATTTGTGAATATTATAAGAGATGTTTGATTTTAGATAATTATATTTTTGAATAGATGATTTGATACGGTTTCAAAACTACAATAACATAAATGAAACCTTGTAAATAAACGTGATCGGCTTATAAGATTTAGGACTACCCTAGAGGATCCTTCCGCCGATTAAAATCCAACGGTTTCGATTAATTGGAACCATCAAGATCAAAATGGGGCCCATTATAACAAAATTAAATTAAATTAAAGAACTATATATAACACGACTAATGTAAGTCGTGTTGTTGATATATAAACATAACATTACCCGGCTATCAATATAATCGTCACTCCATTTTGTTTGTGCTTACGCCTCCAATCTCAAAACCCTAGCGTTCTCATATCTGGTTATTACTTCGTTATTCCTTTATCATAAGATCCGCGGTCGCCTTTTCTTTTATTCCTTTATTATCTAGTTTTCAATGTTTCGTTAAAACTTGGCTTGCTTATAAAGTTATGTTACGTGAGATTTGTGACTCTGACTTTACGTTTTAGCATTAGGTTTTTAGCATTTTTAATAGCAGTATGCGTCTTTGTGCAAAATGGTACGAGTAGCTTACTTCCATTTCTTTCTCATGTTATAGTGTAATATGAGTCTGCCAATATTGACAGCCTGAAAATTTTTAATTTTTTGTTTTCTAGTGATTTCATTTTTAGAGACAGTTTGTGTTATATATTTATATATATTCACACGCACACACATGTATACACGTAATAAGTATGTTATGTGCATAAATGTTGGTAACAAATGGGTGATTAAGAGCAGTGTGTTTTGACTATTGTATCTCTCTCAGCTATTGGCCAGAATGCCAGATTTGGATATAACGATGCAACCGATAAATATGAAGATTTAATGTCAGCTGGAATCGTGATCCAAAGAAGATGAGTTAGTGCACCACAAGCACATACATCTTGGGAACAAATTAGAGAAGATTTGCTTAAAGACTGTTTTTGAAAGTTCAATAGTCAGAATTTCTATGAGACTTGATATGTTTACTTGAATTGCAGGTGCTGAGATGTTGTCCAGAGTATACTGGGGCAAAAACATTCTTGATGTCAGATTGTGTAGTGGTAGAGATCAAGGAACCTGAACTTGTGGCTGCCGGAAGCCCCATGGACAATTATGATATGTATAATCATTCCAAGTTCATACACATTTAACAGTCCAAAAGTGTTTTTTGTATTCTTCTTACCTTAAGTTGCTGATGCTATACTTATGTTGTAAGTTCAGGCTATGGATACTAAGGCGGTTGCGGAATACATATGATAATAAAAAGATTGGATTTTGGAAAATTACATCTAGTACAACAACAACAACAACAACAACAACAAAAATACCCAATCCCGCAAAGTGTGAGGTATGGGAGAGGTGAGATCATGTAGACAGTCATATCCTTACCCGAAAGCAAATAGACTGCTTCCAGGAAAACCTCCCTCAGGCAGATGTGGCTTGGCATCTCATTGCATGTACGAGGAATTTTCTCTTGAGTATAAAAATGGAAAAAAAGGTTCATCAGTCTTTTGTCCTCGTCCCTAGTTTCCTATGTTGTCAACTAATGAATTCTGATCCGACACATGAGTCATGACCCAATTGATAGGTGGATGTGTGGATCTCATAAGTTATTTAAAATTCTGGATAGTTTGATAATTTTTGCATAGACTCAACTAAAAACTTATATTACGAGTGTGATTAGGCTAAAAATACATTACCCAATTGATCGGAAATGGTCTTAAATCTTGTTAATTGCTTCTCCTGGTTTAAAACTCTAAAGACACCCAATTTCTATGAAGTGTTTTTATTTTGGATTTAAAACCATAATATTTGTCTTATTCGTTGGGACCTAAAATAGTACTCCCTACGTCCGATAATAAGAGTTCACCTTTCCTTTTTAGTCAGTCCCAAAATAAATGTTCACTTTCAAAAGTAGTAAATTAATTTTACCATTTTATCCTTTTTCAAAACTGATACATGGGAGTCTATGCAAAAAGTAAGGGCAAAAAGGTCATCTTCACTACCAGACAAAACAATTTCTTAAACTGTGTGCAAACTGATTGTAGACTCTTATTATGGGACGGAGGGAGTACATCCTATTTCCATATTTTCATACGATACAACAATTCTAATAAGCAATATACCCTTTTATGCAACAATAATAAGGTTACATTCGATATTTAATCTTGTAAGGTTTGTCCGTGATGACCATAGTAAATGGTTCATCAAGTTAAACCCATATATACCGTAAATAGTAGGTAGGTTAAGTTGTAGGCTTGTCGTCTCAAAAAAGAAAAAAAATGATATATACTAATTGTCTAGTTCCATTAATGTAGCTAGCTGCAATGATTCATCTTAGTTGATGAGAATGGAAACGAATATTTGAAAGAAGCCATCGCAACCAAACAATCTCACAAGTGGTGACAGCCATAGCTCGATACTCATATTCTGTAGATGATCGAGAGACAACATCCTGTTTCTTACTCTTCCACGAAATCAACGAATCTACAAGAAAAATACAATACCAGGTAGTGGACTTGCGATCATAAACATCGCTATCCCAATCAGCATCATTATAGGCACGCAGCTTAAGAGAGGATGCGGAAGAAAACACAAGGCTTCGGAACTGGGTACCACGAAGATATCTCAAAATATGAAGAACAGCTCCCCAATGAATAATAGATGGAGCAGTGACAAACTGGCTAACCACATGAACTGCATGAGCAATATCCGGTCTAGTGACGGTAAGGTAAACCAAATTTCCTACAATGGTACGATAAAGGCTCGAATCTGATAAGGGGACACCGTTAGTTGGAAAATACTTGGCATCACTCTCTAGAGGCGTGTCAACTGTGCGGTTATCCGAGAGCCTGGCGCGTTCAAACAAGTCTGAAATATAGTTCGTCTGAGATAAAAGTTAACCCTTTGAAGATTGAATAACTTCAATCCCCAAGAAATAACGCAATAAGTCTTTCATAGCAAAACGAGAAGCCAAATCACGCTTCAAAAACTCTATACCATCATGATCATCACCGGTAATAATCATGTCATCAACATACAAGGATAAAAGAATCCGACCTATACTCATACATCTAACCAAGCGAAGTAATCACCGTAAAAAATTTCTCAACCAAGCATGAGGGGCTTGTTTGAGACCATACAATGCTTTCTGAAGCCGACAAACTTCGCCTGGCTGGTGAGCAATACCTGGGGGAGGAGACATGTATACTTCCTCATGAAGATCACCATTCAAGAACGCATTCTTGACCATCTGATAAATCTTCCATTGCCAAATGGAAGAAACAACAATCATAGTGCGAATGGTCATCATTTTTGCAACTGGAGCAAAAGTCTCCTAATCCATACCATACTTTTGCGAATATCCTTTCGCAACGAGTCGGGCTTTATAACGTTCAAATGACCCATCAGACTTGGTTTTCATCTTGTATACCCAACGACAACTAATCGTGTATGTTCCAGGAGGGAGAGGAACCAAATCCCACGTATGAGGCTGATAAAGAGTTGTAAGTTGCTCAGCCATAGTGTTCTGCCAAAGAGGATCAAAGACAACCTCTTTGTAGGACGGTGGTTCAGAAAGATCGTGTACATGCACAATAAAGGAGGCAAATGCTAGTGAGTAAGAGGTATATACAAAATCTGGAAGCTTGGTGGTCTTTCGAGTACGATGAGGCCTCGATGATGGTGGGGAATCTTGAGCAGCAGCAGGTAGGGGATCAAGAGCTGGAGGGTTGTCTGTAGCTGCGGAAGCATCAGAAGAAATGTCATCACTATCAATGCTAAATGGATCAATAGTCCGAAGTTCCGACCGAGTCACGTCGTGGGACTAAGGCGGAATGCTATTAAACGAAATGTGCTCCAAAAAGGTCACATGTCAAGAGACATACAATTTCTAACTCGTCGGGTCGTAGCACTTTTATCCCTTTTGACCAATACCATATCCCAAGAATACACATATAGCCGATTTTGAAGACAATTTGTTCCGTTATACATGAAGTCGTAAAACAAAGCATGTACACCCAAAGACCCGCAGTGAAGAATAATCAAGAAGTTTTCCATACAGTTTTTCATAGGGAGACATACCATAGTTGTGTGTAGTGGGAATGCGATTAATAACATAGGCAACTGTATGAACAGCTTCTCCCCAAAAATACTAGGGACCAAGATAGTGACATGGACCGTGCAGTTTCGACAACATGTCGGTGTTTCCTTTATGCAATACCATTTTTCTTAAGAGTATATGTACATGATGACTAATGCACAGTGCCATCAGATGCAAGTAACTGAGTCAAATCATTGGAGGTATATTCCCCTCCCAAATTACAGCAGAATTTTTTTATAATAACATAGATTTGAGTCTTGACTAGGGCTCTGAAATCACGATATATGGTGAAAAAATAAGACATGTACTTCATAAGATAAACCCACGTATATCGAGTATCTATACATATGATATGCCTATTCCACGTATGTGTTCTAGAAAGATGAACAGAAGCAGATTAGCATAAGCATTAATAAAATTTCCACGTATGTATTATAGAAAGATGAACAGAAGAAGATCAGCATAAGCATTAATAAAATTCGAAACAAAGAAAAATACTCTTCCTTTCTTTTTAACAATCTCCTCCCTTTTCATTCTTAGATTATCCTCTATACGGGTATGAATTGTTTAATTAGACCTACCATTAATTAAATCTGCAATTTGGCATGATTTTTTTTGTTAATTATTTATTTTTGAATCACACCCACATTTGAATTAATCTAAAACTTGGATAAACATAATTTTGGTTTAAGAAAAAAGTATGAGATTTGTTCCCCTATTTTTATTTGCCTATTTTTCACTGTTAACAAAACACATATATGTTTCCGACTTTATCTCTAATTTCTAATCTTTAATCTCTAATCTCTAACTACATATAATGCATCTTTATCATTATTTTAAAATTAGTTTCAACACGAGAAAATGTCTAAATTACCCTTAACTTATTTATGGTATTTCTATTAATAAAATTATTCCATATTCATAATTCATAATCTATTATTATATATAACTATATAATGTATAAATACAAATCTTTGTTATATAAAATAAGATAATAATCCATACAAAACATATAAAACAACTAAAAAATTAGTAGTTTTTCACTATCACCACCGTTACCTACCATCGTTATTTCTACCGCTGCATTACGCGGGTATTATTCTAGTATTAACTGGTTTTTGAAGAGATGAAAGACACCGATAAGATGAAGCGTCATCATCGGGATAGTGTTGAGATTAAAATCTTATCGTCGTGCACAATACTAATTTATTTGGTGATGATAAAAGAAACTAACGATAGTTTTCTGTTCCATGAAAATTTTAACGGGACCACTTTGCCAAGTTGAGAGTACTATACCGTACCTTTAATAGTTCATGGTATATTTACCCTTGAATAGTCGAATTCAGAGTACTAATAAATACTTTGATCATTCCTAAAAGATAGTACAATTACTTTATCAATAAATATAACTCTCACCCTTTAGTTATCGTATATAATCCTTCTAGACAAAAATTCATTCAAGTATCAGATTTTTTGAAAATATGGGAGTACAAATCTCAACCGTCTATCTTGATAAAATAACAAAAACCCCACATTCTTAAAAATTAAATATCTCAAAAACCGTTAGTAAAAAAATATAAAAATTGCACCATAAAAATCATTGTTTTTTCCTCTTCGATTTAAGATGTCACATCACATATTTATTTATTTTTCATTTTTTGGTGGGTTTTGAAAATTGGTACTATATGTGTTATAAACAAATGTGATAGTCCTTGGTAACACATGTGATAGTCACGGGAAAATGAGATATTTAAATTTAAAAAACGTGAAAGGAAAATGAGTTTTGTTATCTTTGATCAAAATGAATAGTTGAGATTCATTCTCTCATTCTTTCAAAAAATCTTGTACTCAAATGAACTCACCTCAATTTTTCCAATGAAAATTATTTATTCAATTATATAATTCAAAATTTTAAAATGCTTTATCTGTCTAGTTTAATGTTATTAACCGATTTTTCTTATTAAAATTCTTAGGTGTTTAGTAATTTATACAGTGTAAAATGTCCATGTTTCACAAAAAGTTAATTCGTAAAACATTAAAGTGTTAGTTATAAAAAATAAAAAAACCAAGTAAAAAAGGAAAAGAATCTTGAAACCTCTGAAAACAAAAAAATGTATTCCTGTAATTTTCTTTCAAAAAACATTTGATTATAAATAGAAAACTCATTTTATTAATTTATTTAATTGTTTTCTGTTATGTTGTTATAGTGCTTCTTATGTTTTTCTTTCTAAACATCACCTCATTTTTCTAAATCATAAACCAAAACACTTGAATTTGTTTTTAATCTTTTCAATAGTTTTCTATACATTAAAAAATCTTTGACTTCAAACAAAATTTGAGATTTTTTTTTTTTTTTTTCTTTTTAACTTAAAGTATCACAAAAGGTCTAGGTTCAAATAACTAGTAGTGTGATTTGAAGTGAGACAAAAATAAATATTGTAAAAAATATATCATGATGTTATAGAGTTGAAAAGTATATTATTTATAGAAATTGTACATCGAAGACCACTTAAAGTAATATTTTATTTTGGTTGGTCATTCATATTTAAAAATGATTTTGTAAGTTACTTAAATTTAATATTATTTTATTTATGTTAAATTCAATTAAAAACTAATAAAAAATACAAAAGAACACAAATACCTCCGTGTTTAAAAAGAACTAAAATAATCATAATCAAAGAACCATTCTTGATATCTTACCTTCGTCAATCCTGAAAAATGTGATCCCTTGGTTTCTGAACCATCTTCTTCATGAGTAAAAAACTTATTCCATCCACCGTTCGACTATGTTTACATATTCTTCAATTGTTTGCTAATCGATCGATGTTATAATTAAAGGAAAACAACGATTATAATTCTAGTATATGGTACCCAATAATTAATTGCATATGTATCTTATCATGACCGTGTACATGAACATGAATGTCTAATCCTTTATTTATATAAATATTGTTTGTTTAAAAGCACTTATATTTGTATATTATTGAGGTGAACAGATGTATTATTTTTCAAAAATTTGAGTTTCAATGTTTATTATTTTGAGAGAAGAGCTAATTATAAGTAAAAAGAAATAAAGATTTAAATAGAGAAATTCACAAAATAAAATAGAGAAGAAAGTGAGAGAGGAAACATCTTGAAATAGATGATGAAATAAAGACAATCTAGGAACCCCTATATTCTTAAAAGTATGAGAAGAAAGTTCATTCAAGTATGAGAATTTTTAAAAGTATAGGAGTACAAATATCAACTGTTGATCTTGATCAAAATAATAGAACCCCTATATTCTTAAAAATTAAATATCTCAAAAATCGCTAGTCAAAAAATTATAAAAATTGCACTGTAAGAATCAGCGTTTTCTCCTCTTCGATTTAAGATACCACATAACATACTTTTGACGATTTTTTTTTTTCATTTTTTGGTGGGTCTTGAAAATTAGTAACACATGTGTTACCGGCGACTATCACATGTGTTAGCACCGACTATCGATTGTAACACATATGATAGTTGTTGATAACACATGTAATAGTCGCGGGTAACACTTTTGTTAGTCCATCATAACACATGTGTTAACCCACAAAAAATGAAAAAAAAAAAAAATTCGTCGAAAGTATACCTTGTGGAATCTTAAATCGAAAAGAAAAAAATGACGATTATTATGGTTTAATTTTTATTATTTTTTGACTTACCGTTTTTGAGATATTCAATTTTTAAAAAAGTGGAAGAAAGTGGATTTTGTGCCAAATGACACAATCTTATTGGTACTCCCAAAGTTTCCAAAAAAACCATACTTTAAGAGCAAAGGGAGTGATCACTCCATGATCATTCAAAAAGGTTGTCACCTTGGTGCCACATCATTTTACACTAAAATCACATTGAAACTCATTTTTATATGTATTCATCACATTATTTTCGCACTAAAAATTGAACCCACATTTAAACAATATTTACCTTTACAAATTAATTATACACACACAAAATTAAAAAAGGTAGCTACCACTCAAAGTGGTAGCAACCAAGTTGAACAACCAAGTTGAGAACCAAATTGAAAAGTGGAGTGATCACATCAAAGTGATCTATGATCACTTTGTGCCACCTCCTCTCACTCCCTTCACTCTAATGAACTCACCTCCGGTAAAGTAATATGGTAAGATTAGATTATATATAGATTAATTAAATGGATATGTCTGTAATTTTAAGCCAAAGTTTGTACAAGCTAGCTAGCTGTAACACTACATCGCAGAAACTGGTTACAGTGTATAGTATCTCAATGTATTAATTCTTGATCAAACTTGATGAGCATGAAGACGAATGGGAAGTCCTTTAGCAGGGGTAGCCATGGGATCATATTCGATTTTCTCATCGGGTATCAACAAGTCCCATTTGAAATTTGTGATGATGTTGTGAAGGAACACAAGTACTTCCAGTCTTGAAAATTCTTTCCCTAAACACATCCTGGGACCCCCTCCAAACGGCACATATGTGTATGGTGTTGGTCCAGCACCTTCAAACCTCGATGGATCAAACCGTTCCACATCTCTAAAGTTAGCCTCATCTTTATGTGATGATGCAGCATGCCAATATAACTGATTGAAGACACAACACATACACACATATAGTAATACAAAATTTGTATATAATTAATGAAGAAAACAAATAAATGGGTATAAGTAAGCTTGTTACCTTCCATCCTTTGGGGATGGTATAACCAGCGTACTCGAAATCTACAAGGGCTTCTCTAAAGGCTCCGATGACAGGTGGATTCAGTCTCATGACTTCAGATACAACATTCCAAGAGTATCTCATCTTCTGTATGTCATCCCATTTCAACAATTCACCTGCTTCTTTGGCCTTACAAATCTCCAATTGCTCTGTTCAAAATTTAATAAATATCAAAGGTGAAAGGAACAAATTAAGCAATTAAATATATACAACTGATGATGATGATGTCGTACCTTTCAACACCTTGTCGTAAACATCAGGGTGTTCGGCAAGTTTCTTCATGATCAACGTGATAGAACATGTGGAGGTGTCATGACCAGCAAAGAGTAGTAGCAAGATATTGTTTGCAATCTCCCACTCGCTTAAATATTTTCCATTTTCGTCTGAAGATGTAAGCAAATGTGACAATAGGTCTTGTGAAGATGATGCATTTCCTTGTCCTAGTGCCACTCTTCTTGCTTTGATAAGGGTTATAAGTTGAGTCCTAATAGCAGCAGCTGCTTTTTTGGCACTATAAAATCGTGTGCCTGGGAAGTCTATAGGTAACTCGATGATGCCTTTCAAGAAGATATTAAACAGAGAAGCGAGTTTTGTAATGTCGTTTGGATCCTCAAGGCTAAGAAATAAACGACAAGCAAGCTCAAAGGCGTATAGCTTTACCATTTGGTACACGTTCAACTCTTCCTTGCCTTCAATTCATTCAAAAACGATAATTACTACTCATGAGTAAATAAAGTATATGTGTGAATGTGTATAACAATCAAATGAAACTAACTTCAAAAACTGAGATTCAATGGGAAGGTTAATTGCACAAACAAACTTCTGAGTTGGGCCAAATTGTCAACAGTGTCTACGTGCTCTGAATGAAATAAATAAATATATAAATAAATAAAATCGTCATTGTCAACCACCACTAATGGTATGTCTATCAAATTAAAGGGGATTTGATGATATTCATTTAGAGGCTCTTCACAAACTAATTAAGATTTGGATGTCTTCTCGAATAATTAAATTCAATGAATCGACAAGTAGTAGTGAAATACAATCTAGCTAGCTGTTGGATTCGAGACTCTAATGTCTCTCTACATTAACTCGGTTGATATATGCGAGATCAGCTCCCGACAGATGGATGACAATTGATCTAATTAAATGAAATTTTACAGAGTGCACCGATCGATCATTAACAAGGTAGGTGGTTCATTATAAACATAATACGTAGTAATGTACAGACGGTTGAGTAATTATACATTTGTTTTTGAAATTAATATATTATATGTGTAGTGGATCATTTGCTTAGTTACTAATGTAGCTAGAATCTTGTTTATGTGGCTTAATTTATCCCTAGATTAACCAAGTTTAATTTTTCCATTCAAAAGATAGAGTATAATCTCACTAAATTAAGAAACCCAATTGAAAAGAGTGGCTGCTAATTATACAATAATCACCTCGCCAGTGAAGTTGGATATGTTGACGAGTGACGACATCCATGGTGGCAGCGTAGTGAGTAGCAAAAAGATCAGGACTTAGATACGATAACAACATCCTTCTCATCCACTTTGCTTCATCACCGCGAATTGTAAGCAGACACTTTCCAAATAGCTTCCTCACTGGCAACGGCCACCACACTGCAACCAACTTGTTTTCGTTCCCAAACAAGAATTTATTACCAGCTGGACCACAAAGGACCGCCATACGATCACCAAGCAACGAAGTTTTAAACACAAGAGGACTGCCGTGTTTGTGGATACGTTCCTGAACGAATTTCTCGGGAACACCATCCCAACCTGCACGAAGGAGGGCAAGAGATTCTCCGAGAAATGGCCATCCGAAGCTACCTGGTGGAAGATTACTATTAATATTGCTTTTATTTCTTCCAGGTTTCCATGTAATCCAGAAGACAACAAGGGTGATGATCAGCAGTATGAGGAGGATCGGTATTAATTGTATCATCCTTACTTAACTAATTACTTTGTTTAGTTTAATTGTTTGTGCCAAATGGACGGTAGTACACCCTAGGTAGCTAATATGTAGAAATCTTCTACAAATGTACGATAAAGTGCTAGAGAGTAGAGATATATTTACCCTTATAATAAATTAATTTACAAACAAAATCTCCTATTTATCATGACATTTTAGACTCTCTCTTTGAATTCTCTTTTTCTCATCGTATACTATTTACTTTGACCAATTTTTCATGGTATTTATATTTTATCATGACCATAATTAATCTTATTATTACTACTGTTTTTATTCTTGAAAGACCATCTCTATTATATTATAATTATTGTTACAATAACTAATTCTCTTCGATATAAAATCACAAATAAGGTAATCATTTTTAAAACACATTCTTTAAGTGATTTGTTTTAACTTCTCCTTTATCGAATTTTTATAATATCTATAACTTTCTTTAATAATTCTCTAATAATTATAGATGCGGTAATGTTTTTATGTTTACATACTATTTACATAATCTAAACATTCTGTAATAACAAATTAAAATTGAAATAATAACTACTTTTTTGTAAAACTGTTTATAACTATTAGTTTTAAATAAGATTTACTGATTCGTTGAAAATTTTATTAAATACTTTATAAAGGTTATAGATTTTACTTGTAAATGTCGTGGTAAAAAAATATTTGAATAATGGGTCACAGTATGTATTTTAGTATGTGAATCGGTTAGTAAACACTTTTTATAAATATTACCTAAAGTCCAAACAGAAATCATAAAAAATTACATGGATTATATATACATAGAAATCACATTCAGGTGATATTGTTTAATGTTACAATTATATACACATAAAACTGTAAATTACCTTATAAATCATATGTTTTATGATATGTAATTTTCTGTTGGAATCTTTCACAAAAAAGTAGCATTAAGTATATCAAATGAAAATTTACAACGTATGATTTATAGAAATAAAAGTAATTTAGATTAGATGGGTTTCAAAATTAACATGTTATAAAGGTTGTGTGTTTGTAACGCATTTTGTGGACGACAGAAAAGCAATAGATTGAATTGGTAATGGCGATGAAAGGAACGGAGTGGATTGCGTGGGTACACGTTGTATGTTTGGTTGTTTGTCTATATACGCAAGTATTTTGTGGACTATACATAATACATGATCGATCCATCTGTGGCTAATAAAAATTTATTATATGTATATTTTCCTCCACTTGCTTACATGGTCGATTATTAGCCTTACCTTCTTTTTCTTTTTTCTTTTTATTTTCCTTGTAATTATAATTACACCATCCCACCATATATAAAGTTATCATTCCCCTTGTCCGTACCAAATTAATGCTTCACAGACAAACAAAATATACAATGTAAGAAAATATAATTATTATAATTTATTTTTAAATAATATAATAATTTTATTCTTATTTTTTTATACGTTTTTAACACATACATTAGACATACTTAAGTCAATTTAATTAATTATAAAAATAAACAATTAAATTGGAAAAAGAAAAAGAGAAATTCACCAATATACACCAAAGAAACTAAATATAAAAATATACCCAAACAAAAAGTTTGCAAAAAACTACTCTACCTATGCAAAACACCAAAGAAACTAAAATATAAATATACCCAAACAAAAAGTTTGCAAAAAACTACTCTACCTATGCAAAACACAATTGTCTTTGTGTGGAAAGGGTAATTTTTTGTAAACTTTTATTTTAATATTTGTTTATATTAAAAATTTTTGTATATGTTGATGAATTTTTCAAAAAATAATATCAACTATAATTTAAAATGAAAAAAAATATTATTACTTTTCCAACTCAACTTCCACCAACTTCAACATCAATGAAATTAATTCAAATATAAATGATGCTTTTTACCTAGCTATATATTATATTAATTAATTAATAACCAACTAAAACTGAAGTGGATAGTAAATAATTTGTTTACTTTCTATCTGACTAGTTAGCAATATGATTGTCGTTAACCTTTAATATTATCACAAAACACAACCCGTTATCAGAAATCAACTTCAACCAAGTGATTACTCAAAAATATAGAATTCAATACAAAACAATATAATGATGAATAAATCCTAAAACGATTATGAGATCAGTAAATTGGGAGCAAGATGATTGAATAAATTAGGGTTGAATGTGGGATTAAAGAAGCTTATATATGTTTTCCATTTAAATAACTTTAGCCCCTTAACTTTTTATCTCCACACTTTAAGCAATAATCTTGAATAGAACACTTTCCAACCCTTTAACTCTTCATAATGTACATCCAAGCCCTCCATTTTTAACTTATGCATGAAACATAAAAGGGCTAGAACAAATACTTGTGTTGCTGGGATAAGTCAGACAAACGTATGCTGAAATTAGATATATTTTAACACTCCCCTTAAGCTTATGCTGGAATTAGATATATTTTAACACGTACTCCCCTTAAGCTTATGCTGGAATTAGATATATTTTAACACTCCCCTCAAGCTTATGCTAGAATAAGTTAGACAAAATCATATTCTCATACAAAGTGTTGAGATACACTTAGACCTTTAGTAAGAATGTATGTCAATTGATTTGCAAAATCAACTTTAACAGTCTTAATCACTCCATTTGAGATTTCTCTCTAATAAAGTGCAAATATATTTCAAAATGTTTAGTTCTTTCATGGAAGACAAGATTTGAAACTATTTGAATAGCTGAATTATTATCATAAAACATTTTAACAAGAAGACCAATGTTGACATTTAAATATGACAATAAAGCAATTAGCCAAACAATCTCATAAGTAACAACAGTCATATCTCTATACTCAGCTTAAGTTAAAGATCTAGAAACAGCAGTTCGCTTCTTACTATTCCAAGAAACAAGAGATCCATTAAAATAAACACAGATCCTGTAACAAACATTTTGGTCAAAGAACATTTGCCCCAGTCAGCATCAACAAATGCTTTTAGATTAGAAGCATTTGGACACTTAACTATATGAATACCCTTTCCTGGAGATCTTTTCAAACATCTAAGAACACATAGAGCCAATTTCAGATGAGACTGGAGAGGAGGATGCATATATCTGCTCAAGCAGTTTACAACAAATGAGATATCAGACATGGTTAAAGTCAAATAAATTAACTTACCTACTAGCTTTTGATACTCAATAACATTTTCAAGTAAATCATCATGCATAGAAACCACAAAAGAAATAATTGGGTTCAATTGGAGTATATGCAGGTTTACAACCCAAGAGACCAAAATAATTTAAGAGTTCCAAACAATATTTTCTTTGAGACGTGCATAGACCCTTTTTGGATTCCAAAATTTCAATACCAAGAAAGTATCTAAGCTTTCTTAGATCCTTAATCATAAATTTAGAACTAAGGAAAGCTTTTACTTTATCAATCTCATATAAATTATTTCTAGGAACCACAATGTCATCAACACACACCAAAAGAGTAATATATACCTCATTGTTATTATAACTATAGAAAGAATAGTCTGACTGGCTTTGCACAAATCCCAACTCAATTATGGCATGAGTAAGTTTTTCATTTCACTTCCCGAGAGCTTGCTTTAAACCATATAATGACTTAATTAGTTTACAAACTTTTGATTCTTTATGAAAAATATCCCTCGGGAAGATTCATGTAAACATCCTCATCAAGATCACTAAATAGAAATGCATTATTTATATCCAATTGAAACAATGACCAATCAAGTTGAATAACCAAATTAATAAGACAACTCAATTTAACCATTTTGACCACTAGAGAAAATGTCTCCTCATAATCTTTACCCTCATTTTGATTAAACCCTTTAGCTACCAACCTAGCTTTATATCTCTCAATCTCACAGTTAGTTTTATATTTGACTTTAAATATCAATTTACACCCTATAGGCTTTTTATTTGCAGAAAGATCAGTCAAAATCCTTGTGTTATTCTGTTTAGTGTTTCCATTTCATTGTTCATAGCTTCAATCCAATCTATATCAGTTAAAGCTTCTTTAACACTCTTAGCTTCTTTACTTCTATTTAGATTGGAAATAGAACATAAATTGTAAGAATTGAGATTTGAGTAATTTAAAACTCTTTTTACCCCATACCCCTAATAACATAATCATCAAACTTTCTAGGAACATTGGTATCCATGGTTGACCTTCTTAACCCATAAGGTATATTTCTAGGGTTATTTGGGGATCTTGTGTACTATTGGGAAAATAAGTAAAAGAAGATTCAAAATTGACCTCAAGATGTGTGTTATCTGAAATGGGTGTTGTTGTAGTCTCACTCAGAGAGCTATTACATTCACCACTATCAGTCACATGTCTCCCTTCATCATTCGGAATTGAGATGTTTAAAGACTCGGAAAATAAATTGTCAAAAAAATTAAGACGGTCTATATCATTAAGTGAACTAATATCAGTCTATAGATCATGTAGAAAAGAAGTGAACTTGTTTTTCATTTTGAAAGGAAAGTCAGCTTCATAAAATTATACATCCCTCTAAAGTATAACACTTTTAGGCTCAAGACTAAAAATATTTTAACCTTTTTTTGAATTAGAATATCTAATTTACAAACATTTTCCAGACCTACTACTGAAATTATCCAAAGAGGATTAAGAACAATAGCAAAACACAAGCATCCAAAACATCTAAGATTGGAGAGATTAGGTATGACACCAAAAACAAAATCATAAGGTGATTTTCTAGAAAGAAAGGATGATAGATAGAGTCCTGTTAATTAGATGAGTAGTAGTTAGAACGCATTCACTCCACATATTAAGAGGTAACCCCCCCCCCCCCCCCCCCCCGGCGGAAACGTAAGTAACATAGCTACATTAAGAAGGTGTCTATGTTTCCTTTCTGCTATTCCATTTTGCTGTGAAGTGTATGTACAAGGTGTTTGATGAATAAGACCCTTTTCATTATAAAACTTTCTCAAGTTATTATTTAAAAACTCAGTTCCATTATCAGTCTTGAAGACTTTAACAAACTTCCCGAATTGATTTTGAATCAGATTGACAAAGTTAACAATTTTGTCATTTGTTTTATTTTTAGACTTAAGTAAAAACACCCACACAACTCTCGAATAATCATCTACAATTGTTAAAAAGTATTTGAACCCTGTCAATCCCAAGTTACACTTATGTGTTAAGTGTTTAAAGGTCACAAGGTGGACAATCCTCTCTGGTCCCCATTAGGACATATGCACGTTTAGAGGTCAATCAAATGTATGTTCGTCGTCCCAAACTTAGGTCACATGAGTCATCTACTGGTCTTCGTCTTCCAACTGTCGATCTTCGTACATCGACCGGAACTTCTGTAGACACATCCCCTCGTGATGTCTGTCAAGGATCGGAAGGAAATCCTACCAGTGCTAACATCATGCCAACGTTGAACGTAGGTCACATAGGTGTTTCCTCTGTAGATCCACCTCATGTGTCAACTGAGAACCTAAGTGGCTCAGGTGTTATTTCCCTCAACTTACTTCAACTAAGCATAGATGCCTCTCTAAAATCGGTAATTGAAAAGTTATCATTTTTAGAGGCACAACATAAAGGAAAGCGTGTAGCAACCGAAGATATGTCGACAGCTAAACTTAAATCTATGTTACTCGCTCGGTTATTGTCTAACCCGTCATCTCCAGAAGATGTTGACCTTGTCTCTCTTCTACAATAATGTAAAAACCCTAAAAATATTGTTAATTCCGTACATCATTATCACGTGCATTTAGGCTAATTCCCTATTAAATTAAAGTGAATTTTTTTTATCAAATAAAGTCTAGCACAAAGCCCGTGTTTGCATATGAGATGCACACACACACAAAAAAAAATTAATGCGAGATGCATTGGTGATTATTGAAAATTTTGTGAAACAATCGGTCGAGACCGAAATACACGAACGTTGGTGATCTATTTTCGAAAATAACATAAATCTATTCAATTATATAGTAGTTATTATTATGGTGATAATTATGCTAATGAATAAGCATAACAACCTTTGAAACCCAATTAACGTTCACGTGATCTAAGAAACGTGCAACGAAAAAACTAAGTTGTAAATTTAATCGAACGAGGTTTCGATAAATAATTGAATATTATTATAATTAATAGTAGTAAATTACTATTATTATGCTAAGATATTGTATAACAATTCAAATAATCAAATCAAAGAATATACAAAATCAATTAACGGAGATACGTAGAGATTTCGCGAATAACAACAAATGAAGTATCGGAAACATACTTATGATACCGAAACGATTTATAATTAATCAAGTTACTATAAACTAATCTAATTAACCTTAATCTACCTTAATCACACAATTAAAACCTAAGTAATCAAGACTTGCACCTAATGACCAAAATATCTAGACTTAATCAAGGATTAAGCCTCCTTTCCCCTTAACCAAAAATCTGCCCAAACCCACATGGCAAATCCCCTAAATCAAGGAAATGAACCATGCTTTGACTCCTTGCACCATACCTTGCATACCTCCTTGTCTCCCCACCCCATTACTTGACTTTGAGCCTCATTTGACAAACATTTCTACACCAATTCACACACAAACTCTCTCCCTCTCAAAACCCACGAAATTCTGCAGCCCCAAACCTCCCTTTCTTGCTCAAGAACACCCACCACAAGCCACATACAACCACCACTCATCCACCATACAACCACCACTCAACCACCATGAACCACCACCTCTAAAATCATCATTTTACACTCTTTCAACTCCAAATCACGTTCATATCATAGTGTCATTTCATTTCATGGGTAAAACAAGCTAAACATAAGGAATTGAAGCTAGGAAATCATCCACCAAGGAACCTAACTCTCATCTTGCTCAAAATCGCCTTTTTAGACTTTGTAAGGAAACTCTCCCTAGTTAAATTAGTTTAAATATATGTTTATGCTAGTAATGTTCACTCTCATTTTAAATCAACTAGTTACATGCTAAAAATGTTGTTTTATAAAATTATATGGCTAGAACTTGTTAAAAAGGAACAAAGGAAAACTCAAAAGGTTAAGTATGTTTCTGGACAGAAACTTTGATTGACTTGGGAAGGCTATAACTCGTACATAAAATAACCAAATTTGTCGAATCTTGAGTCTAAAATTAATTTTAAGAAGTTATCTTTCCATTCCAAGTAGTTTCATGTCATTTGGACTTGTTTTGGTACGTCAAATTAAGTTTATAAGAAAAAGTGTTTGATCTGCCTTCTGAGGACAGATTATGACCTTACATTGGAAAATCATAACTTTCAAACCACATATCTAAATCAAGTGATTCTTTTTCCTAAAAGTCACATATTGTGTTAGCTTTCAAAATAGTATGATGAAACTCTGTGAAAGTGAGTATAACTCCGTGTACAAACAGATCTGTGACCAACTGTCCAGAAAGGGTACTGTTGGACCTTTATTTAGTATTAAATATGTTTGAACCCCTTAAACGTAACCAAAAATTATGAATCTTACATTTCTGGAAAGCTAAGACATAGTCAAAGTCGTAGCAAAAGAAGGACTAAAAAAATGGACAGATTTGAGTAAAAAGTGATAAAGAAAAACTAAAAAGGACTAAAATGCAAATATCTGTAATTATGGGGACTGATATGTGGAAACCAGAAAATAAAATAATATTATGATTTAATATGTAGTTTAGAGTATAAAAATCGAGACTTGTACGATTAGATATTGAAAAACCGAAACGTTGAGCTTAAAACGAGAAAATCTAAACTATAGGGATTAAAAGGGTAAGATTTGTAAGTAGTGGACTGAGATAGTAAAATTAGTAAATTAAAATATAATAAAGTGAAATCGATCGCTTAAAGTATTAAAAACCTAATTTATACGGTCAAAATCGGAGAAACCGTGCGGTATAACCCAAACCGACAAAATATAAAATACGAGGAATTAAAACTATAACTTTGAGAACTTTAGGGATTATTATGAACCTCTGGAAATCAGGGAACTAAATTATAAAAATATAAATAGAATAACGATTAGTGTATAAACTGAGAAACTGTGAAAACGGGATTATAACGAGATAAATTAACTTCTAACGATAAAGGTTATAAAAAAAATGAATTATAAAAGTTATAACGATATTTATATATATACATACATGCATAAGTATATATATATATATGCTAAGTATCCCGACGATATTATTAACATACGATTCCCGATTTAAAAGCCGATTTAACGAAATCCTAAACTTTGAATCAAATACTACCGAAACAATATATATATAACTTATTAGAGTTATAACGCTATTAAAGACTATATATATATTGAAATATGTATATATATATATATCTTCTAAGTATCATTATTACGTTATAGTAACGTACAACTAACGACTTGAAAGTCAATATAACGAAGTCGAGGACTTGAGACAATATACTATCGAGGCAACGTATAAATAACGAACCGAAATCAATAATCTATATATTATGACTTGTAATATGTTAAAACGTTGACGTAAATGATTTTATTATTTTGAAAACTATAAAAGATCACAACGTGTCGTTTTTGACTATAATGGCCTTACATGATATTCAAGCCCGTTGATGGTTATTGAAACCTAGTTGAGTGAACAACTGGCATAGACTGACTATTGAGTCATCTACATATATTGATTTAAACTCTTGCGTTTAGGGCGCTAAGAGACTTTGATTGGGCATTTTATATAAATTATTTTGCTAGCACGCTCGGACTCAGGTGAGTTCACAGCCCCATTTTTACTATTTTTACTGTTTCCAACTTGGGGTGAAAAACATATAACTGAATGTGTCGATTATTAAAACCTGACATTGTATCCTTATGAGCGACTAAGTTGGATAAGTTGTAGTGCCGAAGGCCTAGCATGCAATACTATAACCATTAGTTAGATGACTCTAACCACTAAGTATACAGATAGTACTATCGGGTTTGACAAGCCTATCCCAGTTTGTTTAAAGTTAGTCGCACTAACCTGCAACTTCGTTCGCGTGTTCTTGGGGATTAGTATACTTAACCGGTCCAGGCAAATGTTTCATCCATTGTTGTGTTGTGGTTTGGTTATAGGCTTAGTTTGACATATTAACTCGTCGGTTTAGCTAACCCTCGGGGAATCGTAGTCAGAGGTTTTGATTGATTTAAATTGAGAATAATCGCACAATAGGCCGTTGATGCCACTTTTGATCTATTGATGAAATGATTTCTAAATGATGGTTTATGATCGAGTCATAGAACCTGTGAATTCACTCAACGTTATGTTGACCTTTTAAAAATATGTTTTTCAGGGGAATTAGTTATGCCGTAAGATCACATGCATATTGGGACCGTACCTACCACGACGATTAGGATGCCAATTTTAAATTAATGGGATTTATTTATTAACTTAACGTAGTTTAAATTACGAGATCCCAGAACTTGTCTTTATTAAGAACAATGTATTTGTAAACATTACTATTTTGACGGCTTGACAAGCTGTAACATTTGTAAAACTATTTTGGCATCCTAATAATCCAGATGTTCTGCGATAATCATATGCTCGAGGTATTGTTATTCGATCGCCGTCACGCCCCGAAAGCTTCCTCATGATTAACTATAAATGTCAAATTTGGGGGTGTGACAAATAACAGAGTTCCAACCAAACTTGTGTATCTCTCCACAAGAAAATCGATGACATGTCCACAAAAATAGACAGCCTGAACCACAAAGTCCGACGTCTACAAAGTTGTAAGTCTCAGTCTCAGAAGCATCATAGAAGACAGAATGATCAAGATGATTATCAACCTGAGGGGGGAAAGATCATCGAAGAGACTGAGAACCAACAGTCAAATAAGAATGGAGGAACATGAACAGAATGCAAATTTTGGTGGTAGTGATGACGGTGATGAAAGAGATTGTCAAGAAGTGATGGAATCTCAAAAAAAATGTCACTAGGGTTGAAAAGCCTGATGAGACATATATCTTGAATTCAAAGACCTTAAGAATGGCAAAACAGTTGAGCCTCCGAGCATAAATGATTAAGGGTTTAATGAATGGTTCAATGAAAACTTTAATGAGGTCGAAACCCACAGGGATTCTCAATTCGAGAGTCAATCGAATCAAGAAGAGGCAGTAAGTATAGAAGAACTTGTACTGGCATATGGTCAAGTAGTCGAGGGTAGATTCATCATGTCAAAGGGAATGATGCATAAGAAAATCTCCATACCATTTCTAGAAGACAAGGTGTATAAAATGTGGTGCAAGAAACCCTACTCATTAAACCCTATTCTAGTATATGGTGTACAGAATCTACCAAAATCACAAAAATATGAGTATGTGAATATGATGTTCTGTCGGCGTCAATGAAAAGCCCAAGTTGCTTCAAAATTCAAGATAATCGACATTAATAAATTGGATTTGAGAAACTTAGAAGGCATTGGTTTCCTTGTTTTTATGTTCTGAGATCAGACATGAAAGAATATTGATTTGAGGAAGCTAATCTTGTTTACTTGAGTAAAAATGACTTGGAGTTCTTATACGAAGAGTTCTGATCAATGATTTTCAGACCACGAGCAGTGATAATTGTTCTTCATGTTGTAAAGCAGTTCCTTAAAAGTCACATCGTGAGGGCACATCTTCAAATGGGGTTAGAAAGCAATCAAAAACAAGTGAATTTGTCCAAACTAAACAATAATGTGGATGGCATTGAAAAGTATAAATCCTATCAAATCATTCAGAAACCGGAACAAGGGATCATCTATGAAAATGATAAAAAGGAAAAGAAATTTCTCCACTTCTCAGAGATTGCTAAATTTTCAGATGGAACGCTTAAATTTGTTACCAAAGCTCTTGTCGACAAGAAAGAAAAGAACTACATGGCGAAAGGTTCAACATCAGAACCTAATTACAACCTGAAAGATGAGATTGAAAGACTGAAAATTATTGATGCGTTAGAACGAAATTAAAGAACCATTGACATTCCGAGAAACAATTCGAAAGATAGAAAAATGGCTCGGGATTCGCTATAAGCACATCTTCTCATCAAATCCTACACGCTAAATCCTAGATGAGATTGTTAGAATAATTACTGAGGATTTAGCATGTATTTTATATTAGTTTTGTATTTTGTGTAAAGGGTATATAAACCCTTGTTTATGTTTTGATAATTAAGCTTTTCACGTATCAATTTGTCTATTTGTGTTTTATGTCAATTACTATTCATAACTCTCTCAAACACTCATCAGTTCATTCACAAATTCATCAATCAATACAAGAAACTCGATTTAGAAACTTAGAATGGATAGTCTGAATAATAACTCCCATAGACAAGTCAAGTTTAACAAAAATAAAAAATGAGCTGTTATTTTTTAAAATAATAACTTAGAAGATAAAAGAAACAAACTCAAATTTCTAAAACGATGATAAAACACGTTTTGTTTTTTATTATGAACACAAATTCAAGGATGTACGCAAATAAATCTAAACCGGATCTGAAATCGAAATTCCACAACATATATGAAATTTTGTTCAATCATCTTTTACTTCACCAGATCTGAGATCGAAACCGAAATCCTTTTCTTTGATCTAGCAAACTTTCAGTGGTGTTTGGTGCTTGAATGGTGTTTCCGACCATATCGGCGCTCACTAACGCCGTCGCCGAGCAGATTCGTCCACCATCCACTCCGTCTGTGGACTTATGTGGCTGAAGGAGTGGTAATGAAAAGAAAAGTCGGGTCAAGGGAATATCTACACAATATTTGATTTGGGAACTGGAACCATAATATTGGAACAATCACTGAAAATGTAATTTACTCTGTTTTTGTTTTTATTTTTATTTGGATTTGGATAATCATTTGATATTGGACTAAGGAGTTGTTTTGGATTCATGCATGATGCATTATAGCATAGATACAGCCCATACAGCCCTTTGTACAGTGTTGGGCTCATTGCCCATTTTGTATTACTTGATAATTATATGATTGTATCGCCCAATCTAATTCGAATACAATGAAAGTATACTGAAATTGTTGTATTCACTAAAATAAATAATATTATATACTCCGTAATCAAGTAGTAGTATTTCACTTTCTATCCAATCATAGCATTCTTCTATAGTTGTAGAGTTATTAATCATCATATATACAGCCACATAATTAAAGACGCTTGCTTTAAGTTAAGAAAGGAGCCCTTCCATTACCATACTTAGCAAGGCCTACCAGACAATATATAGGGGACCCGTACGTACTTGTATATGTTCATATGAAGTTGTGGGAAGAATACTAGCATTAGCTAGCTTTTGTCTGACTAGTACTAGTAGATCATATCACGTGATCATATGGACCTTTTCGATTGAAATTGATCTATGAGGATCACATACAGATTGTGGTGGTGGTGTCATTCAAAGTTTGTCAAGTCAATATAAAGATACATAGTGGATGGATTGATATCATTTATTGCTACTGCAATTCACGACCACAATCTTTTGTCTATGCCAAATGTGTTGTCTTTCAAGCATCTATTAGGCCGGAATAGAGTTGATCACTCAGATATATAGAGTTGTTGTGTCAATATATATACCAACAACCGTTTCACAGTTAAGTTATTCAATACATAGAAATTATGCTTAGAATATGGAACTCCCATCCTAAGTGTTCCATTCTTAATTTAATTGCTAATCAATCTAAGTTATAACATTAATTAATAACCACACTTTAGTTGTCTTGAGATTTTGATATGATGAAACTTAACATTTAGTATTGAAGCTTAAAGATTACTTGCAATAAAGAAGACAGCTGAAATTAGCAGCTGGTGCAGTAGAACATGATGTGCGGAATCTGGTGTGCAGTAATATAAATATAAATGCATGGTTGAAATTTAAAATGTGACTAGTAGCAAATAGCAATAGCATGTTATTGTGGTCACAAAACCAATAGTTATGAAATTAATTAATATAAATATAATGCGTATGCTGCTGCAAAGTAACATGGGAGGCATTCACAGCAGTATCATCTTCAACTTCCTAATTTAAGCTTTACAACGGTACCTCTACGGATTCTTTTTAAGTGTGTTGCTTATATATTATATTATAATTATATTTATATTTATATAATATGTTCTCCATTAAATTGAGAGTTTATCTTATTATAAGTGGTATCTGACATTCTATATCTTAAACGTGCGTCATTAATTTAATTAAATATATCTTAATTTCATTGTATTATAAATTGGCTAGCAGAAAATGTTTAGACATTAATGGAAAATCATAAGTTGGCTCTAATACGTAAGTACATCGTATCAGATACTAGGTACTTGGAGCTTGCAATTAAATTAACGTTTTCTGGGTAATTTTTATCATTAATTGCAGTTATAGATGAATTGAGCGAGGAAATTAAACCTGTGAGTTAATTATGATGAAGGTACACTGTATAAAAGTTGGGGGACACTACAAAGTAACCAACTCATCAACTAGACTAGTTAGGTCCAAATTCAATCACGGGCCATTGCTAAGTATTTAAGTTTCATATTAATGTTGGATATAGTGTCTAAGGTCATCAAATGAGTTGGTAATAATGAGTTGGTAATATATGATATAATAATAGATCTCTTTTGAGTTGCCCTTAAGACACAACATAATAATTACTTAAAGGACTAGTTTGTCATTAATTAAAGTTCAGGGGGTAAATATAGAATAAAGGAATCCTAGTTAGACTCAATTAGGATTCTGTATTCTCTATAAATAGAGGCTTATGGTGAAAACCCTGATTGCTCATTCCTCTTTTCTTCCTCCCCTCTGTAGTCGTCGACCACGCCCTCCCCTCTCATGATTCTTGATTTATTTCATCCTTCTCAAGGGTTTGGTTTAATCAATCAAGCTTAGAGGTTATATCCGGTAATCTAAAGGTTGTCGTTTTGGATGTAATTCCATTAGAGGGATTCTCCTTTGGATCCTTGCATTCAAATCAAAGTGGCAAGAACAAGACTTCAAGCAAGGAGATCTTTGGCTAATAGAGATGTATGTGTTTCTAATCTTTCTTTCAGTTACAACAATATAATGAACATAGATCCTTGTAGGTTTTAGTATGAACATGTTAACAAGAACTTAGTATGTTTCCGTTGTTATAGAATAGTTGTTAATATGATTAAAACCTAACAATTAATTGGGTTAATAATTGTCTAGATAACTAGATACATTATACATACAAAAGGAAGTATTAAATTCGATATTGAAAAATTAATTCAATTAAACTAATCTATAATGTAGTTGGTTAATAGTTGTGCATTTACTCCTTTCGTTTCACTTTTTATTGTCCTGCAATTAATTTTGTAGGATTTAAGATAGATTGGATGAATTTAATTTTGTCATTAAATTAATGTGAATCTGACTAAAAAATTTTTATAAAATAAATTATTAAAAATAACAAAAATAACATATTAAACGCGAAAAGTAATAATAATAATAATATACATCATTTGACATAATAATAACTCATACTTTATATAATAGAATAAAGATAAATATCATATGGGTGGGGCCATGTTTAGTTAAATTTGTCCCTTTATCAAAAAGGTTTATACTCATTCTTCCCCCATGGAATTATATGCCTATCATAAAGTAGTGAGTGCATGTTGCTTGGCACAATCATATATATCATGGAAGATCGGAAGCAAGTAAGACTCAAAAAGGGATTGTAATGGACGACAATAAACCCCCAATCAACTCCTAAACTTTATATTAATTAAAACGATCGATTGATAACTGATTTCCAATAGGTTTAATTAGTTGGAAATTGCAATGATGATGAATCATTACTTTTCATAGGTTGGACAGAGCGAACTCGATCGTTCAGGTTAATAAGTGAGGATAGTTGGTTAAGTTGAAACGTTAAAGTGAGTTAACTACTTTTTTATGAATTAGTAATCAATACGTAGAAATTTTGAATAACAGTAGAATACATATAATTTTATGTGTTGGACTTGTTATATATCTATTACTAATATATAATGTATTTTCATATTTTTTATTTAAGATAGAATTGACTAATTTTCCCTTACAATTACTAAGAAATTTTTTAAAAATTCATAAAAAATGACTAACATACCCCTAATTATTAATTATTAAATTCTTATTTATACAAACTTATTAAACCATAAACTAATTAATATATGACATTTAATTAACATACCCCTAATTATTAATTATTAAGTTCTCATTAACACAAATATTATTATACCATAAACTAATTAATATGACATTTAATTTAACTTAAACTTCTCTCTATATATATACACTATTACATTTAAAGGTGCGAAATGGGCGGGCAAGTCGGGTCGGGCAGTTGGGCTAAAACGGGTTCGGGTCCTAACGGGCTTGGGCCACAACGGGTGCGAGTCATAACGGGTTCGGGTCAAAACGGACTTACATAAATAAAAAAATTTGTGGCTTAATTTTTAGTTTCAATTTAAACTTATTAGGTTATGTATCTTAATTAACTCCAAAAAGAAATTACAAATAAAATTGCAAAAGAATATGATTACTACGTTTTAAAAATAATGAAAATTGCAAAATAAAACAGTATCTCGAAAAATTTGTTAAAAAGTGATTTTTCCACTTATAAAACAGTATTCTTCGTGTACATTAATGTAGTTTTTTTAAAAAAAATATTTCAGAAAACACAATACTATATATCGAATTAATATGAAATTAATAAACTTTCCCCGCTGCATTGCGCGGATATTCTGCTAGTATATATATATATAGATTTAGGTTCAAATAAAAAACATAAATATCGTGAAAACGTAGGAAATGACTTCAAACTTGTTTTTAAATATCCAAAATACGTTATTTTACACACACAAAAATTGTAGCTCCTTATTCAAATAACTTTTATAAACTATTTTTTAAATAAAAAAAATTTCGACCTTTTTTTTTATTTTTAATTATTTTTTATTAATTTTTTTATTCATATTAATCACATTTTATTAGAGAATAATCACATGTGATAATATGTGATTATCAAAGCCCAATTTTGTGATTATCTCGAACACGTAATAATCACATTATATTAGAGAATAATCACATGTGATTATCATGTTATATTTTGTGATTATCTTGAATAATTACAACAATAACAACTGTAAAAAAAAGTTCGAAAAAAAAAAGTTAATATTTTATATTAAAATTTTTATCATAGCTTGCAAAAGTTATTTCAATAATAATCATTAAAAGTTTTTTTGAAGAAAAATGTGTTTTGAATATTTAAAAAGTGATTTCAAATTTATTCTTACGTTCTCACGATATTTATGTTTTTTATTTGAATCTTCCCCTATATATATATATATCTGTGTGTGTGTGTGTGTATACTGGACTTGTTATATACTAGAGTTAACTACTTAATCGCAACTTTTTATATATTACTTTTTATAAATTTTAATAAAAATATTACTTCTTATTGTTAAATATTATTAATTAGTGTTTTAGTATGACATAACTTATATAAGTAAATTTTATATTTTAATTTAAATGATTATCTAAAGTATTTAAATCAAATTTATTTTTTTCATCAAAATCTAAACTATTTAAATTTAATTTAATTTTTTAACTAAAAAAATTTAAAAGTTTATTATATGACATTGTTAGCTATGTGGCAAATTCTGAAGTAACTTTCTGTACTTTTTTAATATATATATATAGAGAGATAGATAGATATAGATATAATAATAGTGAAGGTAAATAAACGAGACAAGACATAAACGACATGTGTCCGCTAATTAATTTAATAGACTTATTAAACAATAAGGGTAGTTTTGTACTTTTATTTTTCATGAATATTTATCTCTGACCATACGATTCCTTAATCTCTTTCTTTAATATGTTTTCTTTTCTTTCTTCTCTCAAATGAGTAACACCCATTAGAAGATGTAAGAATCCTTTACAAGCGTGGTATGAGCACCACATTCACCGGAAGGACACCAACGATATAAAACCTACACAAATAAATCCTAGATGTTGTAGCTCGACAAAAAACTAGTACCATAGATACAAATATCAATCATATACCTAATTTTTGGTTAACAGATGAGGGATTCATCATGTAATACGGGATTATAACGACAGAATTTGTTGGAAGTTTTTTATATGAAAACTAGAGTTGTATTTGATTGAATTTTTTAATTAATTTCACTAAAGACCTATGTAGTCCTGATAATATTGTTAAATAAAGATTTATATAAATTTTCAGTTTATTTTGGTTTGACTTAATTGTCTTATTGTGAATCAACGTAGATGGTTTTGTGCGTCAACTTTTTAAGACTTGTGCATCAAAAGAATTAATGTTATTTGGTATAAAAAAACCATGTGCGTCAACGTTTTGAGAGTTATGCTTTAAAGGAATGCTTATGAATCACTGTTTTGTGAAGAAACTGGTGAAAGTTTATGATTGTGTTTTAGTTTTTTAAGGTAGTACACGACGCAAATTGTTTGTGAATCAAACTTTGCAAATTATTGTTAATTAGATTTCTAATCTCTTAGAAAGATTTGCATCAACTTGTTACGAGGTGTGCATCATCGTTTTAGATTTGTTAAGTTTAGGAACGTTTGAAGTTAACTTGCTGCTTTATTGTACACACCAAAGAAGAACTCGATTTTATTTTTGATTAGATGACTTGTTTTTATGGTTGCATTAGTATTGCAACAAAATGTTTGAGAGAAGAATAAGGTGGTCAAATGTAACTGAATGACAGTTAGTTTGAATGAGACTACAAGTGTACCAAAATACCCTTAAAATTAAGGGTGAGTATCAGTACCGAATTCTCGTTTTCGTATCCGTACCATATCGAACCGGTACCAATCGAGTTCAAACGGTTCAGTATTCGGGACTCTTTTTCGGATCAAAAAGAGAATCGGTACTTCCGGTTCGGTACCATTATTTTTCAGTTTTTCCCGTTTTGGTACCGCACCCGAAATATATATATTTTCCATTGTTATTGGTCGTTTGGTTCTTTCTATAATTTATAAGATTTATTCGAAAAAACATTAGTAACTAAAACATTATTTTCGTGATCATGTTATGTGTATATGAACACAACATGATATTTTTCAGTGATTAATTAAAATTAAAGTTGACTATCACGTATGAATACAATTGAAATTTTATAAAAGTCTAGCTAGCGCTTTTTGACACAAAAAATCACGTTTTAGCACCCTAGTTAAATCGAATATTAAGCGCATTGCTTATTAATATATAGATAAGGCTCGTGACTTTGTGTCATTACAAAATCACGTAACATAGTACAAAACAACCTTTTTTGTATATATATTTTTCTTTGACATTGTCCTTCTATGTTAAATGATGAGTTTTTATTTATTTGAGATAGATTAATATTTGTTGCCTTTGATTTTTATCAAATTCAAGATATGTCCACTAGAGTTCATTCAGATACGTATTAGCTATTATATTTTCGGTAACAAACCGGGTATCATACCACATTTACAGTATTTGGTACAGTACCAAACCACTTTAAATGGTACGGTATTCGTTACTCACGTTCAGGCTAAAAAGAAAAGCAGTACCAACCGGTTCGGTACCAGTTTCATACCACGTTCATCCCTACCTAAAACCATTTAAATTAATTAATATAATCACTTTAAGTCAATAAATAATTAATAAATTTGATAAATGATCCAACGGTTGAGATGTTGTCTTATTTGTTTTGTCATAAGAATTGTTTTACAATAATCAATCCCTTATATATATATATATCACATTACCCATGCAATGCAGCGGTAAATCATTTATCAATTTATGTTACACGCAATAGTATGTCTGTTGAATGGCATGTCATCCTTAAATAGTACATCGCAACATATATTTTTTCTAATTTTATTGACAATATATGTTAAACTAATAACTTATTTTCTAATTTTCAATTGTGGCTACATGGCCCCTAACCAGAAGGCATAGCGAGCCCATACAACCAGGTTAGGTCCAGCCCAGAAGGCAATGGCACCCTTCCCTTTACACACGCGGGAGGAAACCCCTTATCGCCCTAGACAATGCTCGAACTTGAGACCTTACCTAGAAGGGTAAAACCTCCATACTATTGGACCAGAAGCCCGTTGGTTTGAGCCTACTATTATGTTTATACATTTGGGATCCCTGCCATATACGAAAGAAGAATTACAATAGTCCGGTTGTTTTATAATCAGATAACATGACTGGAAAGATTGGCTGGTGAACTTTGACTTATGATTATAGCCTACTAGTGAAACTACTTATATCCTTAATTAAATGACAAGGCAAACTGATATTTCTCACCGGTTAATACAGGCATCTACATTCACGCATTGATTTTCATGGAACTAATTATAGATGTCTTTTAATCACAACTTTGATAACGGATATTCAGCTAGCTTCTATGGAGGATAGATCGTTTTGGACGTTGAAAAGGTATGAGAGACTTTACTGTCAAATCGGCTGGGGTACTATTGATAAGAAGATTTTAATTACAACCGGTGATCCAACTAGATGTAGCAAGTTTCTTCCAAACAAGGTTAATATTATGGTCTGGAAAATAATTATGGACAGACTCTCAAATCGTGTTAATTTGGATGCTCGCAGTATTGATATTCCTTCGGATCTGTTAGGGTTGCTCGGAAACAATGACTCATTTATTCTTTGAATGCTCCTTTGTTGCTCAGGTTTATCACAGGTTTGCCAAGTGGTAGGTGGTGGGATACTGGGATATTCATATTCCGGGTTTGAGCTCATATGTTCAATGATTTGAGTGGTTTGGTTCTATACAGATTTCTAAAGTGCAGAAACAACTCTTAGAAGCTTCTTTTATGTCATTATGGTGGCATGTGTGGTGTTTTAAAAACTCTTGCGTTTTTGGAAAGATGAGACCAAAAGAGAGTTTATTTTTTGATAATTTTGTAACGTTTTTTGTATGGATCAATAGTAGGTGTCGTTCATTAGGATTGAGTTGGGTTGGTTGGATGCAAAACCCATCTCTTTTTAGTTCCTTTATGTAATTGTTTTCTTTGTTCTAGCGTCTTGCTAGTTAATAAATTTTCGCTTTTCAAAAAAATAATATTATAGATGCCTTTTGATTTGTTATACAAAAAAATTTAGATAATAATTGAAGGTCTAATGAGAAAGAAGGAATTAATGTCTACCGTTCATTTTTATAAAAATAACAAAATTATTATTTTCTTTCACGTTTTTAAAATTTTAATATATCAAAAAGGGCTTATCAAAAAATTATAAAAATTGCACCATAAAAATCAACATTTTGTTCTCTTCGATTAGACATCTCACATACTATACATTCGATGAACTTCTTTTTTTCATCTTTTGTTGAGGTTTTGAAAACGACTATCACATGTCATGTGATAGTCTTTTTTAAAACCCACCAAAAAATAAAATAAATAAGTTCGTCAAAAGTATATCATGTGAGATGTCTAATCGAAGAGAAAAAAATGTTGAGTTTTATGATCTAATTTTAATAATATTTTGACTGACCGTTTTTAAGATATTTAATTTTTAAAAAGGTGAGGGTAAAGTAACGTTTTGTCAAATGGAGCTTTTTTTTATGGGATTTGAGATTCATACACCCATTTTAAGATCTATACACCCTTTTAAGATTTGTCACCTTATCACATCAATCTTATCCATTTTTATTATTAGCATTAATTTTGAACATATTTGATTTTTCTTTTATATCTTTTAATATATAATTTTTTATAATAAAATTTCAAATATACCGTTGTAACATGCTTATTTTTATTTGTGTTTCGATGTAAATTTTATTCAAAACTGAGTCAGGTCAAAAATAATGTATTTTTAAAAATTTAGTATAATTTTTTAAACATATTTTTTTTTATCTTATAACTTTTAAAATATTTTATCTTGCGAACTGTTTTGCGAAAAGTCTCGGGTCAAAATATTCTAATTAATTTTGGATATAATTCGTTTTTCTCTTATATCTTTTCTAATATAATGATTTATAAAATTTGGAATATACCGTTGTGACATGCTTATTTTTATCTACGTTTCGATGTAAATTTTATTCAAAACTGAGTCTGGTCAAAATATTTTAATTAATTTTGGATATAATCCGTTTTTCTCTTATATCTTTTATAATATAATGATTTATAAAATTTTGAATATATCGTTGTGACATGCTTATTTTTATCTACGTTTCGATATAAATTTTATTCAAAATTGAGTGGGATCAAAAATAATGCATTTTTATATATTTAATGACTGTTCGCATGAGTTAAAAAAATGCGAAAGTACTTTTCACAAGACTTTTCGTAAAATAGTTCGCAAGACAAAATATTTTAAAAGTTATAAAAAAAATTAAAAAAACTAAATTTTTTTAAAAAAATACATTATTTTTTACCCAACTCAGTTTTGAATAAAATTCACATCGAAACGCAAATAAAAATAAGCATGTTACAACAGTATATTTGAAATTTTATTAAAAATTATATTTTAAAAGATATAAAAAAAATTAAATACGTTCAAAATTAATGCTAATAATAAAATTGGATAGGGCTGATGTGACATTTTGCTAATCCTTAAATTGAGATTCATACACCCCATTAATGATGGGTGTATGAATCTTGGACCACTTTTTTATTGGTTCTCCCATTATAACAAAAAATTTTGTACTAATTAAAACTCATCTCTTTTTATATAATATTTAATGATGTATTCATCTTTTATCCATAAGAGCCTTAGTCAGTCTCTTTATCTAGATTTTTGTAAGCCTATTTTATCATATATATATATATATACTCTCTCTATTTTCATTTTAATCAATTAAATTCAACCAAAAAATTTAAGAACTAAATAGTCCCCAATAATTATCCACCACAAGTAATAATTCCCAACACACACTACTTACACCTTAAAACACACTCCACTAACAAAACTAAAAAACAATTATATAAATAAATAAAAAACACTCCACCCAACAAATGCTACTCAAAAACCCCAACCCAACCAAAACACAACTGAAACCATCTAAAACCTCCATTCAAAGCAAAAATACACTAAACCACCACAACAGAAACCGCCCCCACCAAACTGTCGAAGCACCAACATCAACGCCACCCTTCGTCACCAAACGAAACCAACACCGTTAGATCCGATTAAAACAAAGCAGATCTGCCTATACCACACAACCCTCAAGTCACAACCACCACCATAGAAGTCACTACCACCACTCTAACAGTATCCACCACCAAAGGCACAAAAACAAACAACAACAATACCACACCCACATACCAACAGACACCGCCGAAACCACCAAAAACTCAAAAACCCAAAAAAAAAAAAAAAAAAAAGAAGGACCAAAATCTCAGTTGTAACCACCACAAAACTCACAAAAACAACAACCAAAACATACCACTGAAGCCACCAAAACCACAATAACAAAAACTAAATACTAAAAACCACGAGAACCACTACAACCACACAACTCGAAACCAATAACACCGAAAAGAAAAACCTCGACAACAATATAAAACCCGAGAGTAATCCCTAACCCATTACATTTTTATTGATTGATATTATTGTCACAACTGTATTTATTATTATTATTATTATTATTATTATTATTAGTTACATTTTTCCCATTAATCATCACGTAACCCGTTAGAATCCAAACACATTAAACCCCTAAGCCTAACAAGCTCAAAACCAGAAGCTTAATAAGCACTAAAACCTACTCAAAACTGTCAACCCTCTAAACCCAGAATATAAATCCAACAGAAAGCGCCAATATAAAAAGCGCATTAAACAGTTAGCCCAAGTTTCTTATGTACATGTATTGATCTCATATGGTGTCTCATAGGGTAAGGGTACACCAGTAATCAAAAATTGTATTATCTATGTCCCTCTACTATTTTTACATGTTTGGTGATAGATATGTGGTTTGTATTAATTTTTAACATCATAGGTGACGATGACGATTGGTTGTAGTACTTTAATAATTAAAATGTGTTAGTCTTATATATTTGATGATGATGATGATAATGCATGAGTGATTTTAGTCGTTTAATTGTAATATGAGACAATGATGATTGGATGTAATACTTTAATTGTAATAATAATGTTGTAGAGTTATTTATATGATGATGATGCACGAGTTGTTTTAATGTGATAATTGCAATATTTTATATACAAATAGATACATAGATGTTGATTGCTTACTGCACAACCCATTTTCGAAGGAAAAAAACGAAATTGAAATCAAGATACACAGTCTCATATCGAAAACTATATATAGATAAACCAATTCCTAAGCCGAAAACTATAGAAACCAAAAATTCAATCCTTCGAATCTAACAAATTTTAAGCCCAATAAAACAAAAAAGCGTAAAAGCTCAATCTTTTAAAATTCTAAATATAAACATTTTTTTTGATACGTGCAACGACATGCAGGTAATGACTATTTGTAGAAAGACGAATTAATCAAACATTTATCTCAACATGTTTACTACTATTGAGTCATACGGGGTTTTATCTGATTCGTAAGAGTGAAACATAACTCGTAAGAGTTTAACAATTATATATATAATTTGTAGTCATCGTTATAATGTTATTTATCTATGTTGAATATCTTATGCGAGTTATTATAGTTAGTTTGGCCGAATTCTAAAACATTCAACCCGTCAATCAATCTAAAATAGATTCTGATTATTTGAGTTTGACATATTCGGTTTCCATTAGCTGAAAAAAGTCAACCCATTAATGCGAATTATGTTCAAATCGATCGAGGTATTTATGTTAGGTTATTTTTGACACCCTGGTCCAAATCATGATGCGCGTAGCATTTTTGAAATAAAAATGTAACATTAGTATATTCTTGGAAAAAGAAGCGTATGGAAACAAAAGTTATGGTATCGCACAGCTTTATTAGCACGTAGTAGAAGTGATAAGAGCATGGAAAGAGCCCACAGCAGTCCCCCATGTGCAATGCCAATGCAGACAAATCTCCAACAGAGACATACCATTACCATCTCCATCGTTTCATATTCATATTAATTTCAAAATTCAATCATGTCCGTCCTTTTTTAAACTCCAAAACTAGTTAACTTTTACCACCCTCGCGAATCTTCCCTCAATATACTTATAGGTTCCTCGTGATCTGGTCATATATAATTCAACCATCATAACCCTACACGTGTCTCCGACGATCTATGGTGTGTTTTTTTCACGGCAGTTGACGGATGTAACGGCGTTTGATGGAGGTTTGTCTCGGTACTAGCGATGATCGGCCGTACTAGTATATATTTTTAGGGATGCACTTTATGTCATTCTGACAAATAAATGGACATCCCATTAACTTCTATTAATATACATACGACCGTTTTAAGCTTTTATTTGAAATGACTAAAAACTCCTTTTCTAATAAAATTAGAATTGGAAAAATTAATCGTCAAACGTTTAAAAGACAGAAAGGTCAACCTTTGGAATATCAATTATCTACTCGTAACTGGTAAAATGATCGATTTGTTATGTAAACTTGCAATGACACTTAATTATCACTAATTAGACTCACACATTGATTTATTGTAAAAGAACAATATAAAAAGGAAAGATACTGAAGATAAAAATAAATTCAAATTATCACAGTTAGTAGTACAAACACACAAAAAACACTGAAAAAAGTAGGTTAACCTTTTATGATAAAGCTAGACTAATGTTGTCTTACTATGAGTCAAATCTTTTATTCAATCCAAATTGTAATAATTAGTATCTTATGTTACATTTTCTTTTAACATTTTCTATAAAACAGAGAAAGAAAATAAAATCTTATTGTCACCTAAGGTTTAATTAGACTCCTGTAGTTTATAAATTGTTCAATAATATATTTTAACTCATAGAATTTCATTATTTAACATAATATCAGAACGTGTTTAATTTCTAATTATAGGTGGTTGAGTTGTTTATCTATATGACCAATCACCATCCCTAACTGTTCTAACGTTGTCAATTCTTATTCTCTCTAGAAACTCTCTTCCTCGCCTTCATTTTTCATTCCTGGCTAAACCCTAGCACTCACCATTGATTTCCTCTTCTTTGGAAAAGAAAAGAAAAGTTTCCACTGCTTCTCAAATGTTCGGTAATGAAATACAAGATTAGTGGAGCCGTCATCGCCTCCAGCCATCATAAACCCATCATGTTTTACTCTCTCTAAAGTATCCATCTCCCTTGTTCTTCAGTTTCTAGCCAAAAGCTACCCATCGCCATTTATCTATTCTTCTTTAAAAAAAAATACAAATAAATGCTTGATCGTCGCTCTTGCTTATAACACGGGTCTCGAACCATGTTTTGTTATTTGTTTTAGAGTTAACTGTGTCATTGGTCCTTATAATTATTTTTTACGTTCCAAGTTCAAAAACACAAAAATATTGCATTATTAATCCCTTCTCCAATTGAAATTACTAAAGTACCCATAACCTTTTTTCTATTATAATCTTTAGTTATTTAGATGATATTTTAATAGTAAATTATAATTATATTATATATTTATAAATGCTAAAACTAAAAATACATATTACGTCTAAGTTATCCCCTAGCCCCCGACCTATTATCATTACCGGCCATATGCTTCTTCTTTTTCTTCTTCTTCTTCCCTTCTCCATAAAAAAAATCCCCATCTAAGTTGAAACGAGTAGCCGACCACTACATTAATATATAACTGCCACCACAACATCAATGTAATCGAACATCACCATCAAAACTCAAAATCTTAGAAATTTACATATAAAAACCTTGATCTAGCAATACCTTCAATTCATAAACCAGATCTAGAAGTTGTAAGTGGAGAACATGGCGATGTGGTGGTAAAGGTGTTGGGGGTTGATAGTCGTGGCTAGAAGTTGCAAGCGAAACTCAGATCCATTTTTATGTGTTTTAGATACCAGAGATCCAGTGACATGGCAGTTTTCGGTAACTACCACCGGAGTAACAGCGATCGTGGTTTTGACATGAAAAAAGATGATGAAACATGTTTGATTGTACTGGTAATGACCTGATTACACGAGGTCGCCGTCGCCGGAAAACCATTTGATAGTACAATGTGTTTAGGTTTTGAATGTGGATATATACATTATTTGTCTATAATAGTGTTAAATAACTAGGTTATAAATCCGCGATAACGCGTGACGAATTTAATTTTTATAAATGAATAAAATAAGATTTGTAGCCGATTTTTAATACAGTTTATAGACCCGCGATAAGGTACGACGAATTAAACTTTTATAAATGAATAAAATATTTAGTCGATTTTTTTATATTGTTACCGACTTTTTTAATTTAATCAAATACATCAAATATTTAAGGGCTGAAAGTGTAATTATATGAAAGAGATGTTGATCGTTGCTAGTTTATAGACCCGCGATAACGCCGGACGAATTTAATTTTTATAAATTAATAAAATATTGTAGCCATTTTCTTTATATATTTTGTAGACCCGCGATAATGTAAGACAAATTTAATTTTTAATGAATAAAATATTTAATTGGTTATTTAATATAGTCTATATATCTACGATAACGCCGGACGAATTTAATTATTATAAATAAATAAATTCTTCTTTTTATATATAAAATTACGAAAACTAACTATACAATTAACTCTTCTTTTTATCTTCCTCATCATAGAATTAGTGTCAATTCTTCCTTATTCTTGTTTTTTTTTTCCTATTCTCAGCCACATCTCTTTTGATTTATATATCTAGTTTTCCTTAATTCATTCCAGTTGATTACTCACTAAAAACAGGTTTGACTTATTTATAAACATCAAAGTCTTCTCTTTGTTTTCGTCTATTTCCAATCTATCTTCAAAATTTATTTCTCCTAAACTTTTTTTTTTCTTTTTATCAATCTTGTCTTCTTTTTTATTTTCTTTATTTATTTGTTTTCAATACTTACTATTTTAGTAAAATCATCTTTATTTTCCTTTTTTTAATCTCAATTCTCTTAAAACATTTTCAAAATCTTTTCTTTTTCTAGTAGAAATAATATCTGTTTTTCATCTTTCAGATCTCAACTCTTTCTTTTAACTTTTTTTCGTTAAATAATTTCGCTGTTACGATATCATCAACTCGAAGAATTTCAAGAAGAGTTGTTTGTTACAAGACATACGCCATCATCGACGACTTAGTTTTAGTTATAGCTTTAATACTTATAGTTTTATATTTCGGTGTCAAAATTTCATAATATTAGGAATATGAGACAATATTATTTGCTTAGTTATGTTAGTTGGCAAAGCTCGATTGTGGACTTAGGGTCCTAAATAGTTGCTCAATAATACATTGTGTTTTATAGAGTTTCATTAATATTTAACATTTATCACTCTTATTAACAAGATTATTACCCTAGCTATTTGATAGATGAAAGTGATTAAGAAATAGTCCGTATATTAGAAACTAGTTAATTAGACGCATGGGTATGAATCATCAACAAGCACCAAACAGGAAATGACTAGCTTCTCAACTGTGAGTTAGTGTATAAGTTATCAAATTCTTCTAATTCTCTTTTTTTTTGGTCAATAAATGTTGGCTAATATTGTCTCATTTTTTGTTTTTGTGGTAACCAGATTAAAGTATTGGTTTAACATAATAATTTATTGAAACTCGTGTAAATCTCAAGTGTTGACCGAATATACTTGTGTTGAATTATTTATGATTAAAAACAAAAGATATCTCATCCGATATGATCAGATACGTTATGGATAATTGGATACTAACCACTTAATAAATTATTTTCTCTTCATAATTATGTCGTATTACTTCAAACTAATCTATCTATATTACATTATGAATTGTCGACATATCTTTTTAAAACTTTACAAGTTTAAAGATTAAAAAAGATAAAATCAACCCAACAAATCTTACCCCACTATATTAAGAGACTCTTATATAATTAGAAACGATATAAATCAAATCATATTTTATTCCCAACAATATATTTCCTATCTTTTATATTACAATTTCAACCATATAAATTTTTCTAAATACGAACATGAATAGATAACTTAGGTTTATACACATAAATAAATTCTTCATTAAATCGGCGTCATTTATAAATAGCCTACATCATCTTATTAATCAAAATTGAACAGTTAGATTTTTGTTCTAATTTTATATATGTGTATATAATCATTCATGATATAACGTCACATTTTATCATTATGACGACATCTTATCATTCGTTTGATAACTCTCCAAACACTAGCTTGATCGTGTCATTTCGCTTTTATACTTAAGTTTATCGATGTAACATGCGGCTATTCTACAAGTAATATTAAATTTAACCTTAAATGCTTGGAAATATACATAATTAAGCATCGATCTTTATAATGTACGTAATAAAATTAACTGTCATAGTATGGACGAAACTATCATTTTTGTACATTATATGTATAAAACAGGTTATACCAAGTCAAGTGCTTATGTGTAACAAGTTAACCTATTTTCTTTTTTGTTATAATTCAATCAAGCAAGAAATTTCATAAATTTAATATTTTAAATAAAATTGAATATAGTAACGTGGATGCCTATGTAAATGTTGATGTTATCAAAATAAAATAATAATTGATTACATGTTTTAAAAGTTATGTTATACATACAATGTTAAAAATTATTAGTTTCATCATACAATGACATTCAATTTTGTACACACTATAAAATTCAACACTTGGTTATGTACATTTTCAGACTATCATAATTTACTATACTGACCTTTGTTTTTAAAAATAAGTGAGAATTGGTTAGATTTTCATTTTGTTTTGAAAGTAAGTGATAAACTTGGTAAGATTTTGGTATAAAGTTAAATGTATTAGCCCCAAATAATATAAGAGGAGGAGCTTTGATTTTGCTAGAACTTAGAGGGTTACAATGCAGAATCTTTGTCTTAAGATTATAAACATGGAAAATATTAGTTTAGTGTTTGTTTAAGAGTATGTTTTTTTCCATGTGAACTGTTTTCGTTATTATAAAAGTCAGACAGTGTAGATTCGGTATACGTTAATTCTAAATTTTAAATAGATCAACTGAAAAGGTTCAAGTAATTCGGCATATGTTATTATAGAAAATTGTTAATTTTTAAATAGATCAAACGAAGAGGTTCAACAAGTTTATTTTATAAAAGGTGGTAAAACGGAGGGTAAGGTGGAGTTGAAAAATGAGTTAAAACGAGTTCAAGTACAAAACAAACACGTGTCCAATATCATCTTCATCTGATGTGCTTTTTTATCATTAGCCTATAATATCAAAATCTTTTCATTTTTTAAATAAAAATATAATACAATTGGTTGTGATATAATATCTGGAAGCTTACAACGTGAATTTACTTTTTTTAACAGGTGTTTGATAAAATTTACTGGAAATAGAATCTAAAGATATAAATTGACGTAAAAGAAAGATAAATACATATTTTTTTCGTTTCAAATTAAGTGTCTTATATCAGATTTTACAGAGTTTAAGAAATTGCTTTGTCTGTTAGTGAATATGACTTTTTTATCCTTACTTTTTGCACAGACTCCCATGTATCAGTTTTGAGAAAAGATAAAATGGTAAAGTTAATTTACTACTTTTAGAAGTGGACATTTATTTTGGGACAAACAGAAAAGGAAACCAAGACACTTAATTTGGGACGGAGAGAGTAATAAATAATTATATAAAAGATATTTATATAATTTCTTATTTCATAAGTTTCTAGTTTATTTTCAAAAGCTATTTCAACTTGTTTTTTTTAGAGCTTATTCTTTTAATGAGCTTTTAAAATTTTGTCTATCAAAATAATATTAAAAATTAGAATTTATAGAAAAAATAAGTTTAAATTTTTATAAATTATCATAGACACGTTTGGTAAAGAAACAAATTGAGTATCTCCTTAGCAATCAAGTTATTTTTTTTGTTAAAAATTAGTGTTATAACTTGTAACTTTTAGAACACGTAGTATAAAGATACTCCGTATAATTTATGTCAAAGGGAATAGATATTAGGCATAAATTAGTTTATTGTTTCTTCAATATATTAATATTAATGTCACTACTCACAATATCATACCATATTTCAATTATTAATTAACATGGTTAGCTTCAAGGACTGCGACAATATGCGCTGCGGTAAGGTCATCTTCTATACAATCGAACATCTTTGTGTAAGAGTTTTCAACGTTGATCTCCAATGGCAAAGGTATTATTGAGTTGTCATCTTAGTCGTGTGTCTGTGTGTTTGGTTCTTTTTGTTTTAATTTGTTTTGGTTGTTAGATTAGGTTCTGTTCCGTTTGATCTTAATGCATATCTCATATCTAATTTGATTTTTGATTTATTAGTCTAAGTCTTGCGCTATGCAGGAGATACAACTCATTATTAGAGGTAAATTAACGATTTAATATATTATTTTCCTTTTTACCAAATTGATTAACTATAGTGGTATATTAGTATTGCTCTAGATTTTCATCTTTGACAATTACGGTTTGAAAACATCGTGGTATAAAAATACGAAAACTGACACTTGGTAGTTAATAAAAGCTAAATTAAATTTAAAAATGAGAATCACATATGTATATGAGTAATGTTATATAGGTCTAATTAGTTATATGACTAATTTATGTCTAACCATACAGTTTTTGACATATACACTCCACTTATTTTCTCTCCTAATCTCATCCAATCATTTTCTCATCTACCAGTCACTTTTTAGGCATATATGTCTAATTAAGCATATATATATATATATATATATCATTTTCCTATGTATATTTATAGAAATGTTGAATCGTAACTTGTGATAAAAACTTTTATAAATAAAAAGCCTAAGTTCTTTATATTATAGTATAAATATATCAAAATCTTCTAAGTCGACTTTATATTAAGGAGATAATAAAGTTTTTTTATAAGTTTTAAAAAATAAATAATGAATGCTTAATAAAAAGTAATTAATAATTATAGTATATATTTATGGAATTTGTTGGATTCAATCCCATTTGTTGATTTACTTATAACCAACTTATGTATAAAAACCCAACTTTGTGATGTATAGAAGAATTAAATCATAATGATCAATTTACGATAACACTACAAGAAACTAATAATCTGATATTGAAAAATAATATAATTGCTAATAGTTTGTTTCGTTTTAAAATAAGTGTTCAATTTTTTTTTTATTTTTTTTTAAAATAATTATTCATTTTCAAAAGAGTAGATAGTTAAAATTAACAACATACTACTCTAAAATATTTTATATACGTAACTATCCATTTTATTATTTAAGTAAGCAACAAAATGAGAAAAAATATATTGAAAATTTTGACAAACTATGTATTAACATTTGTAAATGCTAACCAGACAGTCATGTCAAATGCCAACTAGACTGTTTTTTACCACTTATAAATTAGACATGACATCCACGTCATTTAATCAACAAAATCATTTTAGGTGGCTTCTTCCTCAAAACAACCTCATTTTCCAGATCCGATGCTTATGTTCACGTTCTCTCACTTTTACACCGTCTTCCACCGCCTCTCCATAGTCTTCATCTTGGCGGTTTCTACTTTGAATTATTAGATTCAAGTTATCGATAATATTGTAAATTTAAACTTGATGAATTAATTGTGTATACAAGTATTTATTTGCCAAGATTTGGATTGTTCAAATGGTGACGGGTGGTTCCTACTAGAAGTGGTAACGAAAGAATAAGCAGGTGGATATGAAAAATTGTAGGTGGATGGTTTATTTTTTTTGTTTTACTATATATATATATATATATTTATAAATATAGTAAAAACTCAATTATAGTAAAAGATGCCACGTGAGAAACAAAAGGTCACATAAGCATGTATTGATAAGGATTGTCATGTTTCCTGTTCCGTCTTCACGAAAAACATTCAAAAAGCTAAAGAACATAAAACAAAAGGTAAGTATCATGAAGGTGGCAAAGGGAATGGGTCGCCCAAACCATCAAAAAAGAAAAAACCTAAACATAAATCCGTTGATGCTCTTCAAAATATAGTCGGAGAGCCGAATCACATGGCGAGTCTAAACGATTCGATTGATGTTGATTGTCATCCACCTTCAAAGAAAAATCTATTGAAAATGGGTGGTTCTATAAAAGAAACTTATCAACGTGAATAAGAAAAAGAGACCAAGATAATTAACTTCGAGCAATTCCTTCAAAACATGATCGATTATGACAATTCTTTGGGCAAGAAGTAGGTTATGTACCTTCAAAACATGATCGATTACGACCATTCTTGGGACAAGAAGTAGGTTATGTTGCCACGTATAATCCTTTTTATAGTAAGAAATCAAGATTCAAAGACTTTAGCATCGTTGGGTTTCATAGGTATATTTTTCATAATCAATTGATCGTTTAAGAGTTTTCTACGTAATGGAGTTATCTTTTAACTTTTTTGAGCAATATTCGTTTATTTTCCATGCTGTAAATATTTAATTAAGCAATCATAAGATGTATTTTGTAAATGATAAGAAAATTTTATTTGAATGTGTTTTCTATTAAGTATAATTATAATTTTACAATTAAAGTTTATTTTAACTAATCCTATTTATACTTTTAAGTGCTAATCACACCATTAATTTTATAAACAACATTTATAATCTATATTTGTTCGGTTTCAATTAGTATTGATATAGCAGTGTAAAGGTCAATTTGCGATTGTAATTCTATTTATCATTTGTGGAGGAAGAACTTATCTATATATTTATTTTTATTTTTCGTAAAAATATATATATATATATATATTATAGATGACGCATGTATATAAAGTATCTACATCTAAATTATAATTTGTAAAAATAAAACGATGAACATGACAAAAATGTATTGGGAAAAGTAAAGAGAAGGAGGAAAGGGTAGTATTGTCAAAAGATAAATGTAGATTTTGAAAATGGGGGTAGGGGTAATATTGGAAAACCCGAATTGAAAAGGACAAAGGAAAAATAAAACCAATTCATGGGATAAAAATTCACCCATTTTATCAAGCCGTACCCCTTCACACACACACACACTCGCTCATTTATTCTGTTTTTCTCATTACCCCTCGTGTTTATAAATCCAAAATAAACCTAAAAATTCAATCTAGAGAGAGAATCTTTGTGTGAGAGAGAGAGAAATGATTCTGAAAGCAAAATGTCTTGGATTTTAAGGGGTGCGTAGGATAAAGCATTGTGTTTGTGTGTCTGTTTCAAGATTTTGTTTGGTGATGGTAGGAGTGAGTAGCAGTGGGAGCTTGTAATTGGGAAAATAGAAAGTTTTAATCTTGCCTTTGGAGTTATATTTCTTGGTATCAAGTTTTTGAAAAAATGGCAGATGCGTATGTTAGCAGAAGCAGGAAGAGAATAGGGTTAAATGGAGGAGGGGTTCTATTATTAATTTTCATGAGTTTGGGTGTTGTTGTTGCTAGAAACCCACCAGCTTCTAGACAGAAGCTTCAAGTTCACAAGCACTTAAAACGCCTCAATAAAGCCCCTGTTAAAACCATTCAGGTTGCAAAATGCTAATTCTAGTTACTTTGTTTTTAGTTATTATTAGTTTAATATTCAAGTGTTAAGTAGCTGAAGAATACCCATGTGTTCATATAATTAGCTGTAATTTGTGTTGATTTTGTAGGAGTACTAATTTTAAGTTTTCTTGTGAAAATTTTGTACAGTGGTATTTTATTTTATAAAATTAATGGTAATTAATAGTTGAATTTTACTTTTGTGTATAATTTAACAGAGCCCAGATGGGGATATCATTGACTGCATACACATTTCTCATCAACCAGCTTTTGATCATCCATTTCTCAAAGATCACAAAATCCAGGTCTCTTTTACTATTATTATTATTATTATTATTATTATTATTATTATTATTATTATTATTATTATTATTATTATTATTTAGCATTATTTATTCATGATTTCATTGTGTATTCTGGCATTATTATAATCAATAATTATAAGTAATAATTTGGTTTTTGGTATTGCTATTGGTTTAGATGAGGCCTAATTATCATCCAGAAGGGCTTTATGATGACAACAAAGTGAAAACAGAACCTAAGGGAAGAGAAAATACAATCCAGCAGCTGTGGCACGTGAATGGCATGTGCCCTGAAGATACAATTCCCATAAGAAGAACAAAAGAAGATGATGTTATGAGAGCAAGTTCTGTTAAAACATATGGAAAGAAGAAATATAAAAGCAATTCTAAGCCTAGAAGAAACATCCCTAAGTCTGCAGATCCTGATCTTGTTAATCAAAGTGGACATCAGGTAACAAACACCAATATTGATTAACTTAAATGCACCCTATTTAGTTAATTAAGTAATTGAATATAGTTTGAGTTATATTGATTGGAGAAAAAATGTGGTTTGCCATCGTCGTATGGACCACCATGTTCAATTGTATACTTCTTTTTGAGTGTTTGTAAGTTTTAATAATTGTTAACATGATTGATCAGTCTTACCTTTTTATGAAAGGGAATGTATCCTTTTTCAATTTGCTAACTAGAAATGGTTGTTTTGTGTCTTATATTTTTGACATGTAGCATGCAATAGCTTATGTGGAAGGAGACAAATTCTATGGAGCAAAAGCAACCATGAATGTTTGGGAACCAAAAATACAACAAGCAAATGAATTTAGCTTGTCTCAGATTTGGATTTTAGGTGGTTCTTTTGGTGAAGACCTCAACAGCATCGAGGCCGGGTGGCAGGTACCCCTTTCGCATATAATTTAAAGTGTTGTAATTAGCTACAATTTGGATTTTAGGTGGTTCTGATGTTAAAATGTCGATAATTATCAGGTCAGCCCGGATCTTTATGGTGATAATAACACTAGACTTTTCACTTATTGGACTGTAAGTACAAGTTCTCAAATGAAACTAACACCACCATTTCTGAAGTTCTTACTTTTGTTTAATTATTTGTTTGTTTATATTTACAACAGAGTGATGCATATCAAGCAACAGGATGCTACAACCTACTATGTTCGGGATTCATTCAAATCAACAACAACATAGCAATGGGGGCAAGCATCTCCCCTGTTTCTGCATTTAGGAATTCACAATATGATATCAGTATCCTTGTCTGGAAGGTAACTTCCAAATTTAACCTACTGACTTTGGTCTCAAACTCAATGACCACTACTATTTCTTTATTATTCAAGATATCACTGAGTGTGAAATGTCTCACTTATCTTGATTTACCCCCATTATTTTAAAGTCACCCTACAAGATAAAGTGGCACCTCTTATTGTTTTTCCATTTTCTTGACATTATAAAACAATGGTCTACAAACTAGTAAAAAATATATATAATCTTGGAACGAATGATGGGAATCTTTGGCATCTTCTTTGGTTTCCTCGCCGACATAATTAGTGGTGTGTTTGTGATTAATCGAATCTGCTGCCTGGAACACTCACTAGTATTATGTACTGTATTAAAAATAAAAATGGGCTGTTATAATTTTTTGCATAAACAGGACCCACAAATATAAAAACTAACGTAAAGGAACCGATTGCTTTCAGGATCAGAAAGAAGGAAACTGGTGGATGCAATTTGGGAATGGATACGTATTAGGTTACTGGCCATCGTTCTTATTTTCATATTTGGCTGACAGTGCATCGATGATCGAATGGGGAGGTGAGGTGGTTAATTCAGAGCCAGACGGGCAGCACACGTCGACTCAAATGGGCAGCGGGCGGTTCCCGGAAGAAGGGTTTGGGAAAGCTAGCTATTTCAGGAACATACAAGTTGTTGATAAGGAAAATAATCTCAAAGCTCCAAAAGATATTGGCACTTTCACAGAGCAATCTAACTGTTATGATGTTCAAACTGGGACCAATAGTGATTGGGGTCACTACTTTTACTATGGAGGCCCTGGTAAAAACCCAAATTGTCCTTGACCTAAATCGAAAATCTACCTACCTATGTTATATAAATTTTTTTTCTTTTTTTGTTGGGGCAATATGTAGAGTGGGATTAGTTTGGTACATGTGACTTTTTCTTATGTTGTAGGATGTTTTGGGTCTTTTTTATTTTGTGGGTTGAATTTGAAAAGTTGTCTCTTAATTCTAAGTGAATGAAGGGGATGTAGCAAAGTTTCTCAAAAGCGTATGGGTTTTGTTACTTTGTTGTTGGCTTTTTGCTCATCTTCTTTGACTACTCTGTTACTCATGAATAAAGTTGAATGGGCTTCTAGAATTAATTGCATCAACATTGAGGGGGTGAATTTGTAACTTCCAAAACGTGAAAGGTTCGTTATTTTCAGTTCTCCAAACTTCAGGGGTCATTGATAAAAACAAGTGTTATGGATGCACGTGAGTGATGACACAGTTACCTTTTTTCATATCTGGACTTTGTTCAACAACCGCGTCAGAAATGATTCAAAAATGGACCCAAAGTTGCAAGTAATGATAAATGTCACCCTTGATTCATCTTTGTCCTTCACGTGTGTATCCTTGTATGATTCCTCACATTGTCTTTTGTGCTACTTTTGGCTCCATTTCTTGTAACTTGTCATTTCATATTTGTAAGAAATATGTCAAAAGAGATAATGAATATATATAATTATGGATCTTAACAAGTTATTAACTTTTGGATGGGTTGGTGGTTATGGTAAATCTATAGTCATCAGATAATTGTAAAACAGTAAAATGGGGGTATAACATACAATAATTGATGCTTCAAGTACAAAAATTGATTATTGTATGATAAGTAACTTGGAAACTGGTGATTCGATTGAAGAACAACTTATGGTGGATGAGGTAATATTTCTGTTTGCCCATGAAACAATGATTAATGCATTCATAGCATCTGGTCCCATGGAATAGAATGGACGAAGGTATCCAAGGCTATTTTTTAATTTTTAATTCTTAATTTTAACGGTGTGGTTTTGTTTTTAAACTGAATTTGGTTCACTCACTTTGGTAGCTCTAAAGCTTGAGTTTATTGAATAGCAAGTGAGGCTATATATAGCCATACAAAATAAGAAAAGTTCAATATAATGCATCGACGTGCTGCACAACTAATAATGTGGCTAAGAAAAATTCAAAACAAATTTCCCTACAAATAAGGGATTATTGACAGCTAGGAAATCAAATACTAATACTAGATCTACAAATTAGTCAGACTAAAACTTCACAACAATCCTCCCTTAAACTAACCTACCAGAAGGGTTCCAGCAGTTAGTTTACATAATGACTAAAGCATAGTCCCTACAGCTCTCGCATCTTCATGTACAGCTCCAACTTGAGAGGCTTTGTCGTACCATCAGCTAATTGGTCCTTTGTACTGCAATGCTCCACACTGATCACATTGTCTTCTACCAATTATTGAAGAAAATGAAAATGAATATCAATGTGTTTGCTTCTTCCATGCATGATTGGATTTCCTGACAACTTAATAGTTGAATTGCTATCACAGAGTATAATGCACGGAGTTTGATCAAGGCCCAGTTTCTCGAGTATTCTCATCATTCACGCACTTTGACATGCACAAGATGCAACTGCAATGAACTCAACTTCAGTTGTAGATAGACTCACCACCTATTGTTTCTTAGAACTCCATGCTACTACTCCCAAACTTAGTTGGAATTTATTCTGTCCAGATAGATGCAAAGATGAGAAAAGGAGGTTTGGATCCTAACAGTCCAAACATGTTGAAACCAGTAAAGGAGGAGGAAGAAGAATAAAAACAGCTGATAAATGAAAATATCAAGATCAACAAATAATACACTGTCTGTATTTTCATTTCATATGTAACCATCTTTGTACTCCTAAATTTTCAAAGTAAATTGAAAAGCTGAGTTTATCTTAAAAAGGAATATCTAAATATATGTGATATAGATGACTCAAAAAGATAAAAATAAAAAATAAAAAAAAATTAGAGGGACACGTGTTTATTCCGTTTTCACAATTTTTCAATTTATCAAATTCTACATGTATATTATATTGCCTTAAATTTGTGCTAGTGTTGAACTATTGTCATTATCAAATAGGGGGAGGTTGTTAAGGCATTATCCATTTACATTAATTTGATGATCACCACAACTTGAATTTAACACAAGATTGATCCTATGTATAGCCAACTTTGAAGTCTAGAAAGATAGTGCAGACAACTCACAAGTGTGTGTACAGAGAATAATCTTAGATAGCTTTCAAGTTCATCCTATTGAAAATTGTTTTCTGAGCTAGCTATGTTGTAATACATTCAACTAAGTCAAAGATGAAGTTCAAGATGGAGAATGAAGCTCCAACGGTGGGAATAAAATTCTACTTGAAGCCGACTCAGAGAATGAAGGTCATCAAATTTGTTGCATATTCAGGTTGATGATTCACAAACACTTTGGAACATTGACCATTATCCAAATGGCATCTTCAAAGTTGTACAAATGTATGTACCTGCTAAAGATGACCATTTGTGCATATGGTGTACCCTTTATCAATGTCAGCCAATTGCACATGCATGCAGTGCACATATGACATATACTGCAGACACCCGACATTGTCGGGCAGTTAATGTCAGGTCATGCAAGAAGCATGTCCAGAATTTTTCAATGAGGAAGAAGACACGTTGAAGGTTCTGATTGGCTGAAGTGGTTACCAAGAAAATACTAGCTCAAATATAAATAAATGACTTCAACTTTGAAGTCAAGCGTGAATTACATGCGAGTTTTGATAGCATAGTATTAACAATTTAGCATTCCTTTGTAGTCAGCTTAAAGTGTGTTCTCTAGTTGATTGTGAGCGTTTAAATTTGTATTCAACGTCTAGTGATTATGCTATAAATAGCTTGTAGTTCTTTGATTCAAATCAAACAAAGAATTAAGTTGAAAAATAATGTGTTCTTACTTAAACTTGCAATTGAACTTATCAGTGACTAAGTTATATCAAAAAGATTGTATTCACCTATTTGCTTCCACAATTTTCTATTGTTAGTTTGGGCTAACAGGACCTTTACTAGTCAAATAGAAGTTTTCAGGAGATTTGCTATAAAATTTCAGAAGTATTGTAACACCAATAACGAGGTGTTTGAAGAAGGAACAATTACGTGCACATATTAGGGGAGGGGAGTTTCAACTGATTAAAGAAGGTTGACTACAATAACGACACTTTATCTTCCTAATTTTGAAAGAGTTTTGAGCTTGAATGTGATGCTTGCTGAACATGTATATGGGCTGATTTATCACAGTAGGGCATGCACGTGGCCTTTCACGGTGAAAAGTTGAATGATGCTTGACAGAAGTGGTCCCTGTATGATCACGAGTTTTATGCTATTGTTATGCATCCCTGGGAATTATTTTAGTGATCAGTTAATCAGAGAGTTGCATTGGAGTGACTTAGGAAAACATCTTGGGTGAGGTAAATCCATTGATGCAGTTGAAGAGAGGTATCATTAGCCACAACTAAAACGAGATGTTTGTAGCATGTTCAAAATTTCGAGCAAGTTCATTGAATGTCACTCATATTAGGATTAGAGTTTTCGAATTGTTATAAATACCGGCGGAATCCTAGTATCCTTCATTGAATAACATCAGTTTCTTTGTGTTGATTTCAATTTCATTTTGCATCACTCTTCATTGAATAGTTCCATCTTTATCTTCAAGATTTCTGCGGGAAATAAATAATAGAAAACTGATAAATAGAGAACCAACTTCTCCTTCCTAACTTATTAGGGTACTACTATTGGTATCTTCTTTATCAAAATGAAAAAAGGATGCGGAATTGATGATTATATATTATAAATTACAGAAGTTCTTCATATCTGTCTAATACTTTATGAAGAGGAGTAAAGTTATACAATTGTGCATTTTTATATCCTACCATTTAAACTCTATACTCATGCTCTAGGTGAAGATGTCTCTCCCAAAGACACAGATGCCAAGGACGATGCCAATACACAAGCACTTCTTGCTCCATTATGAAAGTTCCTGCTTTTGCTAAGTTTCAACTTACGTAATGCAGACTTTAAATCAAACATGTGGAGTGTGTGTGTCAAAAGCTGTCTTGATTCTCCAAAGATTGCAAGATTCAAGCGAGGAATGTACGTCACCCACAAAGCTATCACATTGGATACAATGTCCGGACATAAAAATAGGAATGCCTTCAGTAATACAAACAATACAGAAAACGCCAGACACGGTTCATCCTTCAAGGAGGTTAGGTTCCATGAATCCATAGCCACGGAACCGTCTTCTGAAGAGTCTAGTTGATCTTCTTCAGTGAAGTTCACCACAGGTTCAAGTCCTAGATATGAAAACGCATGGCTTTAATGTAGGATTCACCAATTATAAACACCGATGGTAATTGTAAACCGAATTTAACAACCATGTGATGCCCCCAATAACAAAAAATAGAAACGAAGCCAAAAAGTTGCTAAAACTGAATAACCAAAATGATCCTACCTGTTGTTATCAGATAGAAGTCCAAAAGGGAGTGCAAGTCTTTTTGACCATGATAATGAACTCGGGATGTTTTGTTTGCTATTAAAATTGAGGGGACGCTGTGAGTTGCAAATCTAGAGAAAACGCTGCACAAATTACATGAAAATTAGATGGGCAATTTCTCTACCTATTGTAAAGATAAAAACAATAGTACTACACAACCCAACTAGTTCAGGATATATTTCAAGCTGCCAATTTAGTAAAAGGACAAAAATACAACCCACGTTGTTAGCCTGTCTCACAGGAGTACACAATCCAAGTTGTTCACAGTACTGGACCAAATATGATATTAATTCTTAGCTAGCTATCCTTTCACGAAAGAGCATGTTTCCCACGAGCAGGCGTGGTTTTATACTTGTGGCTGATTATTACAAGATGGCAGGTTAGGTAGTAGGTCAAAATAAGTCCAAGTTGAAACATGTCATTTTTTAGTAAGGATCAAATGGTCCAGGTCAGGATGACGCCTGACACACACAATTTCTAGAGTTAATTATGATTACAAAAGGAACTTTGGATGACCTTTAACCCATTTGCCCCGTTCTCCTTTTAGCTAAAGATTTATATTTGACCAATTTGAGATGAAACACAAAAGCAAAATCAAACCATTCATAAGTAGATGGATAAAAACAATTGCCACCTCTAATTAGAAGCCTGTAAACTCAATATGAATTTGATTTCAGAGAAATGAGTTACCTTGGCCGGGCTGAAGATAATTCAACTTTTACATGCTTAATTTGTGGATACATTGAAGCGAGAACATCAAACTTGGGTTGTGCACTCCCAGAGAATGGACACGACGAAGCATAGAATAAAATGGCTGTATATGCATTTGTATTACTGGAGCTCAAGAGCCTATCAAGAGACTCCCCATCTATCTGCAGCGAGCACATGAATACAAATCATAAATACAATAAAAAGCTTATAGAAACTCTTTATAGAAAGCCTAAAAAGATGGGAAATCTGTTGTTTTTTGCAAAATTAATCAGATGCTTTTAAGTATAAGAGAGTAAATAAATAAATCAAGAATAATCGAACCAAATGTAATACAATATTGAAGAGAAGACAACTCAACTCTAGTCAACAAGGAAACTCCTAGTCAACAAGGAGAGCAAAATATATGGAGTATCTTCTTGTCTTATTGTTATTTTTTATTTCTGAACTCCTAGTTTACTAGCATTATTTATTGATTCTTGACCATATTTAAGAGTACGCTCTACTTCTACACTTATACATGACACTGTTTGCAAGGTGTAAATGGTTTGGGCGACATTCTAGCAAACTTGGGGAGCATGCCCGATCCAATGGCTGATAATGGAGTTGTTAAAAACTAACTAAACGGAATCATGCAATTCCAATTCTGTAAGCTCAGCTAATTTAAGCTCTTATTGTTTCTATCGAATTAACATGGCATTCCAATCCCAAGGTGTACGTCAACACTTAAGCTTAAATCTAAGAAAAAGAATTAGGTAGGTTCTTGTTCATCAGATGAGTCGAAGATTTTCAAAACAGATTTTTAATCGAAGCCATGTCTGAAGGATTTATGATCATTAATATTGTGACTTTCTTAACCATAGATGTGCTGATTACCACTAACAATCATCTACCTATATACACCTCTTCAAAGAGGAAATATATGCAATTACTTTATGTTGATCTCCCTGCAAGTTTTAAGTAACTCCTAATCATTACAAAATTAAAACTTCCTATTTTCATAACCTAATTGAACACAAACCATCAAAATTTACATAGCTTAAGCTATATAAGAACAAATTAATTAAACATAAAAACTGTAATAAAATTTACATGATAACAGACATAAATCAACCAAATAAAACAATTATTTCAATACATATATGAAATTAAACAAAGCAGTTCATGTATTAATTCTTCAATAAACAAAATTGGAAGCATATCGAACCTCGATCGGCGGTGAAGATTGGATTATGTTAGGGCACTGAAGCTGTAGATCGCGAAGAATTGGATTAGTTTGAGGATAACACATCGATGAAGATGAGGAAACGGAGAACGAAAACGACAGCGTAATGAGCAACGACAACATATATGATTTCATCATCAATATCTTAATCTCCTTGTTCTTCGATAACTCGATCTATACCTTTATTTCCTTCAATTAAAAATCAATCCTATCTTTATATGTATCTATATATCTATCTATCTATCTCATTCTCTATGTTACAAGGAGACAAGGTGACGTTGTAAGAAAGTGATGATAGATTTGGAAAAATCTAAGCAACCAACTCAAACCAGGGGAAAGTTGCATTTATATCCATTATTTTTCTATCTTATTTATTTATTTGTTATTCTATTTTGATTTTGATAAAATGTTCTAACAATATAAATTTATGAAATTTGAAGTTTTATGTGTTGAGCATGAAAAGTAACTTATAAATTTATAAATTTTAAGTGATTTATAGTGCTTTCAGCGTGAAAAGTAATTTATAAATTTTGAAATAATTTATAGTGTTGAACATGAGAAGTAATTTAGTGTCGAGTTTGACACTTAGTTTAACATGGAGTTTCATTTTTAAAGACAAAAAGTGATTTAATGTGTTAATTTAGCGTTGAATTTGACACTAAATTTAACGTCGAATTTTATTTTTAAAGAGAATGATTCATTGTTAAATTAAATTTAAAAAAAAAACTCACATTGTTTTTTAAACTAACGAAACTAAAAAAATTAAAATGTAAAAAAAAATAAAGTTGGATTCACTTGACTACCATCTATCAATATTTAAATACTCACATTTAAAGTTTAATATTAAGTTTAACACCCAAAAAAAGCTGTGTTGATATTTAACTTTAGTCTTTAATAACAGTGTCCATTTCTCATGGTGTTATATTAGACATATTACTTATGTCAAATGCAAAATGTTGCTTGTAACATTGGTACCTACAATTACAAATCAGAAGACGCCTTCTAATAAAGAAGTTTGTATGTATTATAACGATGACAATTTTGGTGAAAATGTTATCCGTTTGCAGAAACAACAAATTTATATGTTCACTCAAGTTTGTCTTTATTGTTAGTTAATTAATTATAATTATGGAAAAAGAAAATTTCATCGTTCACGTCATTATTTTAGCACGTTTCAAGTTAACTATTTCAATTTTAATCGATTGATGAAATATAAAATTTTGATTAATAGTATAATCATTATTTTTTATTTTTATATTGTAATAGAATAGATGCACCTTTGAACTGATGGACTTATCACTTAGGTAGAATGACAAAAACGTGCATCTTAAAGCTAGAGCAACACAAGTTGCAACTCAAAAGTGAAACACTCGTTATACCCTAAAGTGACTACACCATCTGTCCCACTTTAATTGTTCTAAACAAGAAATGTAATTTATGATATATTGATAAAATGTCATCTTCACCCTCATATATAAGGCAAGTTGTACTCCATCGATCTGTTCAACAATTAACACGTAAAAATTAAATGATATCTATAAAAAAACTAGATTTTTAATCCGTTCGATACACGATAATATATAAAATATAATTATATATTATTAAAATTTTCAATAATATTAATATTGTTAATTGAAAGTTAAAAAATTTTATTGAAAAAAAGTAGTATAAAATAACCACAACATATATGAAACAAAATTTTAAAAGTTTTTGTCAATAGCGACATGTGAAAACAAAAACATGTTCACAAATGTTTTCCAAAAAGTTACAATTACAAATGTAGTAAAGCTTTAAGATAAGCAACATTTGTAGTAGCTAATTTTGTTGTTGTCTTGACTCGACACTTCGAATCTACTGTTGTTTTTAACTCACTGAAATGTCAATATATAATTAGTCTTGAGTAAAAATCGATTGTTGATGAAATAAACTCATATGAGCCAATGAGGGTACTTGACTCTTGTATTAGTCAATGCAAAACATCACGAGTAAAAATCGATTGTTGATGAAATAAAACTCATGTGAGACAATGAGTGTACTTGACTCTTGTGTTAGTCAATGCAAAACCTATCTTTACTAAACATTGCAAAATTCCTATAGACTTGCAACCTCTTAAATTTGTGGCTAAATGATATTCAAATGTTCCCGGTTAATTTAAAATACTTTTATCTTCTGTAAAATGTAAATGTTGTTCTTCTATCATCTAATATTGATACGTGTTAAGATTATCCCGACGACCTAGTTATCAAGCTTATTGAGTTGTAGTATTGTATTCGTTTGAATCACAAATTGATAAACCTTTTGAAGTATCATCATTCATTAATTAAGATCATAAAATATGCTTTCATATTACTCTGTAAAATTTAAATAGGATATCAAATGGAGTAATATTTTACATAATTTACAATTTTACATAAATAGCCATATGCTTCGTTAAACAAAGCTGATGAAATATAACTAAAATTCAAAATTAATAGAATCGAAAGCTAACCTATATAAACCTGAAACATCTACATTTTCAAGTTTAACTCACAAAAATGACTCGTAAAGTTTGTGATTCAGTAAAACTACATTTATTCTATTCTTTTGTTTTCTGATTTCCTATTGACTATGTCCTATTATCTAATATATATTATTGTGTAGCATATAGCAAGTGAAATATAGAAATGTTGAAAGAGTAAATTTCAGATGAGTCAGCCTTAGTCGGCAATATATCAATTGTCATTAGTGAGTTATGTGTAATTTGCAAATTATTAAGATTAATAAAAATGGTATATAATATCAAATCAATAGAAATGGAAAGTCACTAGCACATTTAGAATTTGGCAAAAAATTAAGAGCAATTATATTAAAGACATGTCATCTTTTGAGTGTAATAGTAATTAATTAAAGGTGAAAAACTTATTTTTATATGTATATAGATAGAAGATAGAGACTTTTTATACTTGTGGAGCCATACAACCAACCCTTTCACCTTCTTACCATTTGGCAAGATTTCAAAGAATCACCAACCAAAAATTTGTTGAGAACGAAGTTATATTTGGTTCATCCAAAAAAATGGAGGCCAACATGTCCAAATATAGAGAGCCAAAGTGTAAACAGTGCTAACCAAAGAAATATGTACCTCCTACAACCATCAAAACCAACAAACTTCAAATAGCCCCTTGTCAACAAGAGAAATCCCAGGAAGAGAAATGAACCAAATGAAAAAGATTACCTTTACAAAGCTCTCCCTGATTTTGAAACCATAGATAGGGAAATAGTTATAGAGATCGAGAGAGGGATTACTACAATCATGAAAACCGTTACATGTCTTCTTCTAATTATGATTGCTTACTTGAGTCACAAGGCACATGCAGAGACAATATGCATGCGCGAATGCCCAAGCCAATGCATGAAACACAACACGGAAGCCCAAGAAATCCAATGCTACTTCTTCTGTGTTCTCAACTGTGAACAATGTCCTGACAGCCCCGCAGGATGCCCACCAGGTATGTTTGTATGTCATTAGAGGCGTCAATTCCGACCCACAAATCAATAAATTTAGCTAAACTGGATTGAAGATAAATGGGTCAAAGAGATCAGAAAGCCATCCAAAGTCTATTTTTAAGGCATAAATCCTCAACCATTCTTTCAAAATATTAAATTTATTATTGTAATAATGACCTATTTCAACCAAACCCATTTTGACCTCTATCTCCCCAGCCATCCATATTGACACTTGTTGTCACTATCACATGTTTAAGGCTAAGAAATTTCCTGCAACTTGTGTTTTTTGCTTGTCAACAGACACGGAAACCTCAAAAAAGCTAGCAGAAGCAAATTTGAATGATATGGAACAGATACTTAACAAGGGCCAGGGTACAGGTACCACACGTAGACAGAAGAACTAAGTAGTAGCACAAAGACAGTCAAAGAACAACCCCATTTTCCCATAAATCTTAGTATTTCGACGTCCATCGTACATAGCCTTTACAAAGAAATAAGCAAAACTAGATAGATTTGTTATGTATATGTGTTATTCAGTAAATTTAAATTTAGAATCACCAACCTTGACAAAAGTTCGAAATACGATACCACATTCTAAATAAATCATGGGTGGTCTAATTTATCTGCTCAAATAACATTCTGAATCAAGGCTCCAGGAGCTAGATGAAGCGGGGGAAACAATAAAGTGTAAAACTGTGAAATTAATCCTACCCTAAAAGTTGCGATCATCATAAAGGCAATACATTAATAGTATAATCATTTGAAAAATAGAATTTTCTGAATTAATAAGAGTATACTTGGAGATGCTTAATTGCTTAGTGAGCAAAACTTGCAACAAGTACAACACTGTTATTTCTGATAGAGTGAGTTCATATGGCTTCTCTAATTCCTGCAAGAAAAAAATTGTAGTAGTTATAATCCAGCCTTCTTCTCTATTTTTTGAATTTGGTTGAGGAAGATCCAGGTCATCTGTGTATGCAAAGATTCATTTATCAGAAACATGCATAATAAGAAAGACAACTCTTTTTTTGAGGCAAAAGAGTACATGTACAGAGGTATGTGTGTTTGAGAGGTGTGTGTGTGTGTGTTTGTGTTTGAGACTTATACACACACACACATATATAGAGAGAGAGATAGTAGGTACCATGACATGAGGGGCAATCCTAACACAATATACTGGGAAGCCAGTGTAGAATTTGAACGGTCCTCCAGCCTTGAGGGTTTTCATAACACAATCTAAAGATCCTGTGTAAGGGTACTTCCCCCTTGCATCTGGCTGCATCTTCTGAATTTGGGTTTTCACGTAATCAAACGGCAAACTGCATGCAGCAGCAAAAAACCCTGATACTGAACTCGCACCTGTAAAAGTCAAAACAAATAAACAATTGAAAAATGGTTATAAGACCCCTCAAGCTTCAAACAAAAACAATAAAAGATTGACACCTCATGACAAACCAGTGAAATACACTCAGTTCTCTTACTATAAGAAGCCAATAAAATGAAATTTGTCATTTGGGTCAAAATGAATTAGACATCTCTTTTAGAGAACATTGACTGAAACCTATTTAGCTAAAACCTTTGTCCCTCTTTACGAGCTCAATTATAATGACTTGGTTTATTAGTTCATCATCATCTCAAACAAAATGAACGCATGTGTTAACTTGGGTTTGCCAGACCAAAAACTCAAAATTACAAGTCATACATATCCATATCCATATAAACATATATAGATATAGATACATATGTTTCTAAGTAGAGTTGTAACTCACCAAGAATTGTAGCACCTTCACCAAAACCCAGATTATCCTTGAAAAACTCGGCACTTTGATCATAAGAGGCAAGCATTCCCATGTTTAATGCCATTGCCCTAACAACGGTGGGACCAGCACCTTTCCAAAGAGCCAACACTCCTTCATCTGCAGTGATCCTGTACAATGCATGAAATGCATTTGTGTAATTACGCCTCTGGGCAAGGGGTAGGGTGGCATCAGCCTGCATACGAATCAGTGCCAGATCCGCAGGACTCCCTACGCATGCTCCAATTGCTCCAGCTGTTAGCCCACACAAAGCTTTCTGATATAAAGGAAGAGGCTTTCCATCATTCGCCTCAAGTGCCTTATTTGTCAAAATCCTATCAGGTTATCAATTATTACTCAGGGCTCCATATTGATAAATCACCATACAGTTTGACTAAACACTCGTATATAAAAGCCAAATTCAATTATAACATTTAAATTTGGTAAAGAAAATAAACATCTATCTATCGCATAACTACTCACCTGAATGTACCAAGTCGAGCAGTGGTATATGTGGCTTGCCTTAGCAACCCAGCAGACAGTCCCTGCTCCAAACACATCATGATTAGAATAACTGTTACTTGTACCATGAAACTGTAGGTCATACCTCGTCCAAAAAGAAATATTCTTATATTTTGGTATAATTACAGTAACACAAATACTATTGTAATATTTCACACACAAAAAATGATATATCTCCTAATGACACATGGCATTAATCCATAAGAATTAAAAAAGGACCGACATCCTCACACTCTCATGATTTCATCCTATGTATCATCACTCTTTAGACATTCATACGAAACCTTTAATCAATGGCAAACTATAATACGGCATAGCATTATAGAATAAAATGTGATTATGCAATCACTTTTGAATTGTAGATACTGGAAAACTGGTGGCATACAAATATCAAGTCAATCATCAAGATGATCAAATATAAAAGTGAAAAATCAATAGTATTAGAAATGTGTGTGTATATAATATATATTTTTGATGTACACTTTTTGTACACCAGCTGGTACACCAGTACAAAAACACCTCCGATATTTTGGATTCTTAAAAATTGGACATGATACGCATGTTATTTAGGTACACATACAAGTACGGTTTATATGTTAAGCCTGCATGCTCTACGCCATAATTCCCAATATCAAAAAGTGAAAACCTCAACAGATTGTGTGATAAAGATTAGTGATACACTCATACAACAGAGGTAAGCCATGTCTTCACATATCTAATCATGCTCCTAACAAACTACAAAGTGGTTATCTGTTACGATATCATACTACTGTCACAAGATATTTTACAAATGTTACAAACACAAGCATTATGCATGGAATCACAGTAAAGTTGTATAACAGTGAACACTCTAACAAAAGGTATACACTACACACAATACAATGACTTTGGTAATGATCACAATTATGAATAAAAAGAAATCACACCTCAGTTGAGATCAGATACAAAAAGACGAGAGATTCAATCACATACGACATAAGCCACCAGTGACCATTAAAAATACATGAGTAAGACAAACCTTGTCAAAAAGCGCCAATGCCATCATTCTTGAGCATGTTCTTTGTCACCGATACAGCAGATCCTTGACCCAATTGAATTCTTACCTATCAATGAATCACAGGAACTTAGTATACAATATATATATATATATATACAATGCATAAAGTAGAAACTAGAATAAAGTCCAACTACAAAAACATCCCCAAAAAAGTAAAAACTCAGATATTAACAAACAAACAACCTTTAATTATGTTGCCCTAAAATCTTCACTCGAATAACTTTTTAACATACACAGATTTGGTGCACAATTAGATACAAAACAACTAAAACTAAATATATAAAATGCTCAAACATCAAACTTTTACTAAGAAAAAATTAATGAATAAGATTTCAAAAAGTCGATCTAATAAGAAGTAAATCCATCCTAAACTACTGTAAAATGATCACACTTTGTTTTTTGCAAAAATGACCTAGATCTCGGAGCTACAAAATTCAGTGTCTTTACAGAATCTATAACCCTAAAACTAGTGTCACTGTTACTGAAATGCGATCTTTACGATTATTATAGAAAGATAAAATAAATAACAAGTAGAAATGAATTATAAATTGAAAGGAAAGTTAAATACCTTAATCATATCAATGGGTTGAATGACACAAGTAGCAAGCATACCGGAAACTCCGCGTTAACGAATGGTTTGACGGTGGGCCAAACGCCGGCGCTGTTTGCCTTTGGTTTCTCCTCTCCCATTTTTTCTTTTTTACTTTTTATTTTTTCAGAAAAATTTGGGGAAATTGTCGAAACCAAGGGTTTGAGATGCAGCAGGGCACAAGGGAGGATGGGTGACTATATATACACTGTACTACTAACATTTATGCTCATTTCATTTCATGGATATTTATTTATATTTATGTAAATGAAAATTAAAAATTGGTCATGGTGGATTGGTGGGTGACGAAATTACGAAAGTGACATTAGGTTTTTTTATTGATTTTTAGTTTAATACTGTTCATTGGTTTCTTTCCTTTCGTTGGCCACATAATCGATATGCTCTTTATCGTTGATACACTTGTTTTTCTTTTTTTCTTTTACAAGCTCGTTATGGGACAGTTGCTAAGACTGCGTATGTCAGTATGTGTGTGTGTGTTTTTTATCCATTTATGAAAATAAAAAGTAAAAGGAAAAAGTTATAAAAAACCAAGTTACTACTTTATTTGCATTATATATATTATTATATTAATTATTATATTATATTATTATTATATAGAACACATTAAAAGAAAAAAATAGTGATATGTTTATGTTGTCAAATAAGTAGGGTTTTGGTGTATAAGTTTAGGAAAATCACACGTGCTACTAAAAACACACGTACGTTTCATGTATAAACTTTTAGGGCCTGTTTTTGAGTTGGTTTTTCAAAAGATGAGGAGATAGCTTAGTTATTGATGTGGGAGGGGAGGGAGGCAGAGTTCGGGAGGTTTTAGTTTTTTTCTACGAAGAGAAGAGAAGAAAAAAGAAGTGGAAGGAGAATTTGAACATCTTTTCTCTCCAAACTTTCTCTCTAAAAGTGGGAAGAAATTGAAGGATGAAAGATAAACAAGTAAGAAAATGACGTTTCTTTCGATTTCTCTCAACTCGGGAACACAAAACGTGTAAATTTCCTTTCTCTTTCTTTTCAACTTGGGAACGCAATAATGTTCTTCATCTTCTTTTCTTTCTCTATCATTTTCTGTTATTTTCTCTTCTTTTCTTCCAACTAAAAACTCGAGAGCAAGCTCTTTTGAGGAAAGAATTCAAGAATTTTGATCTTTTAAGCATTGATTGCCTTTTCTTAAATGATAACTTTTTCAAACGCATTAAACACTTGTACACTCTCTACAAACCTATCTATCAAACATATGTGTCAATATAGATTTTGCAATGATTTTTTTTTTTTGGTGTTACTTATTGCTAATAGTAATTATATTAAATCAATAAGGCTCGTAGTATTTTAAGTTCGTTTTAGTCATTTTAAGAGTTTGAGCCGCTCCTAATCAAACAATATGTATAAAAGTGTATGCTTCTAAATTCTTTTTTTATGTTAATAATTTTTTATAACATCATTGTATTTATTTAAGTTTTTCACAGTTAAAAACATACAAATAAATGTGATGACATTCGAAACTGTTGATCTGCTTGTAAGTTTTAGTTTTAGAAGTAACTTAATTAATTCTACTTACTTAAGTTATTTTGACATAGTCACATAGACTATATTGCCTAGTATATTTGACTTTACTTAATGTTATTTTCGTATTTGTGATGACTCTTATAATCAAATAAACGAACAACATAAGCATCAAATAGCTACGGCAAAGCGCACTTATATACATGTTATGAAAACCTAGAGGAAGGGCATCAGTTCTTTCATAATTCTTCTTGGTTCTTGGATATTTTCTGATCGTGGAAATATGAAAACAGTCCTCACTCCTCAATCATAACTGAAACCATACATGAATGTAAATAGTTTAGAAACCAACTTGTTGAAATTTCTTTAAAAACAAAAATTAGAAGGCCAGTAAATTTGGTAACAGCAGGGCAGCAGGTGGCAGATTGAGAGGCTACTTTATGCCTTTGTGTTTTTTGTTGACTGTGTCTGTATCCTTGTATTGTGTTTGGGTATTGGAAACCTGAACAACATAACAAAGAGCTTAGATTTGTATTTCAATGAAATTATGATATTGAAATCATTAATTTGTGTCCTCATTCAACATGGATTAGGCTT